>CM052085.1:1666973-1678251 GCA_028453745.1 Agapostemon virescens
GACTGCCATGTCAGCCATATATGGGTGACAGAATTATTTGGCCAAGTTTAAAAATAAATTTCTACATTAATATATTCGTTGCACTAAATTTAGTTAAGATCTGAAGAATAGTAGAAGGTTGAAGGATAACATTGTGTCATACATTTTAAGTTTTCAATTGTTGCTTCGTTAAATAAATTACTTTAGTTTGTGGAATTTTTGAGGTCGTTATTTGGCCAGTTAAAGTGTTAAACATTGATGCATAAACTTATCCAGCCCCCAGATAGACAAGCTTGCATTTTTATACAATATCCAGCATGCCTAGTCCTCTGCATGGAATATCGTTCGGTACAGTAAAAGCTGGCTCTTTCAATATTGCTGAACAAAATTGCTCTGTAACCGAGCTAGGCAACATTTAACATGATTCCAGTGCTCTTCGGGGAATATCATTCAATATCGCAAAGCTCGACGACTCTTTAAATATTGTTGTATAAAATTGCCCGAGATAGACAAACCTGTATTTCCATGCTTCAATTTATCTGCAATATTTAATATGATTCCACTCCGCTCTCCATGGAATATCGTTCCGTATTGCAAAAGCTCGACGGCTCTTTAAATATTGCTGTTATAAAATTGCTCTCGGTACCCGAGATAGACGACAGTATATTTTTATGGTTTAATTTATACGCAAAATTTAATATTGTCCCAGTGCTCTCTCCGTGGAATAGCATTCAATAATGCAGAACTCGACGACTCTTTTAATATTGCTGAACATAATTGCTCTGTCCCCGTACTAGACAAAACTTATATTTTTCCGTTTCGCAAAAGTCCCATCGAAACTTTTGCAATCCACGGGGGTTTTTGTTTCCATCTTTTTCCTCTTCTCTCGTTTTTTTTTTTCATTCATCCTCATTAGAATTTATAATACAGAGACATTGTTCAAAGTTTTACAGTGCAGGCTTTAAACTCAGCAATTAAAAAGTTCCATAACTGTTTCCCTGTTTTATCCGGTGGTTTTCGAAGCCGTTGGTAGGTCCAGTCCCAAGAGTAGGCAAACGAGTAACTGTTATGCTCCAGGTAGATAGGAGGGTATGGCAATTAGGGGAAAGGCTCGAATTACACGGTGAACTAGTAACGAATTATCAGCGAGCGATGGTATCGTATCGGTCGGAGTAATTACGACTCGGGAACACTGGAAGATCCGGGTGATTATCGTCTCTAGCCCAAAGCTAATAACATTAACGACGATCGTTGTTGCACGTTCACGTGCCTCAGAAATTCGCGGCTCTGTTCCACCGCCGTTGCGGAGGACGTCTAACAAGTTCTAAGCGAAATTATTATTCTCTGCTCCAAATTATTTATCAATCGTTTGGACATCAACGTTTGCAACTTTCAAAGTTGCAACATGGTGCAATGCCATCATATAAGCGGCATTGCACTTTTACTTACTCTAAAAGAATATAAAATTTACATCATATTGTTACTATTATTACCCTCTATATATATTAATAAATTTTCACTAAGATGAAAATATTTCTTTTTCTATACTTGATTTGAAAATGTTTTACAGCTTCTCTTAGTATGAAAAATAGCTGGACCTGGTGGGAAGTAAACTTGAAATACTTCCGGACCGTTAAGGGTTAATAAAATAAATTGTATTCAATATATTCTCTGTCTGAATTCGTTCTGAAGCTTGATTTTTTTGCGTTCAGAGCCTCGATCATTTTCAAAAACATTTCTACATCTCTTGGAATCATGGGAAAGAGATTTTCAACCTCGCCGGACTTTCCGTTGGCAGTTTAACGAAACAATCGTGCGTTTTAAAAAATCGTTTTGAAGAGATCACGTCGGATTAGCTGGAATAGTTTGAGTTCGGGCAATGTAGGAACATATTCTTTCGCTTAGTCCTTGTTTGTGGAGTTTAAAATCGTCGGTGAAATTATTATCGAAAGTGTTAGCGGGCGTCCGATATTAGGCGAACTCCCTCGGTTGTATCGATCAGCGGCCGCTGGTTTCGAGCTGCACCGGCGGAAGGCGAGAGCTTCGGAAACGGATCACGTACCTAACCGAAAAACTACGAAGACTGTTAGCTCAAAGAAGCTTTCCGGGTTGCTACGTGCGGCAAACGATCGCCGAAACTGTTCTCCGCCGGTGAGACTGCGGATTTCATAGCGGCATCTTGCGAAACTTGGCACCGGAACGCGGCCGAAAAAGTTTCACAAAGCTTCCCATTCGTTTCCCGATTACTGTGTCCAACGGCCGGTGCGAACTTCCCGTTTCTACCATTACTACCATTTGTGCGAAAAAGGACCATTGAATTGCCAAAAAAAGACACTTGTACCCGTGATTTTCGCTAAATAACTCGAAAACGATTCAACCTGCCAGGTTTTCGCAGAGGAAAAAGTTTCTCGGCGAAAGCTTAGGAGCGTTTCGAGGAAGAATTTCGGAACACCCTGTAGATCGGTTCTGCCCGTTCAAACGAATCGCTGGGAATCGATGAAACAGGGTCAGCAGGGTGAAGGGGTCAAATAAGAAAAAGCTGATAAAATAACGGAATACGCGGCCGTTTCGCTGCGTCTAGGCGGATCGGTTGCGCGAACGAAACGGCGAAAAACTGTTGGTTCGTGAAACGGGAATGGCGACGATCGCGTAAGCTCATAGTCCACGTCGTATTGGTACGACCGACGGTAACAACAGAAGCGATAAACTGGCAGCGAGGAAAATGTTAATCGAGACGATTAAGCGGCTTCCCCGACGATATTCGCGTCCCTCCCGAGTCTGGCAAAGATAAGCGAAGATAATAAACAGCCGGGCATACTACGTGCCGCAACGGTATGCGTAAGCGTGTGCGTGTGCATGCGTGCAAGCGTGTGTGCTCCTATTCTTTCCAACTTTCTGCTCGGTTTTCCGTGGAAAACGGAGGCACGGTCCGGAATTCATTTATATCTTGCCTCGGCCCGAGCTACCGCGGAATAGCACGAATCCCGGTATCATCAGCTAGCGCGGGGGTTTAACAAGGAAATCGTTAGACGGAGCGTGATTAACCCCGCCGTTGCGATAATAAACGAGCCACGAGCTTCATAACTCATCGGTGCCACGCTCTCTTTCTTGCTTGCGGACGTCGACGCGTCCCACGGTGTCCCGTCCTATCGATAAGCCGAAAAATCAATCGGACCTTGTTACAAGATAGCCTGCCAGTTCTAGAAATTATGGAGGAATTAGGTAAACGCGGTACCCACGCAAGGATCTCCACCGTAACTGTCGAAACTGGGTCCCCGCGCGAACTTACTCGTTAACTCGTTAAACGCACAGCTACTTTGCCCGGATTTCGTGTCACCGTTTGTTTAACTTTTAATGAAAAGCATACGTCTATTAAAATTGTGTGAATTATATAGACATATTAATTTGTAAGGTTTAATTTAGGTTTAATTTAAAGGGTTAGCTATTGGAATCATCGGCAAAAGTTTATCACAACCGGTTGATGATACTTTTATTCACTCAACAGTCTCTCGAACGGATCTCTCCATAACTGTTGGAAAGATCTCTACCATAACTATTAGAATTATATCTCCGCTGCTGCTTAATTTATAATCTTTTTGTCGCCGAATGAAATAGTTGTTCGAATTAAATGAGGCTCGGTGCACAATGTTGCAAAATAGCAATTACTATCTGGGTCGCTTTTTCCACGAAAGCAAAAATGCTCTCGAGGATACCTTTTGTCTAATCCCGACGAAATCTCCGGAAGCAAAAGGATTAAGAGCTAGTCGTTGCTCCGCGTCGAACTGCCTAATTGCTTCTCGAAAAAAAAGAAGAAAAAATTGCCAGAACAATCCTGCGAAACTTATCGCTTGGGAATCGACGCGAAGCAGCATTAATGCTAGCTCGACGGGAGCTCGCGATAAACGAAAGTTTCATCGTGTAATTTTATCGGAGCGCGAGCCGGATTATCCGGAAGTCGGCTTTCGATTTCGCGGTCGATCAAACCAACGAGCGGTTAGCGTGAATTCCGTTTCTAATTCCGAGTCCGAACGCACTGGAAATCGGAATTGGTCGAAAAACCACGGTGAAACTGCGGTCCGACTTTCGACAGAGGGACAGCTCTTGCTCTTAACGCGTTACAATCGAATATTTCAGCATTTCGAAAATTAGGCTTAAACTTTTCGATCCTTCGGCGATTTCAATTTTTGTGACACAATTTTAATATGCGCCGCACGTAATCGGCTGGCCACTGGATTTCTTTATTCTCATTTATCTATTTTTCAAAAGATCACGTTTTTAAATATTCCTTTCTTCGCAACCTCGTCGACAAACTATTAAAAATGCCGTTGTACTTCCTACCATTCCTTGCCTTATACTTTTTTAATTGCAGTTGCGATCAATAGCAACGTTTTAAAAAGCTGTTCCACTCGTTACTTAGTAAACTAATCCTTCTACTACCCCTAAAGGGAGTTCCAAGCCTTTCGGTCCACTATTATTTAAACAACTTTTGCATCGCTACGTTTACAGTTAAGAAATCGATAAATATTGTAACGTTCTAAGTACGATTAATAGTAATTAATTTCATACGTACGAAAGGAAATAAATTATGTACAATGGAGCTATTATAGGTGAAAATATTGTTTCGATTTTGGAATGGAGTAAGGGTTAACCCTTAGCACTCGGATGGCTCCTCTGAGGGGACATTAAAAATTGGCAGAATATTATTCAAAATAATTTTTACATTGCAATGTTTGTATTTAAGAAGCTAGTAAAAATTGAAGTGTTGCTCGTACAATTAACAGTAACAAATTAAATATGCACGAAAGGAAACGACCACGTACAATGGAATTATTGGAGGATAGAAAATGTCTCGAGTTAGGAATTAAAATTGCTTGGAGTGCAAAGGGTTAAAGCTGGTAACGTTCAGTTCCTCGGTTGACAAACTATTGAAAACGCCGTACTTTCTAGCGTTCGAATCCGCGGACGCCAAAGGCGTATTGAATCGCGACCGCGTGAGATTGGATCACGATTCAGGAATCCTTGTACGAATTTCACGGCGAGCTACTCGATTAGCGCGACGCGCAACGTCGTCCTTTCTTTTCTAAGCTGAAAGAGACGGTGGCCGGTTGCGCAAGGTCGATCGCGTTGTTACGACGCAGAAATCGTGCGTTTTTCCCGATCCCCCGGCTAGTTTTTCTTGTTTCATTATTTTTCTCCGCAGCGGCCGCGCGTTCTTGTGCAACCCGTATCACGGCGGAAAAATCCTCAATCCTAGATCTCGTTGCGCAGCCTGCAGAATAAGATGTTCAGCGGCCGTGGAAGCCGCGTGGCCCGGCGAATCGAAAATCTCCGCTGAAAAAGCTAAAACTCGCGGGCAACGGCGAGCGGAGAGAGATCTTTGCTTCTCCTCGGTTGCTTTCCATCTCCGCGGATGAAACGCGAGCTAACGCGCATTTAGGTCATCCTTAGCTACCCCATTATTTTTCGCGTGCTCGACGAGCGACGGGAACGAGAGGAATCTCGTCGTTTGCCACGTTCGCGCGCTCCACGATATTTCTCCTCTGCTATAACGGAAGATTCGCGAACTGTCGCGAAATTCGCGAGCGGATCGATGAGCTACTGCGATCGTCGATTTGCAGTTCAGCTGTCCGGAAAGATCGTGGCGATTTTGAGATTGAAACGCGACGCATAAAACTGAGAAAAATTGAGGTACCGTAAGCCAAAAGTTTTCTGTATATGTCTGAAGTATTGTCTGCTAGAATATTATAATTATAATATATTTAGACCTGTCTTTACGTATCCGAAAATCGTCACGAACTTTCCGGATAACCATATTATTTTTTAAACCTGCTGTCCTGTCGACGATGCGGTGCAAAACGCCACAGACGATTCAAATATTAACGCGGTCTGCGCATTGGATGTCTCAGTTTGATCTATATATTATTCTCAGCTTTGAAATGCTTTAAATTTGCAACTCCTACTGCGGTTGAATTTTTTAAACTATCTGCAATAAAATATGAAGTTCGCAGTGAAGCGGTAAACATTGTCGAAGAGGTGGCTTTTAACCAAATATGCAATTTTTAGTTCAGCTAGTGTAGTTAATTGATCTTTTAATCCTTGCAAGATGCCTGCAACAAAATAACAGCGCGCCGATTGTATCAAACACAGTACAATTAAGAAGTCTGGCTAGCCTAACTCCTACAAGAACGTTAGTCATTTAAGTTCCCGAGATAGATACCCGCAAGACAAACGTCATTCTTCCAAGATGTCGAATAGAAATTGTTCAATCCCCAATAAATACCTCCAACAAAATCCCAGCGCACCGAATCTATGAAACCCGGTACAATAAAGAAACCTAACTAACCAAACTTAGAAGTTAGACTTACTTAAATATAACGACCGTTAGCCGTTTAAATTCGCAACGTAGATTCCCGCGAGACGATGAAACATCAGTTCCGCGATGAAATCGTTTAATCCCCAACAATAACGCGTAGAAACCCGTCGGAATCGTGCAAACAGCGTAAATCCCGAAAAACGTTTCACAAACGTAACAATGTCGTTGAAAAAGGATCGAAGATGAAATCAAACAATGTCGCAGGTAAAATTGAAAAGTCCAACAAACAAACGAGTACGGTCGTGGAATAAAGGAGACCGTAGTCGATCCGTGCTCCCATAGAAACCCGTCGGGCGGCTTAGAAACGCACGAGGTGGGTTCCCGCGAGACCCGTCGTTCAAACGTCATAGATTCTCGATGACGGGGTCAGTCCGATGACAACTGTTACGCTGGTACGTCGGTGTGTTGGGACGCGTTGCGGATCGAACCCGCGTCGAAAACACTGACCTATCTCTCTCGCGCGTGTTAGCCCGTTGACAAAGTTTATGTTTTCCCGTTTTGTGCACCTACCGCGTTATCCGAGGACGCGATCGCCGCGTATCCTTGTATCCTCGAGGTGTATCCTGTCCGTTCCTGCGCTCGCGAGAAGGACCAGGGGCTTCGACGGGGTTTCTCAGCTTCCACACGGCGGATTCTCCGGCGAGTCCGTCGTCGGTCTCGGCTGCGCTCGGCTCGGCTCGGCGACAGCCTCCAGGCCCGAGAGACGGCAGCTACTGGATATATAATCCTGCTGCTCTTGTTACGACACGACACACCGAATTTCGAGGTTGTTACGCGCACTGTCGCGTACGCCGTGCAGCCTCTAGTCCCTGCGTGGCTCGCGACGAGGTAAACAACCGGGGACAACCATGCTTTCGTGTCGATATCTCGTCGAGAAGATCCGAGAGAACACACCGAAAGGCTCTCTGGCCCTGGTTACACGCACCACCGTTTGCAGGAGCACGCTCTCTCTCCTCGCACTCGCGAACACGTTCGCACGGTAAAACAGACGCTGTTCTGCGGTGATAACTCGCGGACACAAGCGACCGCGGAATTGTTTCCAATCACGGTCGACCGGACACCGTACAAATCGAACCAGGATCTATCGAGAGGACTTCGGCAGCGGGGAATCCGCGGATCTCCGGTATCGATGATCTTTACCGCGAACATCCTCGGGGAAAGGTTACTCCGAATGACACGCGGTTGACAGCGGCCGCACGCGGCAACGCGCGCAACTTCGTCCAATCGGAGCGCCGCGGTGGACGTTGGTTACAAGAGAAAGTCCTGAAGGCGCCAGTTGTGTTTGCTCAACGTGGCTGGTCAATTGACCTTTTAAAAGTATTTTATTTAATGTTTATTCGAGTTATATCATTGCCTTCGGTGAAATATTTTAATTGATGTATAAATCGTGTGAAATTTGATTTAGTTGTGAGACTGCGTAACTAGTCAGTTGACGTACTCGGTGGGTCCAGTGTCAACGGTTAAAATGGCGGACGGGCTTCTCGTTCGAGCGTGGTACGTTTTACGTTGATCTTTTCATTTTTATCTATTGTTTGTTGCAATTTAAGTGTATTATAAATTCCGTAGTCCGCGTAACTCGGTTTTTAGGTTTTAATCGAATCGCGAGGGACGACGACGAATTTGCGTGGAAATGTAAGGATTCGGATAGCAGGAATATGGTTTGAGAAATTGTTTATGTATTTGTTGGAAGGTTTTCAGATCGCTTTCGTGTATGTCTTTGAAGTTTTATTTTCTTCGGAATTTGTCTGATTCGTTTTTCTTTTCTGTTGTCATCGCATTAATGGAGGCAGTGAGCAATTCACGCGGGAGGTAATGAATTTGCTTAGGTGGAAGATGCTTCTAGAATTTTTATACATGTTCCTTATTGAAGGGTTCTAGGTTTTCGTCGTGTGCATTTGTTATTGGTTGTTTAACAGGTTATTCTGCGTGTGCATTGCTTCTGGATTGTCGGCGAAAATATCTTGCAGATTTTCCTGTAAATAAACGGTATCGACAAAATTAGGAGACTGTGGCGCTATCTGTGGAATTCCCAGTGCAGTTAGAATTCGAAGTTAGGCGCCAGATGGCGCTGCGACTGTTCTCGTTGGGTATTTACTTTGCGAAAAACGTCGGTCTATAATAGTTTCATAGTTCTGTCACGGATAGCGACATCACTTGTCGTTTTTCAAATCGATAAATTCATCTAACAGTCTCAGCATTTTTCCATTACGTTAAACAGCGCTAAACGAAGGTACGAACGAAGAAAAGCTTAGGAGAAAAGCGGTTTTATCGTCAGCTTGGAGCAAAGAATGTGTAAATGTATATTCTAATAGTCCACTTCGAAATCGTTGCCAAACTAATCGACAGTACTTGTCAGATACCTTTCTTTTTAGCTCCTCCCATTCTTGGACACTTCCCTAAATCCTTCCACTTCCAGACTCCTCTTTTCCTTGGACCCTTTCCCTTTCCTAAACTCTTCTTTAGACTTCCACCCTTTTCTTAGATCTTCTCTCATCTTTGAATCCTTCGCTTTTCTAAACTCTCTTCCCTAGGCCCCTCCGTTAGGTGGATCCCCCTCCCGTTTTCTACTTTTCCCTTCCACTGACTTCTTTCTTTTTCCAGATACACATCCCTACGCTAGAGATGCCATCCTTTCTAAGAGTCCCTCGTGCTCCCAGGAACAAACCTTCCATTCCTAACACGACGACTTTGCTGTATGGAGCCGATAGCCGTCGCCATCTTGAATCCGCTCGGGAAGCTACGGAAGCACGCCGGTGCCGTATAAAATCAATAACAGGTATACTGTGCATAGCTAATTCACGGATATGGTTACGTTTGATGGAGCGAGATCGATGGTTCTGGTCTCGGTGCTAGTAATAAACACGCAGTCTAGATACGCAGACGTGTATTTCTTACGTTCTAAACACATAGTGATATTAGATGACAATGGCATATTTCACTTGGTAGAAATTCGTTAGACCGATCGGGTGGATTACACAAAACGATCGTTGATTCGTGTCGATGATCCGCGTCGATCGGATCAGACTGTCTCGCTGGCTGTTCGCGGCCTTGTAATTAGTACAAACATAATCGAAACGAACGTCCGGGTTCCGGAACGCGACACGGTTATTGCAGAACGTCAAGCAGCATCGAAGTTACACCATTCCTTCGGGAACGCCTAATCGCTATACCAGAATACCTACCGAAAATAGTAATCGCTCGAATACTTCGGAGTCGTGGCCGATAGAATTTTGCGGATTTCGAAACTCAACGATGTCGCGGTAAGTGCCACCGCCTTGGTAAAATAACTATAAGATAACTGTCGCATTGTTATCCCCACTATTTGAAAATATACCCCTCGAGGGGCTTCGAATTACTACTCGCGTTTGTACACGATAAGCGCTACACTTCGTATGCAAAGTAGTCGCAACACTTTGTTGCAATTCGAGAGGAGAGTTAAATTTGAAAAATTGAAAAACGTCGATGTATTATCGTCGACTCGGTGAACCGATTAAACCAAGAAATCGATTTATAAATCATTTTAACTGCTCGAATAACTACGGGACAATTGCCTCAGATTTATTTCCACTTTTGTGGGGTATTCGCGACTTTACTATAACTGCAATTCGAAACGATATCAAGATTAAAATGATAGAAAAATATAAATCTAACACTGTAAACTCGGTGAAATAATTACGTCGAGAAATACAAGTAGATCGATGAGACATTCGAACCCGAGAAGGTGGCACTCAACGAGACTTCGCTTCGACGGTTCGTTGACGCACTCGTACACGATAAAATTCCGCAGAGTCGCGCAAGCTGCGCGGTTTCCGCAAAACTGAAAAGCGAAAAATATTCCATGTCCTCTACGAAATAAAACTAACAGATCGTTCGACGATAACAACGATAACAATACAACATAACAATCGCGCGACACTCTCGTTCAACAACCGTCTTACAAACGTAACGGGTACAAGCGATCGCGATGCCGTCGGCCGACGGACACGACGCAACTTAAATAGTCTTCATCGGGGCTGATTTATGTTCACGACTCGACGACGAACAATGTCCTACGGCTAAATAAATTCGCACGTCCTCGGGACGCGTTACACGTACATCAACACATTCCTCTAATATCGAGTTTTACAATCCTATCTCGTCGATTCGATGATAATCTCCGACGGTGCACGCTACAATTTATTAGAATCGCGTGAGCATCGCTCGTTAGCCTAAGAAGAGAAACGGAACGCGCCGCGATCGCCGTGATATACTCTCGCGACGATGATCGAAAAAATCGCCACGATCACGATTCTTTCAAGATCCGGCTGATCCAACTGTCCCGCGAAGCGTTTCCTAAATTCGTCCTGCGGGATTTCACGATTTCGCGATCGAACGCCGATGGGTTAACGCATTGTTGACCGGTGTTCCTCATTCCCAAAACGTTGCAGATTGGCCATGATTAAACTCGTAATCGATTTGATTATTTTTCTCGCATCTGCGTCATTGGGTAAGCACGTTTTCGGAAAGCATAGAGCGTGTCGTTCGGTATACCACGTTGAAATAACGTCCTTCGCCAAGGAGTTCTTATTTACAAAATTTAATCGCCTTGGGACAATCAATCCCCGGAACTCAAGTACCCGGACCGAGAGCTGTTTATTTATGTGAGCAGAGTGGCACGATGACTATACCCCATGACTGCGGCACGGGGAAGGTCAGTCGACCATAAGAGCCGGTAAAGATATACCTCCCTTAGTTAAGCGATAAGGTATTTCTATAAAACGGGGTCAAGAGCGAATAATCGTTTCCCCGTAACCAAAATATATCCAACATACCACAATCCGTGTCTTTCGCTAATAAAGCCCGTCGAGTTATGTTCCCTTTACTATAAAAAAAATTTTTTAACCATAACAGAGATAACGGTGAAGAATTTATTGAAGTTAATTTATA
>CM052085.1:1678651-1689089 GCA_028453745.1 Agapostemon virescens
GAACTGTTCAATGAAGATCGATCGATCAAATTAATTATAAATCGTCCGGTAAATATACTTCCTCTAGGGCCAAAAATGTCGGGACGGGTTCCCGAAAGTTTGCAACATTCGGCAACCGGAAAATTAATGCTATTTCTGCCGGAGGTGTGAAATAACATCGTCCAAGTAAATTATAAACTAGCTTGTTCGAATATGGACGATCGATGGAGCTGTGACTGTACCGAAGGTGATTCTACGCAAAAGTCTAAACTCGTTGCAGAAACAGTATTAAAATGCACCGTGATTGGCAGGTCAAAACTGCGGATCGGCTGCGCCTCTAGCAAAGGTGGGTAAGTGACGTGCAGAACAATGTTCGTATTAAAACAATTACCGAACTTGGCAACGTCCGACCCGTTAAAGCGATTACAAGGACGAATCCATGTTTACTTGGCTCCTGTACTTTCTGATACCAAAACGATGTTCGTTCCGCATGAAGATCAAGGCTGATCAACGGAAGAGTGTCATAATCGTGCGATTATAAACGTCGCGTGACCTCGAGCTTGACTCCGTCCGCAGTCGAAGCAAAGTCAAGATCGCTGACTCGCTGAGAACGAATTTGTACACCTATTAATGAAAATTTCGCGCGACGTGTAAGCGTATTCGGCGAGTTGATGTCGGGAAAGGAGACGCACCCTTTCCTCGAAAGGATTGCCTCCTCGATTCTCTCGATGGTCTACGTCCGAAATCGACGAACGTTTTGGCGGACACGCTCGACAACGGGAACGGTTTCGTTCACCGGCGATAATTGTTATCTACTGGCTGAGTTTCTTCGGCTGGCCACTGTTGGATAGATGCTTCCAGAGGCCGGTGATCAATGGCACATCCCGGAAGCTGTCGGCCGAGGGCTACGCCTGCTACGAGCACATCAGGTCCACCGACCTCGATTCGCCCCAGGCGTTCTGCATTTTGAAAGCTGTCGCCGGCCTGGGGACGACGTGGTGCGACGCCGCGTTGCTCGTGTGCCTCAATGTCGTCATGGGAATCCCGCTGCTACCGGAAGGTGCCTTCTTCAACGCCTTCCCGTGCTCGGACTCGTCCTCGAAGCACACCTGAAAACCCCGTTTCACCAGCACTCGCGGAAACGAAAGATCTGCGCGCCGAGCTAATCGGGGCAGCTTCTCAAAACTTAAGAGTAAAGAAATTTCTACAATTTTCTTTATTCATTTTTGGGCGCAATATATATTAACCCTTTGCGCTCGAAGCTGCTTTGACTCGAAAAACCTAGGCATTCTTCTGACTTAGGATATTTTCATTTAACGTAATTTATCTCATTTCACGCACATGGATAATTTTACCATTACTCGTCCTTGAAATAGTTACATTTTCACAAATTTCTTAGATACGAACATAGAGATGTAGAAATTCTTTTAAACAGTGGTGTGGCAATTTTTACTGGCGCCTCAGAGTCGCTATTCGAGTGCAAAAGGGTTAATATAAATTGAGTACAAAAGGCAGTGATTTATCAGTGGAGATATCAATTTCTCCGTGGCCGATGCTTAACTCGCAAGTCAATCGTGCCCGCATTTCACAGAGCGCGAATTTCGACAAGTTCGCTCGTTGTCACCTTTCACGTGACAAAGTACTGTTGTCGCGTGAGAAGTGACTTACGACCGGTAAGGGTTTGCAATATTTCTGCCAGAGGTTTCAGAAAATGCCATTCGAATTAATTGCTTGCAACATTTGGCAACCCAAAAATTAAGAATATTCTTCGATATTCGATATTTCCATCGTCTCACCCAAGAGTTTCCGGTAGATTTCCCTTCGTTCGTCAAGTCGATCAGCAGGTTCTTCTGCGATCCGTTCCCTGTGGATCGCTGATCGCTCCGTTTGGTCTGATCGGTCGCTTTCGGAGCTGGCTTGCTCTCCTCTTCGACTTCCTCCTTCTTCTTCTTCTCCTCGTCTTCTGTAAATTTCAGATTTCTCACGTGACGCACGGGGATTCGCCGGGCGATTCTGAGCAACTTTCCCCTTTATCGTTTTGCGATCGGACACTTCGTTTTCGAGATATCGACGAAAAACAAGGACCAATCGGAGGACGGCGGGGCGTGGCACAGAGTCTCCGAAAGGGTGGGGGCTGGCCCAGGAGAGCGCCACATGCCGATCAGCAACGTAACTCGAAAACGAAGCGTCAAATCGCGAAGTGACAAAGGAAAAATGTGTTTGGAATCGCCTCGGGAATTCTTCATTCACCAAATATCTTTGAACTGTAGCTCTGGCGATGCTGTCGGAGGTTTGAAATATATTTTTAACGTGCCAGATCAGTACAAAAATGTTTCAGCGAAATTTTAAGGTCGCAACTGGTCAGAAAAATCTGAGACCATCGTTTCAACGTAATCGGACGATGACAATTATTACACGGGAAATAAATTTCTATTTGATCGCACTAGATTTGGAAGTAACACCATAGATCCATAAAGGTGTCGTAACCGTAGACTCTGGCGAGTGTACAGCAACGCGAGAACATGGTTTCACGCACTCGCACACCGTTATAAAACACGGCGTTAATTTGTAGTCTCGCGTTGTGTTCCCTGAAACCCTGCACCGCCTCATTACTTATCGATGCATTCGTTTATTTATACTAACGCGGTCTCGCGCAACTGCAACGCGCGCGGGAAACGACGCTGTCGCGAACATGTTCCGCGATTTATTCGTTGCAAAAGCGATGCAGCGACGGTATTATCTATCTGCTGGCATAAACAAACGCGCGCAAGAACGCTGAAACTGTTTCACGTTTCGCGTAAAATCGTAACGGTGCTCGATCTGCAACGGACGATTGCAGTCGCATCGATCGAATGGACACTTTTGTCTAAATTCTTTAGATAGATAGATAACTCTAGATGAATTTGAACTCTAGGGGAATTTTCGCATAGATTCGTGGACGGTTCGCAACCGGAAGCAGATGAAGAGTATATAATCGCAGCTAATCCCGTTCGAAGGGAAACCCACTCGGAAGTGACGGCTCGAACGAAGGCGCCGGTAGGAACTGTAATTGTCCTACTTTTCCGTAATGTTGCCGGCCAGGCTGCACACGAAGTTCAATATTACCGGACAATTTCCTGGGCGCACTCATAACCCCGCGTCCGAAGCTTTCCGCAATATCCTCGCTCTCGGGGAGCTAAGTGCACGAACGCTATTGCCCTGCCTCGACGATGTACCTTTAGGCAAGATCAGACGGCGCGAACGAGACCGGGGGAATCTTATGGTTTACCGGGAAGTCGAATTGTCTTGATAATGCCAGCAAGTTTTTCTCTAATCGATTCACAGTCTCTGAAAATCCACGGTTTTCACGTAGTAATCTAGTTTTATAGAGAACCGTGGATATTTAATAATTTAGACAGTAAACTAAGTATTCATTTCGTTGAAACTTGAATTAAATGTGATGTAAAAGCTAGGCAAATAGTGTATAGTTGGATGAAGCGTTTGAGAATATTAAATTTCAATAATAATGGAGATATTTAACTTCATCCTAAGCTACAGAAATTAGTAATGTTTTGTGCAGAAATATATTCCGGAAGTGATTTTGAGCAACCTTTCCCTTTGTAGATTCGCAATTTGACGCTTCGTTTCCGAGTTATCAATGAAAAACAGAAACCAATCTTAGAAGGAAGATGGCGGCTGGTCCCGGCATGCCTCAGTGAGCTCCGCCCTGGTCGCGCTCCGATTGGCTCCTGTTTTTCGTTAATATCTCGCATGCGAAGCGTTTTGACGCAAATTGGTAAAGGAAAAAGTTGCTTGGAATTCTTTTGGGAATCTACCATTTGTCTTTGCAAAGTAAAAATTGTTGCTCTTTCCTTGATCACTTACTGCTTTGTCCAAGTTATAAAACATGCTTCTGAAGGTGCTTCTTTCTAACAGCTGATTATTAAATTTGAGAGGCAGGGCAATTCGAACGAGACAATTGCAGGCGTTTGGGTCTTACGCGACCCTAGCCTCGGTGGACAGGAACGTCCAGAGACGTTCGTCTGATTGAAAGACCTGGCGGGTCGGGGAGGAAAGAATTGGACCGCAGGACCTTGCCAGGAGGAATAGATTAATTTACCTACCGGCTCTGTCTTCGGTTAACGAGGGGCTCTTATCCTGGGCGTGATGGATCCTGGGATCGGCCTGGGACAGCTGCCAAGCCTCGTAAGCCGTGTTAAACGCCTGTGCCACCGTCAGCGTCACCGTTTGCGCCATTTTTCTCTTCGGACAGAGGAACGCGTGGCACTCCATCGTCTCGTTCAAATTCGTCGCGATGAATGCGAACACGTGGTCGTGAGTAGCGTCCGCCGAACAATAAGAGATCCTAGAAAGTTTCCGTCTTTCTTCGGTTTCCGTCTCTCGACCTCGCTGATCCCATTAAATTAACCCGTTCCCTTACAATTTCAAGCTTTCAGATTCAAACGTTTCTGCGCACAAGGTGGCCGAAAAATATTCGAATTTCTTGAAAGCATTGTTCGCAAATAAAAATTGCACAAGTAAAAACACTAGCTTGCAATGTTCAAAAATGTCTAAAATTACAGCAGGGGATGAACGAGTATGGAAAAGCATTGTTTTAGATGAAAAACCATGCACGTTCACAAATGACAATTGTACACACGACAATACTTGCCTGACCTATTAAAAAATGTCTAAATTCGCAACGGGGGATGAACGAGCGTAAAAAGGCATCGTTTCGGATGAAAGAACCGTGCACGTTCACAAATATAAAATTGTACAAGTGAAAATACTCGCTTGCAATGTTCAAAAATGTTTTAAATCGCAACGGGGGATGAACGAGAGTTAAAAGGCATTGTTTTGGATGAAAGAGCGTGTGCACGTTGACAGATAAAAATTGCAAAAGTGAAAATACTCGTTCGCACATGTTCAAAAATGTCTAAAATTGCAACGGTGGATGAGCGAGCGTTAAAAGGCATTGTTGTGGATGAAGGAGCGCGGTGTACGTTGACAAATAAAATTCGCACGAGCGAAAATACGCGTTGGCTGTGATCAGAAGTGTCTGAAATTGCAACCGGGGGATGAACTAGGGTTAAAAACGTATTGTTTTTCAAAGGGGGGTGCGGGAGAAGGGGGTATGTTTCGTGGCAGACAGCGGCTCGTGCACAGACACGGCAGCCCGATGAATCATGGTTTTGAAATTGGACAGGGAATAATACTCCGTGACCGGTGTTGCGATCGTGTAACGTTTGCTCGTCGGCCGTTATTACGCGCAGCAGCATTTCGAATACATTTCAGCCCCGTCCCCCGAATCCATCGGATATTATGTCGGGCTGACGCTTGGGAAAATGCAGAACGAGCCGACCGATGCACACACAGCTCCTCGTACCGACGAATCCGGTTTTCGTGCGATTACTGGTTGAAAACCGTGACAGCCGTAACGTACGCGCGCGTGTTACGCGAAACGGGAAGGCCTTCGTTGCACGGTAGATCGCGAACGCTATGTACCGTACATACCTGTATATAGACACTTGAAGCTGATCTTCTTCCGTGGCTATGTCTGTCATCCTAATCCCCTTTAAACTCACGGCCAGAGAAACTCGCTGCAGCTTTTTGCCGCTCGCCTTCGCCTGCGACCAAACAGAATCGTTGCGAGTTATCGTAGAACCAGAGTCGCAGTAAAATCATGGTAGAACGTCGAACTTATCGTGTAGAATAGTTGCCGAGATCGTTCGAACCAACTTTGTCCTTTGCGAAAATGTTCTCCGGCGCTTTGTTCAGGAGTTATTAACGAAAAACGCGGTCCTCTGCAATTGGTCCGTGTTTTTGCTGAAGGAGCTGAAGGAGCTACATTATTTTTCGAATATGCTGTATTTACAGTAATTTATTTATAACGAAGCCCTGCAAAATTAGCGATAAAATAAAGTCACGAACATTGGAAAATTGACTCGCCTCTCAGCATCGAATTTCTGTTCTCCACAATTGAGAATGTTTGGAGAGCCAATGTCGAACGGTTAAATACATTTTTCATTTCTGCTGCGGGCAATTAAAATGAACGGAGCGTCGCGGAAAAAAATCGATACCGTTAGAATAAATTTACGATTAACAAACATTGGGTCGAACGAAAACGCAGTTGTTAAAACGGTCGTTCTTTCAGCGATAAAAAGAAGTACGATCGGCCGAGAGCGAAGCTTGTTCTCGGATGAAAAACGTTGTGAAACATTTCCCGAGCGTTGCCGCCGCCATTGTCAATGAAACATGGCCTCCTAGGCAGATTAGTATTGTGCCGTCGGCTTTTTATCGGATCGCTCGAGGGAAGACGGTGCTCAAAGCGAACGAAAGAACTCGGATAATTTCGTTTTCAGAAACGAAGTATCTCTCGGCGGGCACTTTAAGTAAGGCGACGTAATCGCGAGTTTCTAGCAGACTAAATGCCGCGTTTAACGAATTAGCTTGACCGAAGATTACGCAAATCCGCTTAAATCGCGAGTGTCCTGCGGAATTAGAAGACGCTGGTCGTTCCAGACTCCAGGAACGAAATGTTTCCCCGTTAAAGGGAAGCTACCGATTCGTTGAACCAAGCGGGTCAACTCTTTTCAGATTTATAAGTTATAAACTTCTCCCTTCGATCGTGTACTATTTTAAAAATCGCACACAAACCAAGTAATTGGAATCTTGTCATTTTTGCAAGACGCCACAGATTGCTGGAGTTATTCCGAAAAACTTTTTCCTTTGCGAAAATGCGATGCGCAGCTTCGTTTTTGAGTTATTAGCGAAACAACACAGATCAATCTAATCGCGACGCATTACCACGCCCCTACGCGTGACGTTGCCACTGCCCGCGCTCCGATTGGTCCGTGTTTAACGTTAATAACTTAAGAACGAAGCGAAGAATCGCGATTTCGAAAAATCGATGTTGCTCGGAATTTAAAAGAAATTACAAGATTTTTAGTTCCTCCAGGTGAGAAAGTTGCAACTTTTTCAATCGAACATTGTTAACTCTTTACCAAATGATAAGTTTAACAAAATTATACCTTTCTGTTTAGACAAAATCAAATGTTATTCTTTCACAAAGAGCATTTAAGCTTCTGTACCATTTTCAGCAACGGAGACGTCACGGTAACTTCGGTTACAAAGACAATAGCATGGCAAGGGGTTAAATTTCTATTCGATCATAGTTGTCTGCATTTCCAACGAGCCGCCGCTAAACGATTCAAGTTCGAGCACATTAAAATTCACAAGCGAACGAGTTTACGTTGGCAATGCGGTTCGCCAAAAGTCCTGAGAGACCTGAATCGAGTTCGACGCCGTTATTATTACAATAAACAAACGTGCATCGATAACGCGGGCCACTCGGTGCTCGGTAATTCGACTTTGAACGTCAACAAATTATAAAACTGGTGCCACATCGAACGGTAATTGGCCGGCATTCATTCGTCGGCGATCCCGCGAAAATCGGATAATGAGGGCACGCTTTTACGCAGCTCGCCTGCCTCCGTAATTAATTAATTGAAGGTTTTACGTACGCCGCGAAGCTTATGCGAACGCCGGTTTAATCCACCGACGGTGCGGCGGAGATGCGGGTCATCGAGGCGGCGAGATAGCGAACAAATTCTACAAATTCTGAGGATATTTTCAAAGAAGTTCGCGAAGCAATTTCATCGGGGGAAGTTGCTTTCGGGAAAAGTTTATCGGCGTCGTCGGATCGCGATGCGCATAGTTCAATTGGTCGATAAATTAATGAGCCGTACATGACCGGCGCGTGCGTGGGTGTGCGCGACCAAAGCGTACTGCTCCGGAGCGTATTGCTTCGAAGCGTATTGCTTCGAAGCGTATTGCTTCGAAACGCGCGACCCGACCGAGAGATTTATAAGCGACGTCGTTCGCGGATTCCATTTTTCCAGAAACGCCTCGATCACGCGAGTCGGCCCGATTTTTCACGAGACGAGCTTCGCACGGTCTGTTTCAACGCGCGATTTTCGACACACGCCGATACCTACGATCCATCAAACGCGAAGCTATTCGTCTTGCAATATTGTTCCGTTTACCGGCCATTGCAACAATCTTTGCCGCACCGAAATAGCCCCAGATTTTTCCGGAAAAACGTACGAGCTATTTAACGCTTTATTTTTTATCCGCGTGTATACGCAACGCGGATAATTTGTTGAATTATTTCTCGTGGATGGATCTTTGCAAATTTAACCCTTAACGGTCCGGAAGTATTTCAAGTTTACTTCCCACCAGGTCCAGCTATTTTTCATACGAAGAGAAGCTGTAAAACATTTTCAAATCAAGTATAGAAAAAGAAATATTTTTATTTTAGTGAAAATTTATTAATATATATAAGTAAGTAAGAGTAAGTAAAAGTGCAATGCCGCTTATATGGTGGCATTGGTCCGTTAAGGGTTAATAATCTATGTAATAGAAGAAAAGAAAAGAAGGAAGAATGAGATAACAGTCTGAACAGAAGGGAATAAAAGTATGAAGTTCGTTATGGTTTAAAGGGAAGCAATGTTTCACGTGTGTGTAAGTTAACGAACGACGATTTTAAAATAACAAGTGCCCCTTTTAATAATTGGCCGGCCTGATCAACGAAGGAATGGTTGGAAATACGCGGAAAATTAAATTACCATTGCTGCGACGTAATTTTAAAATATACATTGTCTAAAATTATATGACACTTGATTTCGAATAACGAACCGGTCGGTGTAACGTATTATATCGAATTGTTATAATTTCGATTCTGCCCAAAATGAAACGCGTCCAACGTAACAGAGAAATTCTCTGGATTCCGCAAAAAGAATCAAATTACTTTTCAACACGTCAAACAAAAAACCGAAGTAAAATTATGAACAATACGATGCTCGGAAAAGACATCAAAGGAACCATTTAAATTCCACAGGAAATTGTATTACTCTTTCTCCATTAAATAAAATGACATGAAAATCATTAATTATTTTAATGGAACGGAACGTGCCGCCACAGCAAATAATAAATCAGTCGGAGTAATGAATTGCCTGAGCAATTACTTTGATTCTGCTCGAAATAAAACGTGTCAAAAGTCTCGAAGAACTTACCCGAATTGCTAGAGTCAATCAAATTACTCCAGCTAACATTAAATAAAAATGGCGAACGTAATCGCCCTAAAATAAATCGTACCAAAGACGTCAAAGGAACCGATCGAGTCCCTCGGAAGATAAAACGAATCCAGCCACGTTGTACAAGCTATCCCGTACAGTTTAAAAAAGTTTAAACGTTCGCCGTGTTCACTTCGCGATTCTAAGCAACATTCTCCTTTACCGGTTCGCGATTCGACGTCCCGTTTGCGAGTTATTAACGGAAAAACAGGGACCAATCGCAGCGCGACGGGGGCTGGCGCAGCGTGACGTCGAGTCTCGATCAAAATGGCGGTGGAGCTCGGTTTTTCGCGAATAACTCGAGAACGAAGCGTTGGATCGCGAAACTGCAAAGGAAATTGTTGCTCGGATTCGCCTCGGGAATCTCTCAAGTCGCGTGTCTTCGAACTTTACGGGACACCCTGTACGTAAAAGCAACACGATCGACTAGTCGTTCGTAAAATTCGTTGAAGACGGGGAAAACGAGCGACTCTCGCTTACTTTATTACAACAAAATGCAAAAACAAATTGCTTCGAAAGACGAGCTCCGCTGGAGATTCTAATTACTTCGATTCTAACGGAAATGAAACGGGTCCGAGGCAAGCGCAAATTCCTCTTTTCAGTCGACGGAGAAGATATCGAGTTTGCCGTTGGTTTCGGGGGCTTTGACTGAAGACGGATCTCGGACGACAAAGGGCGTTTCCTTTTTATTCGATTCCTCGAGGGTGCTGGCGCGCAGTGTTTGCCCGCGAGTAACAGTGAAAAGCCAGGATCGTGGGATTAGGATGGATTAAAGTGTGTACGCGGTACGTACCATCGTAATGACGGTCTTGATGGCTTCCGCAGTCGCCTCTTCGCTCGAGGGAGTCTCGACGAGGGTGCTGCCCAAATATTTGAGGGTGAACCGTGCTTCCGACGCATCCCCGGATTCCTCGTGCGTCGCGGCCGCAGAACCGCTGCCTTCCACGCATTCGCGACTATTCGCCAGGGCCCATTCCTCGCATAGTTCTGCAAGTAAACGTCGACCATATTGAAATTCGCCGGGCAACGTCCGCCTCCGCGCCTGTGGTCAAATATCCCCCCAAAAACCTCGGCAAAATTCATGTTTGTTAGCCGTGCCGTGCAAACGGACCGGACTTAGAGGTTTCCTGATCTGTGCAATTTGATTTTGCCGCTAGATTATTTCGCGAGTTGCGAAACCGTGTTTAGGAGGGCTGCTTTCCTTTCACTTACCTTTACCCTCGAGTCGTTGATCTCGATTATTGCACTGGCCGAGTTGTATTAACAACGGGCTCCTAACTTTGGTGTTAGCTTCGTTTAGTAGGGTGGAAACCTGCATTTATAGGGGTGGTTGAATTCGACACTGG
>CM052085.1:1689099-1705701 GCA_028453745.1 Agapostemon virescens
AAACATTATTTTTACAGAGGGCTGCTGATCCTAATGATTCCTCTTTGGAGCTTGTAATAATAATAGGTTCCTGATTTTGGTGGTAGAATACCTTAGTGGGGTGCCAAACTGCATTTATAGGGGTGGTTGAATTCGACACTGAAAACATTATTTTTACAGAGGGCTGCTGATCCTAATGATTCCTCTTTGGAGCTTGTAATAATAATAGGTTCCTGATTTTGGTGGTAGAATACTTTAACGGGGTGCCAGACTGCATTTTTAGGGGTGGTTGAATTCGACACTGAAAACATTATTTTTACAGAGGGCTGCTGATCCTAATGATTGCTCTGTGGAGCTTGTAATAGTAATAGGTTCCTGCTTTTGGTGATAGAATACTTTAACGGGGTGCCAAAGAGCATTTATAGGGGTGGTTGGCTTCGACACTGGAAAAGTCAATTTTAGGGTTGTTAATGTTACGGCTAGCATTATGGGACGCGAAGAAATAAAGGGTTTCTAATATCGGCGGTAGATTGTTTTAGTGGAGCGCGGAACTACCCCTGCAGAGACCCTTATGGGTGTAATAAAAATTTCATGGATTTCTTGACTTGGTAAGCGAATAGCGAACGAGGGTTTTCCTCGAGTGAACGGTAAGCAACCAGGTTGAAGAATTTCGCAGGCGCGTCGCGACCACTATCGAGGGATAGTTTGCGTACCAATAGTGGACGCTTCGCACTCGTCACTGCGACGTCATGTCTCATTAATTCATCCCCCTACCACCCTCGACGACGTACTCGAGAAACAATCGATTTCTACTCGACGACCGGGCCTCGACTACAGCAATTTCGAGCGCGGTGCGGTTTCTTCGAAGTTTTGCAATTCAAGGGGATCTTATCGAGGCTTCTCTCAGTCTGTAATTGTATCGGATACTACGATGTTCCCCGCCGGAAATAATTGACGTACTGCCGGCTGTCTCGAGAGCCTATTTTCTTGTCGAACTTCGACGGTTAGAAAGAACAAAGAGGAGCAAAAGATCCGCAACAGTGTCTCTCAAATATTATCTCGAATAAACGTTTCTACAAAGAAACGCAAAGTCTCGTTAAATGCCACCACCTTGGGCATACTTATCGTGTACAGATTCGTGTGTAATCGGACCAAGGCGAGCGCTGGCTTATTCGTTCTAAATGCCGCCATTTTACTCAAGGCGTCGCGCTGGCACGCGCCAATCCTCGCGCTCCGATTGGCCCGCGTTCTTCGTTAATATCTCGAAAACGGAGCATCGAATATCGAAACGGCAAAGAGAAATATTGCTTAGATTCCCATTCCAAATTTCTCTGAACTTCCCGTGACATCCTGCATATAAAATGCGACTGTTTTTCAGTGCCCTTTATACTTCTTCCCAAACCTATTGCTCGCTCCCGCGTCCTCGTTGCTCCACGTAAATTTGTTTAACAGAAAGAGACCGCTGAAATTTCGCTCTTTCGTCAACCGAAAGAGTAGAGTGGTTTTCGAGTCAAAAACGCCGTGTTGCTTTCGGATTGCGGCTTTGCAGGGTACAGCGTGCTCCCGGAGCAAACTTTCACGGGACAAAGGACCTCGTCGAGGCACTCGTTGACCACTCGTCGAAGAGGCTCCATTCTTCGGCGCATATCTTGCCCACTCGAATCCTGGTTCGTTCAGTAATTACGTCCTCCAATTCCGTTTCGGTTCAGACGTCGCTCCAATTAAGTTTCCCGCGCTGCTTTCCTCGGTTCGCGGTCCAATTAGACGATCCAGCGATTGTTCCGATGTCCAACAATACCGTTTGCCCTCCCCGCGAAACCAGCACAGAGAATAAAAACCGCTTTCGCCGTGGCCGCCCTTTGACGGAAAAGTTCGCGTTTCCACAGATCCCGTAGACAATTAACCCCTTCGCACACGGAACGCTTTCTGAAAAGTGGCAAGCAACTTATCGTTTCGCGATAAACACCGTATCGTTGCGAGCTCCGCGAAATTAATTCTCCAATCAGTTCACCAATTAACTTATGCGTTTACCCATTTGCGCTATTTTCACAGGGTGTCTCGAAAATGTACTCCCTCGAAAGGGGTGACTCCCGAGGTCGTTCCAAGTAACTTTTCCCTTTGCGAAAATATTCTCCGCCGCTTCGTTCAGGAGTTATTAACGAAAAACGCGGACCAATCGAGGCGCGGATACGGTAAACGGGGCCTGGCGCGAAGGCAGGCCTCTCTGAGCGTGACTATGGCATTGGTCGAGCCGGTTAATCCTGGTGCACGCTGATTGGCTCGCGTTTTTCGTTAATAACTCCTCGACGAAGCAGCGGAGACGATTTTCGCAAAGGGAAAAATTACTTGAAACGATCCGTGCAGCCTATCGCGAAAAAGAAATTCATCGGCGTTCTAAATTTCGTGCAGAGCAAACGGTCGCTTATCGGTGACTGGTCCGATGGAAGATTCTCGTTCTTCCTCAGCTATCTCGTCTCCGATCTCCCAGCGGTGTATCGGATTTCTGGGAGACAGTTTGAAGCACGGTCCTCAGACGAAATCAAGACGAACACTTCTCGTTTTTTTTCTTGTTTCCGTTTCGGCAACTGGCAAGAAACACACGAGCCGGCGGAGGCTTTTCGAGCGCGGGCACTTGGCCGCGCGACGAGCTTTCTCGCCTCTGTCGCGCACTCGAAAGAATTGAAAGCAATTACGGCCGGGTTCTCGGCAATTACCGCGCGCGTCGCGGAAAAGTAAGCCACTCGCAAAAGTCCGAAGCGCGGCTGACACTTCACCTCGCTCGAGTTTAATTCTCTTTTAATCGAAAATATTCGTCGGTTCTCCCTTTGCTCGGGAAACGACGAAAACTCCGCGAAAAGCGTCGGATAGCATCGAACGAATTTCCAACGAGCCATCGTTGCCGTTCGTCGAGGTTGTTACGATCGTTCGCGGCTCCTTTTCATTGCTTCTAATAACTTGAGCAGTTTTCAACGTCCTGGGAACGTCGCTCGAGCTGCGGCAATTTAAAGGCTAAGAGGGTATTTTTTGAAAGTACCGATCCTCCAGAATGCTTTCTCAAAATTTCATACCGAAATTCACGGGAACGGCAAAGTTGCTACTCGGCTGTGATTTTTAGAATTGCAAGCAACTGGAACAGAGTGAAATTTATTTTCGGCGTTGAACGCGTTCAAGCAATTTTATTAACAATATTTTATTAACCGTACTTGCAATACTTGGATTGTCATAAAATTCTTAAAGGCAAACACAGCGACGCGAAAGTCATTTCAAATAATATCGCAGCAACTTTTGATGGCGTCTCAGAGGCGCCATTGCTCTGCGAGCGATTACATTTACAATTTTAATTCCGAGCACAATTTTCTTCGCCAATTTCCAGTTGGAGACAGAGTCATACCTAAGTACACGGTTTCTTCCCAACATAAAAGCACACGCAGTTTATTACTAACAATCGTGCTTGCGATACTTCAATTTTTATCAGACTGAAAAATACATTCTAATAAAAATTGCACAAAATCCAAATAAATTAATTCGTGTCACTTTTATAGGAGAATATACATTAGCCAGGTTTACTGCTCGGTAGATTTAGTGTTAAATAATAGTGTGGAATATTTGAATTGAAATCGAAATATCTTAGAAAATTTTAGTCCACGGTAGGTTTATTGTTAGCACGTGTGCCAGCGAGCGATAGGGTTCTCCGTTCCGAGAGCGGATCATAGAAATGGACCTTAAAGCGGCGAAATAAGGGCAGGTGAAAAATCGAATCGAGATTCCCATCAGCCTGACCGCCGACGGGTAAACCGCAAATTAAATCTTCGCCGAGACCTTTCGCCACAGGACACGCGGCTAGGGACCCTTCGATTCTCGAGTCGCTCTGCTTTTATTTTCGGTTCGATTCGTTCCTACACTTTTCACGGGAACCTTGCTGCTTCGTTCAACCCTTTGACCCTTCTAGAACGGAGGATTTCCATGATCCCCTCGGTCCATTCTTACGGATCAATTCGGGAAACTCGGAAGGTCCCTCGAAATTAACCTCTCGACCACGGTGCTCTCTTTCGAACGTGATTCTTTAGTATTATTAATGAACCTTCGAAATTTCAAGTAAAATTACAGAAACATTTTTCGATTTACAATTATCGATAGACAGCGCATTTAATTTTTAAATAAAGTTCATTTCTATTCCTCGTAATTTTAACGCAAATGCATAAGCCATTAGCGCAACCTAATCGCATCAGCCATTTTAATTATTATGGTTACGGTTGCGCCATTTCCTAGCAGGTGTATGTGTTGCACGAGTGTCTAGTTTCTTTAATCCATTCTGAACTATAGTTTAGTATATCGTGGGATATAGTAATGTAGTTTAATATATTCTAGTATATTATAGTACATCCTGCTACATTCTAGAACATTTTAGCCTGTATCAGCATATTCTATTACTTCGTAGTACATTGCAGTGTATTCCGGCGCATTCGAGAACATTCTGCTATATTTTAGTATATTCTAGTACATTGCGACAGTACATTCTGGAATATTCCAGAATATTCAGGTGCGTCGGACAAGAAGGCGAGGAAGAGAACTTTCGGGGGCCCAGACTAATTCCAGCAGCTGAATAAAAATTTATTCGATGAAGTTTATGAGTCGGACCGAAGGGTCGGAAGTGGAACTAGCTTCGAGTACAAATCGCCTACTCATCGAGTGTCATTCAGTCGAGGAGTTAAGGTTGCCGGTAGTCGTAACGAGGATTATTCGAGCAAGTTCCTGCGTTCTCGTCGAGTTCGCACCGAGAAATTCGTAGCTTCCGAGGCTCCAGCATTCGGACACAAGCACGGGGAACCGCGCACAGTAATTCGTATACGAAGTACCGAGGGCAAACAGTTTCGGCCGTGTAGCGCAATCGACGGAGCTGAATCGCGAGAATTTCCGGCAAGCCTGAAGAGACCCGAGAACCCGGCAGAACTCCCGAATCCCTTCTCTTAACACTATTGTTTACGTCGAATCCCGGCGAAACAGCCGCGCGCACGCCAGAGAGAGAAAGAGAGAGAGGGAGAGGAATAGAATCGAGAGAATAGAGAGAGGAGAGAGAGAAAGCCACACACGTCCGATCAGAATTCCGCCACGCTGCGAATTTCGATCTCTGGGCTCCGCTGGAATTGAGCGTAATTGCGTGTCGCGAACAAGCTGCTCGCCGACAAGGTTTTACCGTTCGTCCACGACAGAGGTTTCCCGCGGCGTGTACATCGATTCGCTCCGCCATTTTCACCCGTGCACATTTCCTCTAACGATCTCGCGAAAAAAACGAACCGCCCCGTCGTTTCGAGTTTTCCGGACCGAATCGATCGCTCGCGGAGATCCCGTTCGAAACGCACGCGTTTCCATGGGAGTCGGAATAAACGGAGACGAAGAGGGACAGGACAGCGTCCGGGACAGAGGAGGCCAATTGGAAATACGAGAACGACGGATAACGAGGCTAGAGCAGAAGGATCGGAAAAGGGAAAAGCAGTCGTCCCAGAGAACCGAAGACGCTGTCGATCGACGCTTTGCCGTGTCTCAAATCTTGAAGTCTTCTCACCATTTTCTCTACCGTCCGATCAATTCTCCTCTAAACGCATGCAATCCGTGATTCTTCCTCCACTAGATATTTTTCAAGGACTTAAAACCTTTGAAAAGGACCACCATTTTCCTCATTACTCTTTTTCATAAAATAAACTGCGCTGAACCCGTTTCCAATCTTTTTAAATATGTTTCTGTTCGATCTAACCCTTTGTCGCGTGTTCCTTCGAGTCGCTGCAACGAAGCACGCTAGAAGCAACGGGCTTCTCTTATCTGTTTCTTGCTGGGAGTCACGGTAACGAGGCCGTTGAGCGTTTCGTCGCTGAAAATTCGGAGCCGGCCAGAGGATCGTATCTGTTAATTATTCGCGTGGCAGCGAGATTGTTTGCAAGATTCGAGCGCAATTAGTCGACTCGACGGGACACTGCGAGTCGAAAAAGTTCCACGGCGCGGGCTTCGCAGCCTCGTGCTCCGTCGGTTGTCCTTTGTTCTGCTCGCGTAATCAAGGAGAATGTACCGTCAACACGCCTTTTGTCTCGCAAAACCAGCCCGGGACTGCGCGTTTTTCTTTCCTCCGTGCGCGGCAACTTCGAACCGACGTTCTCCCCGTAACCGTCGGAAAACATCTCCGCCGTAACTGTCCCGCCGCTTGGAGAATCTCCCAGGCAACCGGTAGACACGCCCCGAAACGCGTCACAGTTACAGAGAGAAAACGGTACGTTTCAGTAATCGTTTCGAGTTGGTTCGAAACGAATTCCCCGTAACCGTCGGAAAACATCTCCGCCGTAACTGTCCCGCCACTTGGAGAATTTCGCAGGAATCAGGCAACCGGTGGACACGCCCGAAACGCGTCACAGTTACAGAGAGAAAACGGTGTATTTCAGTAATCGTTTCGAGTTCGACCGAAACGAATATCGGGTAGAAACAAGCGAGTTCGGTCGAAGAACTCCGAGCTACAAATCACGAGGAATATTCGGCACTATCGTTGGAACATTAATTAAGCCCGCAACGCGAGTCATATTAAACGGCAACGGTGAGCGCTGATTAATAGCCGCGGCAGCATCGTAACTGCGAGCAAATAGGCGAGCCCGTGCGATTAGACCACCGGCGCATACAGGTCGAAATGAGCTTGCGGTTCATATAGAACCGAAAGAACACGTAAAAATATTGGGAAACAATAAAAATCCCCCGGGGTCGTTACTGGGAGCTTCTTGTCGAGCTAAATGCGATCTTGTCGGACTAATCGCGCGTCAGCTTGATTTGCATAAAGTACCGCAACCTGACGCGTTCGATGTCCTTCGCAGTTGCAAACATTAGGACGTCTGCTCTGGTTTCCCTGCTGGTTCGTACGAAATTGACGTTCACCGATCTTGCTCGGTCCATTTTTCAAAGGAAAACGCGACTCGGAATCGTCTCGGGAATCTGCCGTTTCGAATTTCCTCCAAGTTCATCGGATACCTCGCACAGCGAAGCCGCAACGCTAAATCTCGACCAGTTTCTCCGCGCGAGGAATCGCTCCGCGAGCTTTTCGCAAGCGTTTCACCGACCGGGAGGTTTTACCTAACGAACTCCGGCGGAAGTTCGGGCAAAGGTAGCTCGCATCTTTCGACCCGGCAAGTTTTTCGTCATAGTTGTAGGTTCTGTTACAGAGAGAGAGAGAGAGAGAGAGAGAGAGAGAGCAAGGGCTGGCGAGGTCGGTTTGCCAACCGGAGGCGGTGAAACCGCAACGCGATACGGAAACCAACCCCCGGTCGACCCAGCTACTCGTAAAAACGTTTACGCCGGTCGTTATTCTTCTCGCTTCGCGCCTAACTTTCCTGCTCTCTCTCTCTCTCTCTCTCTCTCTCTTTCTGTCTCTCATTCTCTGTATGTTTGCGTTTCCCTCTGTCTTCGTCCCTTTATCTCTCCGCCTCCCTTTCTTGACTCTCGACCCTGCGAGAGCTTGTAAATTCGGCGAATTTACAAGAGGCCGCGAGCACGGAATGCGTTTCCGCGCAGCCCGCGATAAATATAAACGTTTAACGAGCCACGGATTCCTCTCGATCCTCGTTTTATCTACGAGCGCCATTAATTTTCAATGTTCTCCCCGTTTTGCCGCGAATAACGAGCCCCCCGCATGGCGGGGGCGGCCGACGCGGACGAAATCGATGGAGTAGCATTATCGGTCGTATCGTACGTTGAAATTGTGTCCTAATGCTACGATCACCCTGCTTCGCGGGATGGAGTCGACAAAATTCATTTGGGAACCGTCGCAGAAGGTCCCCGGTCAAGCTGCTGCGAATAATTGCGGTCCAACGATCGATCTAATCATTTCTTCACGTTAATTGCTCGATGCTCCGTTTCCTTAATCGGACTAATGCGCTGGATAGATCAATCCATTGGAAAGATCGGCGACTCCGTTATGGCAGGGGCTAAGGCGTTTTATTGACCCTTTCAGATCGCTGTCGACACAGTGGCGGCATTTTCAAATTCTCGCTTTTGCGAAATGTACTTTGAAAAATTACGAAGATTAGAAATTTTATATTTTTCGTGTGTTGCAAGTTCTATTGATCATAATGAATCAGCTTCGGCGTATTCTGTGTCTTTTAATATTCATATATTCGCCGTGAAAGAAGAAATACTATCTTCAACACTTTAACTGCCAAACTAACAACGTGAAAAAATCCACAAAAGCAAAGTAATTCATTTAATAAAGCAACAATGTCAAAATTCAAAATGTATGACGAATGGTCAGTTTCAACCTTCTTGTATTCTCCAGATATCAACTAAATTGAGTGCAACGAATATGTTAAGGTAAAACTATACTTTTAAACATGGACAAATAATTCTGTCAGCCACATGTGGATGACATGGCAGGTAAAGTGTTAATGTTCGGCGACTAGGACAAAACGACTTCGTTGGGCCTTATGATCTATTATAAATTATCATGCATTCGTACTCGTACGCTCGCTCTTACGTGCGTCCGTCTCTCTCTCTCTCTAGTCTTGCACTGGAGAAAAATAAATTTAACGTTCGCGTGTCCTTCTACGCGCGCACTCGACGTTTATCCGAAAGATTTTCCAGCGAAGTAATTATTTATTCGGTAACGAGGTGGTTACGCGGTCCGCTCTTCCGTAATTGTTCGGCAGCCCCGGAGGCACAATTACGGAGAGAACGGCGTGGATGGCTGGCGACAGTCGAACGTTCGGAAACGGTTGAAAAGTGAAAAATCGTGGCGGGCAAGGTACTCGTGTTCTTCGATGCTCGATCTGATTCAATTAAATCGTTACGGTCTCGCGGAGCGAGTAGACGGTGGTACATGGAACCGTGGCTCGTAATCGAGCCAAACTTACGGTCCACGCTAATCGAACGAACTTTCCCAGCTTTCATGCTGGGAACAGGAGAGCTCCCAGCCACCCCTCCCGCCCCCGAAGTCTGTTAATTACTCGCTTTATCTTACGCGCAACTGTTCCCGGCGATACGCCAATGAATTTCCCCGGTAAATTCGCTTCTGATTTCGCCCGCCTGATACAGTAAACGGGCGAATGAAACTGTCGGGGAAAACGCGTTTTCCCGGGAAGGAACGACGAGACGGAGTTCTTCGGGACGTTTCGCCTCCTAGGGGAAACCCTTTTCGCGAACACGGTGAAAATGACTTTTCTCCGTCGAGGAAACCGATGGACCTCGGAGGAAATGGCCGTCGATGGACAATGCGAGACGGTCTCTTTTTCTTCGAACGACCGAAGGGATGTTCCATGATCTTTCCCGGCTTTTTTTTTTCTCTCTTTATCTCTCTTTTTCCCCCAGCTGCACCGTTGTGTCTCGTTTCTGATCCGAGCGGCAGACGTTTCGCGGACAGCTCCGAATCTGATAATTAACGAGAGAAGCTTGCACAGAGACAGCCGTGCAGAGCGCTTGTCTCGGTTGTAGAATTTTTTCAGTGCTGCGCCGAGGGTGGCTTTGCTTCGTAATGATTTATTGATTGCCTTTTTTACGCGTTTTTCCGCGGAGTTTTTTCAACCGGCCCGATCCAATCGCGAGTACCCGCGTAATGGCGGGTGTAGAATGGTTTTTATAATTACTCGAATTTTGTTCGTTCGTTCGTGCATTCGCACGGGTTTCGTTTTCTCCTTTTTCCTTTTCTGTTTTTGTTCTTCTTGCATCGGCGGAGCAGATTTTTACATTTTCACGTCACCGTTGCCGGCGTTTTTCCGATGGGAAGACAAAAATTCGTACGCTTCTTTTGGTACATTTCCGATCGGATCCGATGACGATCCTAGCGTTGATAGTGTATTTCCGTATCGAGGCGTATCATTATCGATCCCGAACCAGTTAATTAAAATTAGAATCGCGCTCCGTCGAGTTTCACCGATCACACACTTTTTCGCTGCAGCGAATCTAATTATCGAATATGGCTGGTGCAAGAAAAAGAGAGAGAGAGAGAAAGAGAGGACGTTGGCATCGATGCACAGTCAACAGATATCGATTGCAGTTCTCCTGAATGACAGCAAATCCTTCTTGTTCATCGTAATTCACCGAGACTCGTACAGCCAGCTATATATCTTTTATAACTACCTTCATTTCAATCGCAACGCGTTTGAAAAATTTCTGCTGGTCTAGCAAACACGCGCGAACACTGGAAGAAAGTTTCAAGTTATTAAGTTTGATAATTTTCTTGAAATTAATTCTACAAATGTTTAGAGATCACTTTTCTCAGACTTAATTTGTTAATGTTTGAAACATTGAAACTTTTCCTTGGTAACGCCATCAATTTTCAGAGCCTTCTAAAAAATTGTCCTACCGTATGAAACATGCATAAATACCGTACGGAAATTTTCAGCGAGGCAGGTCCGACCGTTCTTTGGTATTAAATTCGGAATATGAGGGGCGGTCGCTCTATTTCGCGACAAGGATCTTCAATATCGACACTCGGAGCATATTTGTGCAGTTTGATTGGCCGCACAAGGGTTCACGGTGCCCGGGGCGAGTCTATACGAGAGGCATACTCGTCTTCGAACCGTTCAGGGTTGATCAAGTCGTAAACGCTGCCGTTTGAACGGTCCGAAGCGAGGAGTTTAGCTTTTCGGGGGCAGCGAAGGGAACGAAAGTAGCGGTGGTCGAGGCTAAGAGAGCCGGACGTTCGATAAACCCGAAATCCTTATTTCCGGAAGACGATTCGACGGATTCGGATAACGACGGCTTGTTATCGATGTCGCGGACCGCCTTACCCCTTCGCAGAACTTAGCTGGCTCATCCTGTACACGATCCTCTTCCATATGTCAACACGAACTCGAGTGTGTTCACGGCGTAGGACAGTTGGGACGTTCAGCAATTCATCGGACGCGAAATCGAAACGCAAGAGCCTATAGGTGCTTTCAGTGTCACAAACGCAAAATTTCTAAACGCTGATAGGTGCCCACAGTAGCCTAGTTGTGCTAATTTTCAATGTCCTCTCAGAGGAGTCATTGGAGTGCTAAGGGTTAACCCCTTAACGTACAAATAAAATGAAATTTGAGAATCGCCATTCGTTTTGCGTCTTACAAACGCAATCGCGCAAACAGGAAGTTGCAACTCCGTTCGAATACGCGACCGCTAGGAACCTGGAGGTTGCACCGGTGCATTAGTCGACCGGTCGCAAATTTACCTGGTTATTTAATTACCTGGGAAGCAAGTTTCGCGGCATCGGCACACCGTTACGCAGCGATTCCAAGGCCGCGGAATTAATTTCCTAGCGAAAAGTTCTCCCGCGCGGGAACCTCGGGCAACGAACAAATCGTTTCGCGCTTAATAGAATCGATTCTCCGGGAAATCGAAGGGAAACTACGCTCGACTCGGCTCGCATGGCTCCCTCCGTGTCGCGGAGACAAGAAGAAATCCCCGCTTTCGGGAGCATGATCGAAAACGAACGTTCGCCGTCCCGGGAGAGTCCGGGTAATCCGTTTAATCAGAATTTCCATGGTAAAAACCTCCGAAAAAAGGAAAAGCCCGTTAGATGTTCGCGAGAGACAGACTTGTGCTGCAGAGTCTCGCGAGGGAGCTGCTCGTCATTTAATTTGTATTTAAATCGGCTGCGAAACGATTCCCCGGCGATTCCGGGCGCATTCACGAGCAACCGAGACCTTTTCCGATTCATCGGAATTCGATCGAGCGATCAAACAACGCTCGTTGCTTTCTTTCCCGTTGCTTTCTTTCGTTTCCCGCGACGCCAGATGTTCCTTCGCTCGCTGCATATTAAAAGAAGAACCGAGGCAACTTTCGTTGTACCGAGAAACGCTAGGAATCCACGATACTCTGCGTTGCCGTACAGTTTGCAAACGTTTGCGCCTCCGGAATATCTGCGGGCTTCGAGATTTCCGTCGACGGCCATTTTCTTTTTCACACTGTTCCCATTTAATTCCCCTTCAAGTACAAAAGGTGAAATAATTCATGTAGAATGAAAATAATATCCTAAGTCAGAAGAAATGGTTTGGTTTTTTAGTTAAAACAGCTTCGAATGCAAAGGGTTAATAACGTATACCTTACAATAAGTACTGTAGGATCAGGACCTCCTAGACCAGAAAGTCCCAAGTTCGATTCCCAATCCGGTGCCCTCGTTTTTCTTCTGATACTACGGTATTGTATGAAGTTTTAATAGATACAATCTCGTTATTATTTCAAAGTAATAGTAAGTCTAGTAATTCTAGTGATTCTGTCGTTGATCGAACGTTAGAATTATTCTCTGGAACAAGAACGGCGAAAGGATATCGAATAACGGCTTAATCCGACCGGGGATCTTTTACGAAATAAAAGTTTCTGTGAATAAAAAAGGCTCCGTGTTTCGGTTGACACGGCAGTGTTAATGAAGCGGCGCGAGATAGGTACTCCGTCATCGTGCAGAGCGTAAAAAGGCTGCGGTAGCAGGACGAACTCTCGAATCAAAAAGGAAGACACCACCGGGTTCACCGACAAAAACGTCGGTTCACCTAATATACCCGCTGCTCGAGGAATATTCGAATTAACGTCGACGATCCGTTTCGTCGACGGCAGACGCCATGAATATGCATGGCTGCTGGGAGACCTACTTAACGGTTATGGCAAATACGGTTCCCCGCGTCTCGTGCAACTCCGCCCAAGGTTTCTTCTCCTTCCTCTCAAATATTACACATGCAACGCTCGTTTCCTTAAAAAAAGAAAAAGGAAAGCCAGAGACAAAACAAAGTGGCAATTCGGAAAAACGAAGGTACGGGGAGGGAAATTCGATGGCTACGCCGGAAGTGCTCGGAGGACGTTGAAAGATTCACGCGACGATTTAGTTTTCTGGAAAGTTCCAGCGCGGACGCGGTCGGCGCGACGGTGTCAATTTTTTAACGAGCGTAATTTTTAATGAACTTCGCTCGGAACTGATAATTAGACTGGGAAACCGTTGGCGCGTGCGCGGCGACTACGAACGAGATACAAAAAAATTGGATTAAACTGGAATTCGGCTCGATTATTCCGATAGGATCTCCTCTCGTCTATAAGCGTCTTTGCGAGACGATTTCTCGCGTGTGCAGCAAACGCTCTGTGTTTGCCCGAGGTGTATCGGGAACACTTGCGCGCATAATTCAACGCCGATCGTTAACGAAGTATTTCCAATTAAGGCGCCACAGGTCCGACGGAGGGCTCGATGAATTTATTAGATGGATCGAGAGAGCCCGTCTTCTCTTCGTCTGTCGCCGTAGGTCGCTCGGAAAACGGAAACGAAGATAGCCGCAGCTGGAAACGAGTGCGGAGAAGTGTGAAACCGTTCGTTTATATTTTTACCAATATCTGAAAACGCCGAGTACTTCTTCCGAGGCGATTCCGAGCAACATTTTCCTTTGCTAGATCGCGATTCGACGCTTCGTTTCCGAGTTATCAACGAGAAACTTCGACCGACCGCCATTCTTCTCGAGGAGCGACGTCACGCTGGTGTGTGCCCGCCCCCGCTGCGCTGATTGGTTCTCGCTTTTCGTTGATAACTCGAAAACGAAGGCTCGCATCGCGAACTGGCAAAGGAAAATGTTGCTCGGAATTTATAAATGAAGAAACTAGCTTGCTTAAAGTTTCTTAAATTATTACGAGCTATATCATGTTATCAATATTCAGATCTGTTAGGAAACTGTTCGTAATCCTATGAGAGGAATAAACGTTCAGCGAGTGCCAGGTGTTTTATGGAAAAAGTTTTGTGTTTGATTTTACGGTATAATTTAAACAATAAATTCACGAGCTTGTAAAAATTGGTATTACAAGCTGCGTCGCATCGTTAGCGTTTCGCGATGTAAATATCTTCGGTACTCATAAATCGAAAGCTCGACTATTCGGCATTGTCCCGAGCACTGTGTGTCACAGTGGAGAAGCACCAGATGTCTCGACGCCGATGTCTGCGAGTCTCGTAAACAGCGTCGCTCGCGAAACGCCTCTGCCTCGTGCAAATCGTGGAACTGCACACCGGAAACGCCTGTAATCCCGGCTAATATCGTTTCGAGAGAACAAAGTCCTCGTCCCCGTATTTCCTGTGTTCCGAGCCGAGTCTCGCGCGCCGAACCGTTTTTTATTGTTCGCGCTCCCGTAAAGCGTGCGATTTACAGTTCCGCGGCTTTGACCGACTGGGATCGTTCGATTTCGACGCGTTTACATCGAATTTACACCGTGCCGCTTGCCGATAACGCGACGGGGACCCGGAATTTCGAGATTCGAACGTCAAACGCAGCGAAACAGAAACCGATCGCATCTGCAGGCTCGACAACGACGACGTTGCTGCGGATTTTTCTGCGTTTAAAAGGTGAAAGTTAAAATAAATCTAAGAACATACCGCTCCGAATGCAGGAGAAGGGTTTGGGGGATGAAATTCTCTTTTGCTGACTACTAGAGTCGTTGCAGCTATAAAGAAAATTGCATAGCATCGGATATCATAAATATAAATGTTCTTCTCCCTTCTCTGAAACTTGTTAACCCCTTGCACTCGAGTGGCGACTCTGAGGCGCCACGAAAAATTGGCACACTATTATTTAAAATAATTTGAACATAACAAATAACAGTAAAAAGAACCTTTATACATAAGGCAAAATAATTCATGTGGAATGAAAGTATCCTAAAAGTTAAAAGAAATGCTCTGGTTTTCTAGTTAAAACAGCTTCGAGTGCGAAGGGTTAACATTTAAGAAGAAGAGGAGAAAATCATTGTGGCCACGAAGAAAATCGCACGGCGAGGGGTTGAAGGGATAGAGTTGCACCGGAGGGAACGTGAACGTACAATAAATATAAATGTTCTTTTCCCTTTTGTAAAAGTCACTGAGAAATAAGAAGAAGTAATTGTAGGGGTTGAACCGCTAAAAGTTGCAGCAATGGGAGAACGCGAACGTAGGATAAATATAAATATCCTTTTCTCTTGTGTGCAATCGATAAGGGCGAGAAGAAACGATTGTCGCTGTAACGAAAATCGCGCGGCAAGGGGGTTGAACGAATAAAAAATGGCAGTCTATTGATTTCTCCCTTTAAGACTTCGCGGACCCCGTCGCACAATGAGGCGCAGGGGTTGATTTTCATCATGGACCACATTCGTCGATTAAAACGCGGTTCGAGGCCAAACAAAAGGGTCGTCGATCGACGCCCGTGCGGGAATAATGGCGGGGAATCAGCTGCGTATTAACATTCCACGGACAATACGCTTGTCATGGTCTCGTTCGACGCTTGATACGCGGAGATTCGAAACCGCGTTGCCGTCCACCAAGACTCCCGTCGATATTCAAATTCGATGGATTTTCGAACGCGATTCCGTGATTCCGAAACACCCCGGTAGCTCCTTTCCGCAGCCGAATGTCTTCCCTGCCTTTCGTTTCGGAACTCGCTGCCACGTAATTCGATTACGTTGCCATATGAAAGTTTACTAACCCATTTACAGCTGTCGAGAAATATACTACAGTTCTACGTAATGTGGATGCTGTGGAAAGGCTGTGATATCAATTTTCGCGAAAACTACTGGAAAATTTACAACATTAAACATTTCCCGTCTGCTCACTTCTTTTAATTATCTATCTGTCAACCTACCTAATTATCTATCTATTTATTCGTTAGTTTACCCAGTTGTCCATCGATCAGTCCACGAGGTTGGCTGTCTATTTATTTATCAGTCTACCCAGTTCTCCGTCCATCTATCAATATACCTACTAGGCTATCTAATTATCAACGTACCTAGTTGTCTGTCTATCAATCTACCAATTTGTCTATCCATTCATCTGTCAATCTACTTATTTACTTATCTATCTATTTATCTTTCAATCCACTTATTGATCCATCCATCTATTTATCTATCAGTCTATATGCCTAGTAGGTTATCTACCTATCAATGTACCTAATTCCCTATCTATCTATTTACCTACATACCTATTTATCCAGTTGTCCATCTACATATCTATCTATCGATCCAAATATGTGCCTAAAAATTGAATAATTTTATTCGAGAATGTTCCTTGCGTGGAATCGTAGAGCCGAATAGAATCGAGTCGACTGGAGGCTGAATAAAAGATTCGAAAGAAACGTTATCAGCAAACGTCGACTCAGAATCGACGTCGAAAGGGTTAATGGGAGACGCTGGTCGCAGGATGATTGGACCGGATTGGTTCGCGTCGACGGTTAAATTTGTTGGTAGAATGGGCAAACGATGGGTGGAGAATCTCCTCGGAAATTACCAAGACACGGTGGAGAGCACCAGCTGTCGCAATCCTAGCAGCGGTTTCCTTTAAATCCCTCGGCGAGACACAATGACAATAGCCCGGCCGTTTCTTCGGACAACGGCGAACACCACCGTGGCAACAATTGCCGGAGTCCTTTCCAAAATGAACACTGATTTCAAGAAAACTCCTGAGACGAAGGGACCGTTCCTAATCAATCGAATACCTTTTAAATTAGACGCTCGTTCGACCTACAAACCCCTCTAAAATTGAACCGAACCACTTGCGAGAATCTTAGAGAGACATCAGAAAAATCAAGGTCCCGCTTAGATCAACCCTTCGACAACTATGACAAGGTAGTCATTTAGCTGTTCAACTATTGGCGAACACCACCGTGGCAACAATTGCCGGAGTCCTTACCAAAATGAACG
>CM052085.1:1722730-1737208 GCA_028453745.1 Agapostemon virescens
GCACCTGGACTCGCCAATCAATTGCAAAGAGTTAATTCCGCAGAAAGTCCGCAACGTGGAAAAACGAAAGCGTTGTGTTTCGTTACGTGAACGCGTAGAGCGAGTTCGAGCCGAAGAAGGGTCGCGTGTGCAACTAATATTCGGGCCGGGCGATCGCCGTCAGGAAATTAAAGAACGCGGCAGGACAAAATGGCGGAAATCGAGCGTGGCTCGCTTGAAGAAGATCGATCCGGTCCACGGTCGATTTGGTTTTCGGCTCCGACGGCGGCTCCTCTGCGGAATCTTCGTTCCCATTTCCCTTTTTCGCTGAAAGCGACGCGGTGAACTGGCATCGCCACGCGCCGATCCAATTTCTTTCTCTTCAAAAGCGGCAGCCAACGGCGTTCGTTCATGCATTTTCAACTCGACACCGCGAACGTGTCGTCGGTAAATTAAATTCGCTTTTCCCCGACGCGGAAGCCACGATATTCCTGCCCTTCCTCTTCTCTATCTCTCTGATACACACACATATACTCTCTCTGGCTATCTCTCTCAAGTTTTCCCTCTATCCACTGTGTCGCCATCGACGACCTGAACCTCCAACCCCCGCGATGCCGGTTCGCATAATCCGAATCAACGTGGAAAACCGTCTCTCGCATCGCTCGCGGCGACGTCCTCGATTCTTCCGCGGGTAACCGGCGTCGTTCGGATTTTCCTAATGATAAATAAAGGTATTACGAGCCATCAGACGATACGGGACGTTGTAGAATCTCGACAGAAAGGAAGCGGAGTCCCGTTTTCCTACTGGAACGAACCTCCAGGAAAAACGTTACTCCACGATTCATTTCGCGATCGCGACGTGATTAAAGCTGCTTCGTCGTTTATAATTCTCTTCCGGAACCGAGAACTCGTTGCATGCCGAAAGGGTTCAATGGGATACTGTTTCGTATTTAACATTAGAACTACCGAATCAGTTACAATTACTAATTCGTAATTCTTTTTCTTTCACAATCCAAAAAATTATAAAAGTATCTTCGTGGTAAGCTTGGAATAAATTTCTTCATTAAAATAGACATTGTGATAAAAATGAGACGAGGTCAGAATAGTCGCAGTCTTGTCATTATTACGAGACGATGTACATCAGTGGGCAGTTCTAGTGTTAAAGTGTTTTATTTCGCAAACAATTTCGGGATTGTCGTTCATTGTTTAATTATTTTTGTGAAATGCGAAAGGTTTATCATTGCTTAATACATTTTTAGCTAGGACTAGGAAGGAAAAGGGCCGCGGTTGAAATCTACCCTGGTGAAATCGCGTGGAGGGTGAGTAACTCCTAAGCTAAAGAATTTGCCTTGGTCATCTAGCAGAACATCGATCGCGCGTCTGCTTGCACTTAAATTACCGAAGAAATTCGGTCAAATATAAAGTCGAAGACGTTTTTAGCAACGGCGAAAACATTTATACTCCGTATAAAGTTCCGCGATTCGCTGCTACATCGACGACAATGGCGTTTTATTTCGGTTCTATGAAAATTAACGAGATTCCATTCGACGTCTTCGTCGCGCTCCGATTTTGTTGTGCAGGAGGTTAAAATTTGTCATTATTACCGTCATTGTTGCTAGACTGCACATTTCGTAAATTAATCAGGAGAAAGAGCGGACTATATTCCTGCTAAATATAGATAAATTTAAAGAGTCTGTACCGAGAAGGTTTTAAAAGTTTTTAGGTTGAACCGCCCTCTTGTTAATCGATGTTAAAAATGTATTGATAAAGTTTCAAGAAATCGGTAAGTTTTACAACCCGCGGTTATTAATAACAATTAAGTCTTCTTTCTCAATTTTCAAATTGTACTTCCAACCACGTCGAATAGCAGCTGAGTTAAACGAATGAAAAACTTTATCTTCCAGGCAAATAAAACAGTTTTATTTATCACCGCGTTGATCTCGGCTTATCAGAGCCAATAGAGCAAAAAGGAAATTCCAATTTCTCTCTATAATAATAATATATCTATAATAATAACAGCCAAGTTAAATGAAACAAAATATTGGACTTTATCTTCCAGGCAAATAAAACAGTTTTATTTATCACCGCGTTGATCTCGGCTTATCAGAGCCGATAGAGCAAAAAGGAAATTCCAATTTCTCGCATCGCGTAATTAAATCTCGCCATTTCTATTTCGCTGAAAGACAAACTAATAAAACACAAACTGACTGCGACGAATGACATCGTCCGAAAGATCCAACGAACGGCGCACGGCGAGGTCAACGTCGACGGTGTTGGTAAAAATTAGTTGATCGCGGCGTACGGTCCACCCTGTATATATCCATGGGGGTGCGGACGATGCTCGAACGAGATACGGTGCAGAAAATACGGTGGAGTCGCGACGATATTTATTCTGTCGGAGAAACAATGTCGAGGGTGCGGCGTTCCCGAGGCAGTCGCGCGTCGAAAGTATCGAATATCGATGAGCCAGGGATTCGTTTCGTGCGGGAAGAAAGTTCGGAAGAAAGAGGAGAGCTACCGTTCCGTCGCCTCGACGATGATCGCCGGAAGAAAACGCGACGGCCATAATCTGTCTCGAAACCGCGTGTACGTTCTGAAATCGCTCTGAAAACGGATCCGCCATTCGGCGCGCGCGCGGCGAAAATTCATCGGCGACCATATTGCGGGGCGGTTTCCGTCGTCCGTGACACGACCGAATGCAAACTCCGCGGAATGCAATTTGGCCGCTGTTGCAATTACGGGCGGAAAGTACGAAGCCTCGTCGGCGATCACGAATCGCGCGGAGTCGCTTCCAGCGAAACGATTCTCCCTCTCTCTTTCTCTCTATCTCTCTCATCCTCCTCTTCGTCCTTCCTCCGCTTCTTCCGCTCTTCCGGAAGAAATAAAAGCGACACAATGGCTCTCCCGGCCATCGAGCGACCATGCTCGCGAGAAACTAGTATCGCGAGCAGCCTGGAAAATAATCGCGGGCTTGCATTATTCACCGAAGCCGGGGGACGAAAGTGGACCCGTTCGTCCCCGTAAGATTTCCGGTTGCGGCAATATTTCCGACGCTCCGACGCTCGGCGGCCATAAAAATCGGATCCGGGCAATCTATCTCGTCTTGCACGAGCGTCAAGAATTTAACCCTCGCCGATACTCTTTACGGCAGCCATAACCGGACACGTCGCTGCGCACCGTCTCTTCGAAATCCGCTTTAAAAACGAATCACTTTTTTAATGTTCGATCGGAAGGCTCGATCGAGACGACGCGGCAGTCTATTCGGACTCTCTTACGTTTCGAACTTATACTTCCGTTTCGAAGGAGCTTGTCGTTTCCCGACAGGGCTCGTCAATTTTAGCGAGATTTGCAACCTTACGAGACGACGTCTTACATCCAACACTAGCCGCCATAACTTACGGGTTGCGTTGATTTCAAACGGCGGAGACTTATTTGTACTCCTGTAGCTGCGAAATAGACAGCGTAAGCTCGAATAAAACAGCGTTTAACACGTTAACTGTCATGTTACCCATATATGGGTGACGGAATTATTTGTCCGCGTTTAAAAATAAATTTGTACGTTAATACGTTCGTTGCATCGAATTTAGAACGCAGAGGACCATCGAAAAAGTTTGAAGACAGCGAATCGCGCGAGCATCGTTGGATGAAGCTCGAACGCGACAACGACTCGCGGATCGATTAAACGCGACGCGAGAAACCATCGCCGTACGTTCGAAAGCTACGGGAGAGATTGAGAGGATAGGGAAGTAATCGAAAAAGGCGACGCACATGCGAATTTGGATATAGAGGAGAGACGGACGCGAATCCGCGGAGCAAAGATCAATCGGATCGGGGCCAGCGCGGGGCGTGCGAATCATCGAAATAAATTGCATAACGCCGTGACACCGATACAAAGTGCACCGAGCGTTTTCGAATCTCGGAACAAACTATTATCGTCCCGGAAGAGTCTCGGGCCTATAAATATCCGAACGGGGAGAGGAGAGCGATATACAACGCGGGGAAAATGCGTCGACGATACTACGACTCGAGACGGGACAACCGCGAATTATTTCGCGAGCACGAGCCCGAACGAAGCGTTCGCGATTTATCCGACGCCGGCGAGGAAACTTCTCCGCGCGGATAAAGCGCGCGTCCTCTCGCGTAATCCTCGCGGATTCGCGCCAACGCGTGCGACTATCCGCAAGCCCACGGGCGCTTAAGTCGACGAGGAATAGTCGAATAAATTTCCCTGCGCCGATCCCCTCCGCCTCGCGAAAAAATATGGCGAAAAAGTCGCGTTAACCCATTGGCCCGTAACATCGAGTCAAACTCGCGATGGGGATTTCAACACGAAGTCTTCCGAACGTGTACGTCACTCGTTTCCGACGAACCATTCTGTTCTCGATTGTTTAAATAGCGTAATTTACGGAGGGGAGATAGCTGTGGTTATTTTAAGAAAATTTCTCCTTTGCGAAATCGCGATCCGACGCTTCGTTTTCGAGTTATCAACGAAAAACCACGGGCCAATAAGAGTTCGCGTCTGTTCGCTACAGCCGCGCTCCGATTGGTCCGTGGTTTTCGTCGATAACTCGAAAATGTCGCACCCTGTATATTCATTTATAGGGGGTGTCTCATTCGTTATTGTGTAAACAAACTTTGCATATTGACAGAGTCTCAATGGTCATACCTTTATGAAACTTCAAGGTCATCATCATCGATCTTATATTTTTTCCCGATAGACTTATAGAGCACGCGAAGACGAATCCAACGACTACCATAAACATACCATTAGGATCACGTATTCTCGAGACACGCGTGTCTGAACGATTCCTTTCAGACACGAATATCTCGCGAATACATGATCGCAATTATAAGTTCATGGTAGTCGTTGGATTCGCCTTCTCATGCTCTATAAACGTATCTAAAGAGAAATGGAAATTCTTATTAAAAAAAAAAATTTCCATCTCTTTCTTTGAACTTTATTAAGCACCCGGCGTAGGAAATTAATAGTACACACGTTTAATAGACTCTGCTGGATATCTTCGTCTACGAATCGACACGATGTCTCGATGCAACGGGTTAATTCGTTTTCAGCGTATGTCGCGAACCGTCCCGACGAAACAGACATTCTATTATTGATTTACGAAAATATCCGCGCAGCGGATCGTCGGAAAGGAATGGAAAGACCGGGAAACCCGGCTCCTCGGAGTATCTTTGGTCCTTTATCCTTGGGCGTGGGAGGCGTGGCTCGCCGAGATAAAACGACCGACGAACCTGCGCCTCGGATGCTCTGAAACGTTGTCACACCGTTTCCCCCGAAGAACATTTTTACCTCTACCGTGCGCGGCAACCACGCATCGATTTAACCCTTTGCACTACGATTTCCTCATCGAATGACCTCTCTCAAATTTCGTCGTCTCACAGCCATTCAACTTAGACAATTGCCCTCACAAAAATCGATTCGACAGATTTCTCATTCAGACACTCAGTTTCACTTGTTATTTCGTCAACCCTTTGAACTCCAAGCAATTTTAATTACTAATTCGAAACAATTGTTTCTCCTAGAATAATATACGTGATTAATTTCCTTCGTCTGTATCAAATTTGTTACTGTTAACACTTCAACTTTTACTAAATTCTTGAATGCAAACATAGCAATATAAAAATTGTTTCGAATAATAGATCTGGTCATTTTTAGTATCGCCTCGGAGGAGCCATTGGAGTGCCAAGGGTCAAAGCCAGTTCGGTTCAAAATACATTTATCTTATTTTGTATAACAGTTACGTTATTTTTCGAACCAGTTCCTGTTGCCCCTGGCATTCTAAAAAATAATTACGATGACAACCATGACACTAGCTTACCCGCCATTTTATAATACAGAATTCCGAAATTACAGGGCTGAGAGGGAAATAAATTCGGTTACATATTCCTCTCACCGAAGCAATAATTATCAGCCTAAAATTGAAAAAATATTACTAACAATTGTATTTTTAATTTAGCTCATTAAGTGCGAAATTTGTCAAAATGGCGGGTGCCGGAACCCCCGGTGTTAAATGCAATGTAATAGCACCGCGTGCCTCGTTATTATTCAAAAGCTCCCGACGACAGTTAACTGGCGCAAAGCATAATTACCATTTCAAATCCCGTTCGAGCGATTCGTCCGAAAGGTTTGACACATATTTGAACTCGTGCAGACTCGAAGGATCGGCGAGTTTCGCGCGCGGAGTCGCAGCTACGATAAACAGTTTGGCAGACGACAGGTGTTTGCCAAACAGCGAGAGCGCGCAATCGTCTCGATCGTAAACAGTCGACGGGGCAGGAACGGTTTTCGCGGAAATCGATCGAGGAAGCCGATCGACCTCGGCTCGACCTTTCGTCCCGGAACGTCCGCGATTAAACCGTTATCACCGTTTCCGCCATTATCATGCGCTGCTCCCGTACCCGCGGCTTTTATTTCTGCTTCTCTGTATCTCGCGTTCCGTTACGCAAACGCGAATCCACTGAATTCAATTCCTCTCCGCATCGGGCCGATCGTTTTTCCACAGCAGGCACGCGTAACGCTTCTTAATTATAGTTTTATCCGGATCTCCTTTCACCGGCGATCGGTCTGCGACCACGGTTTTTCCACAAACGGGTTCGATGATTCGACGCGAAACCGTTCGCAAACGCGGATGCGGTTTATCTGACGCAACGTTTTCACTTTTCGCGGATCGACGCACGATCGATCACCGGATTCGCCAATTTTCTAGCCGAGCCGGAAGCATTCGGTTTCGCGGCTAACGCGAGGTTTTAGCGAGCGGACCGCTGGGTCTGCCGTGACCCCCCCTGCGGAATAACGGTTCGATAAATTTAAATTCTCCGCTAGCCAGTTCGATCATATTTTCGCTAGGTTCGACGTTCGATCGATACCTCTGTCCATTTTCTGTTACAGCGATGCGGATGAAATAATGGCACCGTCGAGGCGCCATTCTGAACCAGTGCAGATTTCGCGAGCAGCTACAAGAAGGAGCGGAGAAGAATGCGTTTAAGATTGCAACGAACCCACCCCGTTAGAAAATGGTCCATTGCAGTTTCACGGCGGAATATCGTAGCGAATTTTCTCAATTCAAGGTCAATGGACGCTATCGTTCAGACCTTAAACAGGTAGCTGCAAGTACCGAATAAAAGCAGACGCGTTGAAATTAGAATTGTACTAAAAGTGTTCCATTGCAGATCGCACTGCAAAATACCGTAGCGAGTTTTCTCAAAATTCAAGATCAGTGGGCGATATCACAGTTCAGAGATTTAACAAAATGGCGCCCGAAGTAGCCCGCCGGAAACTGAAAGATGACGCAAAATGTACGTCCAACTACGTCACCGGACGCGAAATCGAGAATCCAGAAGATGCCGGCGGTATTTGAAGATTTTGTCGGACAGCAACGCCTCTTTCGTTCCGTTTCCATTGAGAAACAGAAAAAGGGAACAGGTCGGGACTGGTTCGGAACTACGTTAAGAAGCCGGGATTAGCTCGAATCGAAGTCGAGGCATCCCGAGCTTGTTCGGTAACTCGTTCGAGTCCCCGGAGGACTTGAACTCTCGGTGTTAGAATTCCATTACGTGGAACTCGAACGAGAAGCGTCGCGCTATCTTACGAAAATGTAATTACTCTCGAGACGACGACGACGACGACGACGACGACGACGACGACGACGGGGCAGGTTCGAACTTCGGGGACAAACCCGGGAAATCTTTTCCCTGTCGCGCGCTTGCTCGCCGGGTTTTTCAGCTTCGTCGAGCAGGATTTTCTCGCCTCTACGAAGCTCCCGAACTTCGCAAACTGCTCGTTAAATCCGAATCACTACGCCGCGCGCGGTCGAAACGCTACGCTCCGCTCGCGATAACGCGCGAACGATGGTTTTCGCAAAGTGCTACGAGAAATCGAAGATTCGAAAAGCTGCAGCCGGTCAAGACAATCAGAAATACGACAGAAATCGACAAGACATTATTTAAACAAATTTTATTCAGCCAAAAGTGACTAACATCTGACGTCTGTTAAATACTTATCGTCGACACTGAACAGATGAGTTGCTTTTTCTGTCTTTCTTGATTTTCGGACATTTTTAAAGAGAATTAAGTAAACGCATACGCGTGGTTGCAATAGGTTGCAGTTTTACTAAATCGAGGCTATTTTTTATAAAATTTTACAATGTTATTTATTTACGCATCTACTATATCTCAAGAGTGTGATATTTTGTAAAACGTGCACCCTTCTTAAGCGAAACTTGATAGAATGGTATATCTCTTGTTTCGCTTCTTTCTTTTCTTTGAGTCGCAAACTATGCACTATTTTTAATAAAAATTTTACAATGTTATTTATTTACGTATCTACTATATGTCACGAGTGTAATATTTTGTAAAACATTGATCCTTCCTAAATGGCACCTGACAGAATGGTACATCTCTCGTTTCACTTTTTATTTTATCTTTGAGCCACAGATTTTGCCAAGCTTTCGAGGATATTTTTACCATCCCTTCCAAACAATTTGCTCCAATTCATTATCGCTTCCTACATCGAATAACTTATCCGCATAAATTTCCTCGCAGACTTCCGCAACCTCCGCGGGAAACTCTTTCGCGCTTGCCATTTTCACAGTTACGAAATTACGAGAAAATACCAGCGGCAAAGCAAAACCGCGCGGTAGTTTCAACGGACAATACTACAACCGATGGTAACAAAACAAAAACAGAACACGCATAAAAATGAAAAACCATTGAAAAACGTGGCTTAATAAAAATTCGAACAGAAACCTCGAAAAACGAAACAGGAAAACGCAGCGATTCACAGTTCAAGTTTAGCATCGTTCGCGTTTTCACAACGTCGCTTCGCAGATATAAATATTGTTCGCTAGTTTTTGACAAGCTGCGTCGCGCTAGAAGATAAATAAAATAAAAGCCGCTTCTGTCGACGTTTCTCTCTCCTCTTTCTCGAAGAGGAATCGCGCGCGTTTGTGTACGTATCGATCGTGGATGGTTCGAAGACGGTCGCCTCTATTTCCGGCGTTCGGGAAAGAGTTTCCTCTCCGAAAATCTTCGACCATGAATTATAGATTTCGAAAAACCCAGGAGCATTCGCGGGGAACTCGCTCGACAGCCGTGTGTGGCATCGAGGGCCGCGCGATAACGAAGGAGGATAAAAACGTAAAGGACTCACTCTTGTGTCTGGAGAATCTCCTGAGCTTCTTGAAGAACGGCATGCTCGCGGGCGTACGTGCGCGGACGTCGAAAAGATCGATTTCCCTCGACGAGGAGCGGAAGCGAGAGTCTCGTTAAGGATCACCGAGAAGAAGCTCGCGATCTCCGAGCTTCGGATCGATCGATCGTCCTCGTCCGCGTTCGAAGAGAAGATCGAGTAAGACGCGCAGCCTGACGTCTGCGGCCCGTGGACCCTGTCCGATCGCCTTTACTACACACGCTACTATCTTGCCCGGATTCGTATAGTCTTCGAGGCTCCACTTATCCCCACTATGTATAGTCGTCCGTGACAGAGAGGAAGGGAACGGAATCGTATCGAGTCGAACACACGAGGCTGTCGTTTCCCGCGTCTTCGAATCTCTTTCGTTCGTCACTCACGCGCTGATCGTCGCGTCGCGAGCACTCGATTCGATTAGGCCAGTCTATCAATTTTATACGGCTACCGTCCGCACTGCTCGGGGAGGCGACATAAATTTTTGTTGGATCTTTAACTGGGGTTTTGGGTTTTTCAGTTTTCTGGGTCGTGTAGGTTCTATCTTGAAGTTTCTTTTAGGTTTTCTTGGCGCGTAGAACCGGCAGTTTTAATTGCGAGGCAGTATCGTACGATAAAGATCGTTTACATTTGTTAACAATTGTCTAGACTGTTCAGAAAGGCGACCTGAATTTTCTCGGATTTTTAGCAGAGGTTTCGGAACCGAAGTCTTTTCGCGTTTTCAACTCGTACAGGTTCTATTCCAAAGTTAAATTTCAATTTTAAGATAGCGTTACGCCATAAAACTTGTTTGTACACGGCAACAATAGCTAGCTGGACCTCTATCTAGATTTGAAACGAACTGTGTAACAAAATACTGCATTGTTACAACTGCATGTAACATTTTGAACAAAGCAAAATTCGTTACCCGAAGTATATCATGTTTCGAATTTGATACTTCGAATGGAGAAACCTCTGCCCCATTCGCAGCTGTTGATACTTAATCGCAACGCAGTTTAACAGAGCCTAAGAGAGAGCCTCCGGAAAAACTGCTTTTCCCAATTTCCCTATGCACCCGTGAACAATCTTTTCCATCGCGACGACTGTGATCAGCGTCCGCTAAAAATCGCACGAGGTCCGAGATATTGATCTGAACTCCAGCCGTAGGAACGCGACTGGCAAGCGTCTAGGTGCGCTCGCGGAATTGTTGTTTCGCTCGGTGCTTTCGCCGATAATTCGATTCGTTTAGTTTCGAGTAGAATTCGCGGCGATCCTCGAGTTAGCGTGGCCGCTCAAAGAAACCTGGAAGACGTTCCGCCGGTGGAACGACCGAGGATCGAACACACTTCTAACCGGTGGAAAAGCTTTATTAGATTTGTCGAGGAAAACTTTATTCCCGTCGAGCTGAATTTCATTTCTCCGTTTCCGAGGAAATGGAAACCCCCCGCCTCCTCCTCCATCGTTTCCCCTACTCCTCTTCGGATACTCGAAGCAGAGGTTAACCGGCATCGAAATGTGTCGAGCCTCCTCGGTCGGGATCGAGTTAATTAGGCTCCCGATGCGCCGCGCAAGAAAATAATATATTCGAGGAGAAGTTCCCTCTCTCCCCTCTCTCTCTCTTTCTCTCCCTTTCTCTCTATACCTGTATCCATCGATCCGTCTCTCTCTGCCGGCTCGAGGTGCTCTCGAAACTCTTCGGTCGATCAAAGTTTCGCCGCGATTCCCCGCGATTAAAATTCGCGGTGTTCCTTCCGCGGGCGCCGGAAGCCGCAGGCGTCGCGTCCTCGACGTCGGGCGACGCGGTCGAGGCCGCTCGGGGCCACGCCGAGGAAAGTTTAAGCCGCTTCTCGGTTAAGCCGGCCATTTATTCCGTCGAAAACGTACGCCCAACCCCGCGGCGCCCGACAGTTCGTTAAAACTCTCGTCGAAGAAATTTGAATATCCGCCGAAGGGACTCTGGAAGACGGTTTCGCGGGAACCGCGGCACGCCGAATTACGCGATTCCTGCCGGACCGACGGTCGGGTCCGATTCGATCCCGAACCGAGAATTTCTCTGCCAATTGTTTGCGAACTACTACTTCTCCCCGGCGAACTCGATAATCGCCGAACGCCACGCTGAACGCCGTTTTCGAGTGCGGAACGTTTGCGGAGACGCTCCTCCATCGGGAGAATCTCGTTTGCTATCGCGGTTCGATCGGTGAAACGTTGTCGGCGTTGCTATTATTCGTTATGGCTTACGACCTGTTGGAATTTATTTCATAAATTTATTACAAAATAAATCTATTATTTCTTTACTAGATTTCTTTGCGTCCAGAATCGTTCGAAGCAATACTACTCCAAAATCGAAACAATATTTTTATCTATAATAGCTATAGAGCTAGATAGATAGTTCATTTCCTTTCGTTCATATAAAATTAATTACTACGACTCGTACGTAAAACATTAACATCTTTATCGATATCTCAACTGCAAGCCTAGCGACGTAAAAGTTGTTTAAATAATAGTATGGCAAGTTTTAGTGTCGCCTTAGAGGCGCCATTCGAGTGCAAAGGGTTAATCTATAAATTTTCAAAATGGCTGTCTTATTGCTTATCGTCGAAGAGCGAGATTCGAGGCTTTCGCGGCCCAAAGTTGCACAGTTGTCGCTGTCGAGGCTTTCGAGCCCAAGCCACGTCCTCGTGGAATCATTTCCCCGGACGAAGCTAACTGCGACGCTAACGGAACGTCGAGAAAACGATTCCGCAAGGACACGGCTTACGCGCGAAATTCTCCGACAACCGTCAGCCGAAGATCGTACAACGATTTCGCATCTCCGTCGATTCGGAGGAATTTATTTAGGAAACGATCCCAACCACGCTTCTCGGTCCCGATTCCCCGCGAACCGTTAACCCGTTTTTCCCCTCGTCTCGTCGACTATTCCTTCGCCTCTCGTGCCCCGCCCCTTCGGCTACGGGAACACGAAATCTCAGTCGTCGAGGAGAGCGTTTTTTCCCCTCTTCGGTCGAACGTGTAACGTCTGTTCCGCGATCGAAGCGGAATTTCCATCGCACAAGGGACGAGTGTAATTCAATCGAAGCTAATGGACCGTGAGCGAAGCACCATCGGTAATCTCGTTTCGGTGTCTATCGCGGACTGCATTGTGCCGATGCGACGCGACGCGACGCGCACACGAGCGGCCCGCAAGCGACGCCGGTGCTTTCGCAATGCCTGCCGATGGCTTAGAAAACTAATTGGCCGGGTATCGAGTCGCAATTAACGTCGCCGACTCCGCTGCGCCCTGTCCCCGTCTCTACGATCGTGTATACATCGACATCGGCTGCTCTGTTGCCGAAAATAGACGCAGTACCTTCCGCGAGAATCCAACGAAATTAAACAGGGAGATTCCCGAAGCTATTCCGAGCAACATTTTCCTTTGCAGGTTCGCGATTCGACGCTCCGTTTTCGAGTTATCTGTGAAAAACGTGGGCCCTCATATCTTTATGGCGCGCCGCGCTCTCGCCTCCATTTTCCTCGGGCGCGACGTCACGCCGTCACGTGTCAGCCCCTCCGCGCTCCGATTGGCTCGTGTTTTTAGTTAATAACTCGAAAAGGAAGCATCGAATCGCAAACTGGCTGAGGAAAATGTTGTTCGGGATCGCCTCGGGAATCTCCCAGTCCCTGTTGCTTTCAATTTTATGGAACAGTTTGCACGATATGGCCGAGATTTCTCGCGTCCGTTCGCGTGCAAGAGTATTCGATGAGTTTATAACAAAAATGAGGAAAAATGCAGCCATTTCGAAGACGTTAAAATACGTTGACAAGATAAGCAGAAGTTTTCACAGAAATTTCGTTCGAAGGTCCATGCTAAGGGGAATATGCGAATTCTCGGCGACTTCTTTGCCATTACTGCACTTTACGCGAGCCGTCCGACAACATGAGCAACCGCGACGCTTTGTCGATGCCCGGAGCAGTTCCGGGGACGTTAAAAATGCAAATAAACCGTTCGCGGCGGTCGAAAAGAACTTCCATCTCGCTGAACAAAGCCGTCGGGGCCTCGAGCAATTAGATCCCCAACGAGATTGTTCGATTCTTTTTCCGATGCCGTCCGGCAACGTTCCGCAACTTTAATGAGATCGATCGGAAAATATTCGGTTTCCGGTTACGGGACGAGCGTTTCCATTAAAGCGAAACAGGCAGGGGATGGAGCGAGGAGCAGCCGAGGCGGAAGAAAAGCGGTGGCCTCGGCTAGGAAAAATAGTGGAACGCTTCGGACTCGCCGGGCGTCGAGCAATTTTTCAGGCTGCTTGAACGCGGTTCGACGTCCCCGTCGATGGAACGGACGATCCATTATTTTCGCCCTCAGAGAGAGACGCGTCGAAATATGCGGCCGGAAGAATTTCGCCTTGAAAACCGCCTTCAAAACCGCCTTGCCGAGGGCTCGCGGAGGGAATTTCGACGGCGTTGCGATGCCCGTTCGGAAAACTTTCGAGAGGCGCGAGCATTCTTATTTCGCCCCGCGGTCGATTATATCTTCCCCTTACCCCGTCCCTCCGTCACCGCTGTTCCCCGACCATAACGCGGATATCATTTCCGGGAGAATAAACCTATATCGAAGATCCCGGCAAGGAGAACGCGCTCGATGCAACAAACCGTGAACGGAGATCCTTGCAGCGTACTTTCGATTCGCTTGTCCTCGATGTCCTTGTACAGTTTAGCAGTCACCTGTACCTACGAATGCCGGACGAAACGATTCCGACAGGTAAGAAAATGAATTTTTCAACGAGACCGATGTATTAGACCGTTTCACGAAAATTGTGATTAGTCGAGAAGAGCGAAGAATGTTATTCGTCTGATGCCTTTACAATTTTGCAGTTTAATTATTGCATTCGTGGAACGAATACCTCCGCGGTCTGGTTAATATAATGCCACACCGAAGAAGATCGTTAAAATTCTTGCTGGAACGTCTGCATAGTTTCAGTCATTGCGGAAGGACACATCGGAGACGAGCCATTTTGACTGTCCTCCTGGCTGTGCTGTTGAATAATAATATTCAAGTCAGTGTAACTGTCAGCTGTCAGTGTAATATTGCTAAACTTCAGAAATTGTTGCGTTGCGGGTCAAAATGGAGAACAGCCCTCGAAATTCTTCAGGAGGATATGAGATCGTCATCTATTCCTAATTACATTACTTAAATATTGTCAATCTTTGGAGATGGCCGCGTTGCTCAACAAAATGGCGACCAGTTGGTCCCCGAAACTTTTTAGAAAAGCCTGCGATCGTCAGGGAAGCCATTTTGATCGATGCAATGCATCTATTCCTAATTATACTACTTCAATATT
>CM052085.1:1749362-1771922 GCA_028453745.1 Agapostemon virescens
GGAAAGACAACCACCTACCTGAATAACAATTTACATGCATCTTCGTACACGTTCCTAGAAGCAGTACAATTTTTAATAGATCGTTTCAGAGAAGATTGTAGAGGTTATTAACGAGCATGCCGCAACAGCGCAACCTCTGTGCATCCTCGGTGCAACCCCGCAGCAACATTGTGAAATTTCACCAACACGGACGAACCTGATAAATGAATAATTTACATACAGATTTGTACTCGATTATAGTACCTCTAAAAGTTATAATTGCTACGCTAATCGCTGATACTAGAAATACCGGGCGTGATCAATGTCGCGTCTGACCATTGCCACACTATTCTACTGCGACCGCGCGACTCCAGCGCAACATTCGCGAATTAATTTAAACAAAGCCACGAAATAAACTGTGGCCTCGCGTATGCGTTTACACAGATTTCGAATAACTGTGAAAACTATTTCTACGGAATTCCGATGAGAATTCCAAGAGCCATCAATCCGATCGACTACATGGACGATGAGCAGCGTGGAAAATCGAATGTACGACATCGGGAAGATTTAAAGGGGAAACTCCGAGGTTGGTTATAATCCCGTTATTCCACATTCGAGTTGAATGGGCTACGAATATATCTGTTCCCCGTTCTACGAAGCACAATGCGATCCGGTAACGAAAGATAACTGTCGGATAAGATACCCTCTAGATCCTCCTGTACCTTTCGACACGCGAAATTAACGATCGATTTGAGGGGTCTTCGCCGGGATTCACGGTTTATTAATTCGTAATGTCTATAGGTGGTTTCGTTTCTTCCTCGTTTAATTCGATGATTTCGCGAGTCGATGGAACGGCGCGAGTCTCCATCGTCGGCGCGCGCGCGAGAAAATCCTCGTTTAATTCCGTAACGAGAATCGCGGACGGTTTTCAGCTCGGAATCTCGTTAGAACAGGGGGGACGGAGAACCCGCGTCTCGTTCTCCTCTCGTCTCCTCTCCTCTCCTCTCCTCTCCTCTCTCGTTTCGTCGAGCCGAGTCGTGTCGAGTCTCGCCGAGCGTCACCGTAACGTAAACGAGCCAATCAGCCGGCTTTGTGGCGGCAATCATCCCTTGATTATACGGCACTTAGCTCGAAAACAGGGTCGCGGTACTATCAGGCGATCATTTTCGTCTTTGACGATACACGAGGGCCTAGGGATGGATGCTGCCGATCGGTTAAATCGCGTAGGAGCAGCTATCCTCGGAAATAACCGACGAGGGGGCAATCGTATCTATGGGGCGCATCGGGATCGTTCATCCGAGTACGGAGCGTTTCTCTCGAAATTCACGAAAACGAGAGAAAACCGCTCCACTCGACCCTCTTTCGTTTTCAAACCCAGCCGCCTCGGTGCTGGAAACACGTCAAGGTAATTCTTATTGCTTAACGATCGATTGTTTATTCTGCACGATAAACTACAATACGAACAATCTCGAACAAATTCCTTTTCCATAGCTGTGCCAATAATGATCGGAAGTGTTAAAAGGTGCTACACGAATTATTGTGGATTATTCAAAGCGACGCTGCTTATTGCAAAGTGCATTGCAGGTGCAGCAATGTTTGAGGGTTCAGGATCAATTGTTTAATCTGCACGGCAGACTACAATACGAACAATCTAGAACAAATTCCTTTTCCACAGCTGTGCCAATAATGATCGGAAGTGTTCAAAGGTCCTACACGAATTATTCTGGATTATTCGAAGCGACGCTGCTTATTGCAAAGTGCATCGCAGGTGCAGCAATGTTTGCAAGTTCAAGATCGATTGTTTAGTCTGTACGGCGGACTACGATACGAACAATCTCCAACAAATTCCTTATCGACAGTTGTGCCAATAATCCTGATCGTGTTCGAAGGTCCCACACGAATTATTCTGGATTATTCGAAGCGACGCTGCTTATTGCAAAGTGCATCGCAGGTGCAGCAATGTTTGCAGGTTCAAGATCGATTGTTTAGTCTGCACGGCGGACTACAATACGAACAATCTAGAACAAATTCCTTTTTCACAGCTGTGCCAATAATCTTGATCGTGTTCGAAGGTCCTACACGAATTATTATGGATTATTCGAAGCTACGCTGCTTATTGCAAAGTGCATCGCAATTGCAGCAATGTTTGCAGGTTCAGGATCGAAATTGGAAAGTCTTTAACACTTTGACTGCCACGTCACTCACATATGGGTGACAGAGCAATTTGTCCATATTTAAAAATAAATTTGTTGTTGGAATTTATTTCATAAATTTACCACAAAATATATATCTATTATTTCTTTATTAGGAGGGATCGATTAAACCGGCTGTTGAAACTATATATGCATACATTGTATACATTCCTCAGTATCGATCTCTTGTATCTGTAATAACATTTCTTTCGTAGAGTAAAGGTGCTTCTAGAGAAGCTATTAAAATATATAAATTTTATTTCATATTTTACAATAGAGTGGAATTTTATTTTATACCCATATTCCAATATTTGTACATCAATATAATCGTTACACTACATTTAGTTGAAATCTGGAGAATATAAAAAGGTCGAAGGATGTGTCGTACATTTTGAATTTTAAATTGTTGTTCCATCAAATGAATTACTTAGATTTTGTGGAATTTTTGAGGTTGTTGTTCTGGCAGTTAAAGTGTTAAAAACAGTGTGGATATTTCTAAACATTATATAAATTGTGTATAATATATCAATTTGTAAATTCGATACCGTCAGTCCCCAGGAATTGATATATCGTTTAACGCGTTAAATATTTCTCGGGCGAACAGCGCAGCGTTAACGACGCGAATAACGATCTACTTTTCAGCCTGGCAACCGGCCCGAGATCGTTACAAATTCGGCCTTCGACGAAAGCTGAACGACCACCCACGCTCCGCGATTCGATTTCGCGCGTGTAACGGCGTCGGTTGTTCGAGGAACAACGATGGCGACGCGACGAACAACGATGCGGCGTTTGCATTTTAGTTGCACGTTCGGACGAATAAACGTTCCCTTCGTGCTGAAAAGAGGAAGACTTTTTCGCATCGGCGTTCGCCATGGAAACACGCGCGTCGGGACCCGAAAGTGGCCATGGGGTAAGAGTGCCTTGTACGAGGCACTGAAGAGTCCGCAGTTACGGGAGGCGAACAAACAGGGCCGCCTTTCAATCGTAATTGGAACCGCGGGAGCCTGACCAACGTCCGTGTTCAAGCACTCTTTTTCCCATAACCATCATTCTTCGAGAGTGTCTCCTCCTCCGCGCGGAAGAAGAAGGCACAATAGGCTGTATATCTGCTACCAACGGCGGGAGAAAACCGGCTTGCCGTCGAATTTCTCCTCCAGCCTGATTCAACATTTCCGATTGTTTCTTCCTGCCATTAGCGATCCACTTGATCCGCATGAAAACGTTTCCCCGCGAACAGAAGAACCGATCGACCGACGGAAATCGCGACTCTGTAATCCAACGTTCAAACCCCTTGTAAAGGGTGTCCCAAAATTAACGCAACATTTTAATTTGTCGCCATTTTTGCAGTAAATTGTTGGCAACCCTGAAAAAGAAACAATTTGACGACCGAGAGTTTAGGATTAGTAAAAATGGAGCGTTATAAAGGGTGTCCCAAAATTAACGCAAGGTTTGAATTAAATAGAAAACACAGTTTTTAGTCTTTAAATTATTATTTTTTCATTGAATCATAAAGTACATGGGATAGGGTTATTTATGGAATAACGCATCGGGCAAATGGCCTCCACGGCTTTGCTGGCACATACGCACTCTTCTGTCGAAATTTTTCATGACCTTTTTGCATAATTGTGGCTGAATTTCGTTGTCGCAGCGTTTAATTTCCTCTTGTAATGCACGGATGGTTGTGGGCTTGTTCACATAGACCTTTGATTTCAAATAACCCCATACGAAGAAATCTAGCAGGCCAATTCTGATCACCGAAACGAGAGAGTACACGACCAGGAAATGTCTCATGCAGTAATTGAATTGTTTCACTGGCTGTATGGCATGTGGCACCGTCTTGTTGAAACCACATATTGGCCACATCGATAGCATCCAATTTCGGCAGAAAGAACTGTGTTATCGTGTCGCGATATCGAGCACCAGTAACAGTTACTGCTTGACCAGCCCCATTTTCAAAAAAGTATGGTCCAACGATGAGCGTCTTCTCGGCGCCGATCGCGTTCGAATCCGCGAGGAGAAGACTCGCCTAAATCCGCTAGAGAATTCGCTTATTCTCCGCGGCATTCCACGCAGAAAAACGCGGGTAAATCGACGGGATTCCAGTGTATTTTTCCGCGGTCCGTGCGAGACGTCGCGCCTCGCTGTTTCCCCGGAGACGTGGTCGTTAACTGAAGAATACCGGGGTGGAACAAAGTGTACACGTAGGAAACGGCGCAAGGAACGGCTGACAAGGAAATCTAAATGAATGCCGGAGGGGGTCATATTCAACGTGAAACGAGAGCCACGTGTATACCGAACGATCTTTTGCTCTGTTTAACCCCGCGGACTCGCAGCAATTGACTGAACAGATACACACACCCTCTCTATCTCTCTATCTCTCTCTTCTCCTACGTCTTTCATCTCCGTTCGCTTTATCTCGCGGTTTTCCCTCTCAAGAAGGAGAAAAACATCGACGCGAATGACTTTACACGCTTTGATTCGCGAGAAAGGAGAAGCCCGAAGCGACAAACAAAAGAGAAAAGGAAACAGTGAGGCTTTCGAGCGAACAGAAGAAAACAAAGGCCCGGGAAACCGGGACCAAAGAAATCCGAACGATTTTAGGGTGGGCGAGGAACGGAGGAGAGCAAAAGGAAGAAAGACCGAACCGATACGATTCGTCGAACGGCGGATTGTTGGTAGCCGTAAACAGAAGCGGTTCTTTTCGTTCGTACTGTTCTCTCTCTCTCTCTCTCTTTCTGCTCCCAACAGGGAATAAACGAATAGAATGAGCCAACCCCCGCCCTCCATCCCTAACTGTCTCTCTCTTTCTCGCTTTCTCGTACCGGACGACGACGCTGCCACCGCCAGCGGAATATTCAGCCTCGACAGTTATATTCACACGCGTGGTCGCACCTCAATGGACTTTGCTTTTGCCGCGCGATTGTTAACGATTTCGAAACCCTCGTGGCATCGCGGGGCGTTCCGATCAATCCTCCGACAGCATCCGAGGCGCCTCGCGAATCGCGAATCACCCATCGACACCCCCTCCCGTCATCCCCCAACCAACGCCGCTATCTCTGTCGCACGGCGTTCTGTTCTAAATCGCTCCACCGTGATATCCTCTTGAATGTTTTCTTTTTTTCTTTTTTTAACTCTCCTCCTCTTCCTCTCCAACCCCCAGCTCTCCTACCCCAACCCCGTCCCTGTTCTTTATCCCTTCCGCTTGCTTTTTTAATCCGTATTTAGCAATTCGTCTCGACGCGATCGACGACCGACTCTATTATCGATAATCATTCAGTTCCCGAACCTCGTGTCTCGACTCTCCGAACGGCATTGTACTTTTTCCCGAAATAATTGCGCCGTGTTTCGTCCTCGCGATCGGCCGAGAAGTCTCGCGGATTCCTCGTGAAACAGTCGGTCGAATTTTTAAAATTTTAAGGTCCTTCGCGATCGAAACTCGCTGCTCATTCGTGTCTACGAGATTCTGTAAGGGATCGAATTATCCGCTGCGGATGACAGACGTCAACCCTCTGCGTTAGAATTTATTTTACAGCCCCTGCGATTAACAGTCTTTGGCTCTTCTTACAGGATAGAAGTTTGCAGGATTTTAGTGTGCTTCTACGCTTTGCAACGACAACAACCGAGTAGAATTTAACCCTTAGCACTCCAATGGCTCTCCTCCGAGGGGACACTAAAAATTGTCAGACTATTATTTAAAACAATTGTTACATTACAACGTTTGTATTTAAGAAGTTAGTAAAAATTGAAGTTTTACGATTAATAGTAACAGATTTGATATGCACGAAAGAAAAGGAACCGCGTCTAATGGAATTCTTCTGGGACAAAAAAATACCTCGAAGTTAGGAATTCAAATTGCTTGGAGTGCAAAGGGTTAATATCAATTTAGAGGGAATGGAGAAACTCGCTGCTGAGGAACAAGGGGTTGCAGGACTTATCGTAATTGTAACTGCAATCGTTGACTCGTACTACTTTCACCAACATTGATGGCTGCAAGAAGCTAGCCAGCATAAATTCTGTAAATTGTTCCTCTGTGATTGTTCAAATAAATTATTTTCGGTATACCTTTTCCGAATCGTTGACTCGCACTACTTTCACTGATCTGTTAGTTGCAAAACTGCAGCCAGCATAAATTCTGTAAACTGTTTCTCTGTGATTGTTCGAATAATTTATGTTTTCCATACCTTCTCCGAATACTTTCATTAACTGGATAGCTGCAAGAAGCTGTGCAGCATAAATTGTGTAAACTGTTCCTCTGTGATTGTTCTAATAAATTATTTTCGTAATTTACAAAAGAGATCAGAATTACTGTTTCGAATCGTATCGCTTGGGACATCGAGCACCGTCTATTCAGCAATTAGGCAATATTTGTTTAAGCAATCTCAACGTTGGGAGGGGTACGGGTAATTGAACGTGTTTCTGTCGCTAATCCGCGATCGTCTCCCCAACCCCGTTAAAGCGAAAAGATTCACCCCGAACGAAATCCCATTTGTCCATCGTTTGTCCGTGGGTGGCTGTGTATCGAGATGAAATTTCGTATCCCACTGGGGAGCGAATATCGCAAATTACCGATAACAATCGGCGACCGAGGGGGATGATTTCCAGGCAATTCACGCCCAGCCCACCGCTCTAATTTCCATTGATTCGCCACCGTCTAATCGCGACAGATGCGGTACGAAAACTACAATCATTCTTCGTCGGACAAACAACTCGCAAACACTATTTCTAAGACTGAAATATATTCAGATTTTGCGAGATTCTAACCTCCATCCATCGAACGCTATTTCATTGCAAGCTTAGAAACGAGCGTAGAAATTTAAAATATTTGGCTTTGCAATTTGACTTAAACCCTTCCAAACTAACTTCTTTGAAAGCTTATAAACTAGTGCAAATATTAAAAATATTTGGTGTTGAGCTATGAACTCGTTGGAAGGGTAGAAACTAGTCTAGAAATATAAAATATTTCTTATCGCAATTTGGCTCAACCCTTCTCAGTCTAAGCTAAATGTAAGCATAGAAACTTTTGTAGAAATTTAAGATATTCACTTAGCCCCTCCCACGTCAGCCTTCTCCATGCTCCTATTGGTTCACATTTTTCGCGAATAACTCGAAAACGCAGAGTCAAATCGCCTCAGGAAAATGCTGCTCGGAATCGCCTGAGGAACCTCCCTCTTCTTTTGAACATTATAAGACACCCTGTACAACCTGTCAAATTTCAGAACGGAGGAGGACTCGCGCTTGATGTGTCGGCAAATTAACACTTTGCAGAAGGTATCGGCGCCAAGGGGCTCCCTATTCTAATTGGATCGGTCGCGGAAGAGGTTTCGGGGGATGAGCCTCGCCGAAAATCGCCTCTCTCCGTTCCTCAGTCTGCTCGTCTCGTCTGGTTCGTCCAGGCTTTGTTTTCGCAGCTCGGCGCCACTCAATTTATCCCGTCTTCATGCATTTATTCCGCCATTTGCGCGGCACCGAGGCCCTTTTCCAGCGAGCACGAAGAAGACGCCCGGGCCGCTTTGCTGCCCCTTGAATTAATCCCCTGCATACGTTAATCCTAATGAATTCACGAACGCGCGCCGAGTCGTGTCCGACTCGAACCGAGAGGGGTTGGTTTTTCCAACGTTACAGGTGCCAGCACGCAAACTCGAGGCCATTAAAATACCCATCCTACGGGGGAGAGAGAGCGCGCAACCAACGGCGACGCTCGTCCCTCGCTGATTTCTTTTTTCTCGCGCATCGACGCGAGTATCAGCGAATTTTTATGCGACGCCACGCGACCATCGCCGTTGCCGAAAAATGCATCCCCGTGGCCCCCTCGTTGCTCGACCGTCGACCGTCGACCGGCCCGCAAGCACCACGGCTTTATTATTCGTTTCTCGGCCGTGCCCATGAATTACAGAGTTACAAGCGATTCGCCAGCTTTTTATTTTTTAATTGCACCCCGCATAGCTACCCTTCGTTAACCCTTGTGCAACCAACCAGCCACTCCTTCATTATGGCCTTCTTTTTTCAACGATTGTTTTATAAAGTTCTTAAAACGCCGAATGTTCATTCTTTGGACGCCATTAGGGACCACGGACCTCCGAAACAATTTATATCGGAGCGCTGTTATATTTTTATTCGTCTTCGCCCAATTTTTCCACATTCTCGAATTCAAGATTCTAGCTTGAATATCCGAGTTATTCTTATTTTACGTGATACGAAAGATATCTTCGGTGGCCTGTCGGTTTGGGCCACTCGTTTTCTTGCACAACTTCTGCAATTAGCGTTTTAGAGAAATGATCTTAGGTATCGTAAGAAATCGTGTGCATTTCCCCGGATATTTTCAAAGTAAACAATTTATTAAGCGTGCTATCATTTCGGACCACCGAAAGCAGCTTCCATTTACTTTTCCTTGCACAACTTTTGCGATCAACGTTCTGGTAAAGCGATCTCTTCTTTGCTTGTGCACAATAGGGTGGCAATATGTATACTGCAAAACATTTTAGAGCATCCCCGCGTATATTTCGAAAAGTGGACGAATATAATAGGTGGATCATCATCGCGGGTCTCCGAACGAGACTAACCAACGATCTCTTTCCTTAAGCAAACATTAAACTAAAAATTGCACGATACTTCAATAGGTAAAGCCTCGCAATTTTCACATATAAACGGAACGGAATATGCGCGAAACGATCGAGACACGCGAATCCTCGCTTCCGGTTGTCTAAGGTTCACAGGACCAGCGGTCCGCCATTTTGGAGCTCGCGTAAAGAGGCGGAGGACCGATTCTAACTAGTCGTACCATCATATTAATGCACCATCCCTTAAATAATCAGTAACCAAGTATACAGTTCACTAAAATAAACCAGTTGTCGTCCCCTAACCTACCAGGGGTTGAAATTCGATATCAATTATTTCGTGTCCATCAAAATCCTCTGGGATCCTCGAGAGCACCAGCCCTCCGGTTACAAAACATACGATTTATAACCCTTTCTAAACAGTTGAAAAATCCAGAATTTCGTCTGAGGCTTCCGTGCATCCGCCCGCCAAAATGTCGACCGGCCAACGGTCCCAAACCTCGCCCCCGGGGCTGTGTGATAAACCGTAGCTTTGCTTGCCTCGACACGTTAACACTTTATCAACCGAAAGCCTATTAATAGGCTTTTCAATATTCAATATTTTTACATTTCAATTTGTAACAACATTATTAGACAATATTATTGGGGATGTATTGTTGATCCTCAATAAAAATTGCTGCCAGCGTTGAAAGACCCATTAAAAAGTTTTCAGTGATGGATCATGGGCCTTAGAAAAATTCTGAAATAATCGCCGGTCGATAAAGTGTTAATTAAGCAGCGGGTGGCAAAGAAGCATCGGAGAGGTCGGCGAACTGGCGTATCGCGATCCATCCGTGTTCCGGATCGACTGACTCGGGGTGCGGCTGATTCTCGCAGAACGGGAAATGTTTAGGTATTGAAGTCGGCGGCGTCGGCGGCTGTACAGCGTACAGGGGCCATAGAGTCGCGCGAATGCTCCCGGAAGATAAGTAGCGACGAGGTGAATAGACTAACGGAGAGGGACAGGGGGTTGCTGCTGCTGCTGGCTCCACCGAGAGACCCGGCAACGGAGAAAACGGGTTGAAAAGGGGGATGATGGAGGCGGTGTCGAGGATTGGTGGTTTCCATGCGTCATGCATATTTACGCTCACATACTAGCCGCGCGGAAGATGACTCGGGCCGAGGGCTCGGCAAATTGCGAGGACCGTATTTATGCAAATACCCGGCCCCGCGTACTCGCGCGATCCTATCCTCTCTCTCTCTCTCTCTCTCTCTTTTGCTCGCTCTCTCTTAGTCTCTCTCTCTCTAGCCATCTCTCTCATCCCCGGCACCACTTTCCCGACCGTCCGCAAATTGACTTCGTTAGAGTCTGGCCTGGGCTCTTTCAAATCCGCGCGCATACTACTCCGAAAAGCTGCCGCGGCTGCGGCTTCAAAAACAGCGAAAAAAAAGGGAACGACAAACCAGAGGAAAAATAGAAAACGAGCATCCGGCGAAAATCGTGGGCCGCGCCGCGAGATGCCATTCGGGGCGTGCACGATTTTTTCGCGCGCCTAATTCGCCGCAAGGTGCGCTATCTCGTCCGAGAAAACCAGGAAAATTTGTTCTAGCGTTATTTATGGGTTCAAGGCCGTGCCACGGTGGGCCGATTTATCGTAACCGTATGGTGTTCGCCATCCGCGAGATCCTCGGACGAAGAAGCTAATGTTTATAGGACTTAACTCTTGGCGCTGCAATGGCGCCTCTGAGGCGACGCTAAGAATCTCCTTACTGTTACGTAGGCATTTTCGGTGGATAGAGACGTTTCTTTCAAAGACATACGTGTGAACAATATAATTTAACCCTTTGCACTCGAATGGTGACTCCGAGGCACCGTTAAAAATTGCCACACCATCATATATAATGGTATAATGATTCAACTGTTGTAAATTAAATTGCAATAAAAATTTAATTGTTGCTAGAATGAGTAATAGCAAAAAAACCCATACCCATAAGATAAAACAGATGAGATAGAATGGAAATATTCTAGGTCAGAAGAATATCTTGGTTTTCGAGTTAAAATAGCTTCGAGTGCAAAGGGTTAATATTATAGAAAATAAAGCAAACAAATGGTATGGAATAAACTCGTTCTCTCTCTCTCTCTCTCTCTCTCTTTTTCTCTCTCTGAAATTGTTCCTCTACCTCTCGAATACTCTTCATAATGTCAGAAGTTTGCATTCTGCCCTAGAATATAGCTCATTAACCCTTAGCGTTGCAATGGCGCCTCTGAGGTGGCACTAAAAAATTCCCTTAACACTTTATCGACCGGAAGCCTATTAGTAGGCTTTTCAATATTCGCGCTGTATCAAAATGAAGCTTAAAATTCTAGTTTTACATTCCAATTTTTAACAACATTATTAGACAATATTATTGGGGATGCATTGTTGACGCTTATTTCAATGAAAGAACGTTTGAAAATTCGTGGCGACGCGTTCTGGCCAGACGAAATGTCGATTTCAAACAATTTTGTCCGAAACCATCCCTTTGTTGGTTTATCGCCTGCCGCGCAAATGCGCGAAAGCGGGATGCGGTCGATGATAATAAAAAAGTTGGTGCAACTATCTCAGTGGCAGCTAGTACCAACTAGTTTTTGTTATTCATTGAAGTGGAGGCTTTGCCTTCTCTTTCTCTCTGAAACGAGACCGGAATAGCGAACTCCCCTCGAAAGGTTTTCAAAACGACGAGTAAAAGCGGAGAACGCTAAACAACGCGAGGGTGCAAAAATCTAGGCGACATCAATGCAATATTTGATACAGTTCGAGCACACACCTAACGCATTTAACGCCTCACAGAAATTACATTCGGCAAACTACGAAGCTCGAATGATTTTAATTCGGAGATGCGTTGAGATTGGTTTCCTTGAAGCAGTGTTACTTCATTAACCCTTTGCACTCAAAGCAATTTTAATTGCAAAATCTTTCTCGCTGCTGCTCGGTGAGGACGGAACGAAACGCTATCTCTAAAATATTCTGTATCTGTGTTTTGTTGAAGATAATGAAATAAAATTAACTGAAGAATATGGCCTCATAAAAATGACAAGATTTTGCAACTTCAATGATTCTCGGACAAAAACTCTGGACGAACCTAACCCACCGGGGGATGGTTGGTCCAGCGTTAAGGGAAGAAACCGGCAGTAACGATTAGCGACCCTAAAACCGAAGTACACGAAACGGAGACGACGTTACATATTTTTCAGCTATCTTGTCGACCGGTTTCCGTTCCGGCGTGCGCCGGGAGGAGAAAACAGACCGGAAAACGGAGAAGCAGCAACGCCGATCTCCGCGGAGTACATAGCGAGAATCCACGGGTAGGCGACCGTTAAATCCACCCCCGGTTCGAAGCCGGGGGTTGTTGCAGCTATTCGAAACGCGGGGCCGGCGAGGGTAGGGGGTGACGGTGGAGGAGAGAACAATCTCGATATCGCGGCCAGCAAACTATACCCGGCCCGAAACGTTTCACATCCAATTTGTTCCTCTCGTTTCGCGGTAATCGCTCGCCAATGACTTTCCTACCCCCGTTTTCCCGTCGACCATCCCCCTCCCTCCGTCGGTGGTCCTGGAAGCTCGTTTCGCTCTCCGCTCGCATCCGCCCCGCTCCGCTCGGCTCGTCGTCGCGCGTCGTTTCTCTCTCGGAGCGTGCACCGAATTTATCTCGGCTTTCCTCCCTCGGTTCTCCTCTCCTCTCGCTGCGACTTTGCAGCCCCGCCGAGACGCAGCCGCCCCCTTTCGCGCAGCCCGGTGCTCGCCGACCAATCCCGCGGCTTTCCACCCCTTCGTCGACGAGTTAACGCGACCAATCGATGGACGGCGGCGGCCGAGGCACGGCAAGGCGAGGCGAGGCGAGCCGAGACACCGTTTCCACCCCCAAAATGGCTGCGAATTCGCGCGGGCATTAGGCAGCCCGTTCAAAATAAACGGGCGGATTAATTGGAGCGGGGCTGCAACCCCTGGCCCTCTCTCTCTGTCTCTCTTTCTCTCTCTCTCTCTCTGGCTCTATCCATCTCTCTGTCTTACTGTCTCTCTCTCTCTCTATAGCTTTATTCATCCCTCTGTCTCACCCTCTATCCATCTTCCTCGGAGAACCGACTCGACTCGCGTGGCAACGCTTCCACCTCCAGGTCCAGAGGCACAGCGACGCTCGTCAACGTGCGCTCCGCTCCAGCGTCGCGACGGAGGACGTCGACGACGACGACGAGCACGACGAGGAGGACGGTGCCAGGGTCCTAGCCGACACATCCGGTCACCAGAACGACGCCGCGCGTCTGCACGGTAGCATGAAACTCGCGCACGCCGTCGACGAGGTGTCGCCGCGCCGATCCTCCGCACGATCGGTCCTCGCGATTCTCCTGTAATCGAGACGAAGTTTACATCGTTACCGTTACGATCGGCATCGTTGCCCGGTTGTTTGTTCGATCGATCGAGATTGGTTCGGGATCAAGGAGTACCATGATGCAGGAGCACAAGTCGTTTCTTATACGGGACCTCCTGGGGGACGTGCTGTCCGAGAGGGTGCACGGTAAGTACGGTTCGTGCGTTTTCCGATGGAAACGGTAGAGTGATCGGTAGACTCCGGAGTTTAAGCGATTATGGTGAGAAAGAGTCGGTAGGGTTAACCCTTTGCGCTACGAGTCATTTTCACAGTAGAACTACAAAGTAATAAACGCGACCGATGTGTACAGAGTGTTTGCGAAATCGTGGTACAATCGACAAGAGAATGATTTCTCGTGTAAAATCTAGTCGAAAATAAGGAGTATAGTTTTTGTAATACGGGGCTTCATTTTCGAAAATAGAGTTTGAAAATTCGTTAGGTGCGCGTGTACTCGGACAGCAATTCGCAATTTCCAATGCTGCTTACATCTGTAAGACTTTAATTAATAATTAGCCGTAAATTTCAATAATTGATTTATTCTAGCAATTTACAAATGTTGAAAATGTCTTCCTTGATGTTGCAGACAAATTCTTGCTTGACGAATTAATTAAATGATGCACGCGTCTTGTGTGTAATGCGCGAATCTTCGAACTAGATTTTCTCGAAACCGAATCCCCTATATGAAAACACTTTATTCATCCTCTTGACGATTGTACCACGATTGTACCACGATTTCGCAAACACCTTGTATTGTCTGGTAATAATGACAAGACTGCATCTACTCAGACCTTGTCCCATTTTTATTACAATGTCTGGTTCAATGAAGAAATTCGTTCGAAACTTTCCACAGAGGAATTGTAAAAGAAAAATTGTGCAAAAGTTGTTTTAAGTAATAGTATGGCAATTTTTAGTGTCGCCTCAGAAGAGCAATTGAAGGGTGAAGGATTAAGATTGTTGAAACTTTGCCTGGCAAACTAGCAAAACAAATTCTGTAGATTCGAATCGAGTTAGGGAATAAAATAAAATTTATGAAATTTGATAATTCAGCCTTCTTGCATTTTTTGGATCACCGTGAAATTTGATACAACGAATATACTAACCCCTTGCAACCAAATCAGGGAATTTATTCTGGCCCTAGAACTTGTTCTGTCTGCTAGATTTATTTCCTCTTAGGACCACAGAGTGTTTAACCGTTGCTCGTCCTCGAAACAATTGAGTTTTCATCAATTTCTTGAGAAGAAATTATCTGAAACGTGTGGCGAATGCCTCGGAGTGCATTCGAGTCCCCGTTTTAGTGCAAAGGGTTGACAAAAAGATTCGTTTAAAAACCGTATAAATAATTCAACGCTAGCCATGTGTGGGTGACTGGGCAGTCAAAGTGTTAAAGGAAGGAAGACGCTTCCAATCTGCAGGCTAACTTATCTTTGGTAACTTAGGTTGTCATAATTCACGATAGACAGCTAAATGGAATCCTCGTCGAGTTACAATACTGCTAGCTAATGGAATATCTTTGCTAAATAACAATACTTCGTAAAAGGACCTCGTGTCATCGCTATTGCTACTAAAATACCTAATTGCACCCTTCTTCTCTATTCCAGTTATTCTTTTGATTATCAAAATCGTTTGCTAAACACTTTACATAACAAACGTTTCTTCGCGTTTTCTAAATCGCGGAATCTGCCCTTAAATTCCTTGCATGGCCTGGTAAAAGGATTACAGTTTAGTTTATAGCAGGGTGGAATCGACACCTCGTTGTCATCTATAAACTCTTCTTCAGGAATACCACGAAATTCCTCGGTAGTTTGCGTTGATATCTCAATTCCTCTTCCAGCATCGAATTTGCGAAAGCAGCTCCAAGCGTAAAGGGTTGAAAGGTGAAAACGATACCCTGTTCTCACCTATAAACTCTTCTTCAGGAGTACTACAAAATTCCTCGGTAGTTTCCGTTCAAATCTCAATTCCTCTCCCGGCGTCGAATTTTCGAAAGTAGCTCCAAGAGTAAAGGGTTGAAAGGTGGAATCGATCGCGTTTCGCGCCGGCGAGTTTTCGAGCGGCGACTTCGACAGGGTTCAATGGGGAAACTGGAAGTTTTATGGGACGCGGAACGGTGTCGCGTGGCCGCCAGCTAGGATCCTCGTTAGGGGGGTGCCCCGCGGCGAGGTTCTATTATCTTTAGCCACGATTCGCAGCCTCGGGGGCGCTCAGATCGGCGCTGACAGGGTGCAGGGTGCACCTACCCCCCGTTAACGACGATCCTACAGATGGCCCGAGCTGCGGAAGGATTCGTTAGGTCTCGTTAGCGCGAGATTTCGAGTCGCGCGATTATCGTGTCTCGCTGCGAGAGCCAGCTTCTATTAGCCGGCCGGCCCACGGGACAAGCGTTCCCGTAATTGAGATCGTTTACCGTCGACCAAAGGCGATTGCGATCCGCGCTGTACACGCGTCCGCATTGTTCCGATAATCGACTTTGACGGGAGAATCGACCGATTCGAACGTCGGGGGCACGCTCCGCCCGAAATTCGATCGCGCTGTCGCCGTTTCCGATCGAGAGGGTGGCTTCGGTCGAACTTCGATTCCTCCGGCGCGAAAGCGCATGATTTTTACTGCTGGCAAACTATAAAAGTTGCAAAGGTGTTAAAGTTGTTTGACTGATAGTATAAAGCTTGTAGAGGTGTAAAATTGTAAAAGTTCTTTGAATAATAGTATACCAATTTTTGGAGTCATCTCGAAGGCGCCATTGGAGTGCTAAGGGTTGAATCACGGGGTGTCGAGTAGTTGGAAGTCCATCCGACCCAATTTATTTTCCTCAGTTCCAATTTATGGGATTTCTGCGGCTGCTAGTTTGTCAGTCGGACCATCAAATGGTTCCAGAACGCTGTCGATCTCTGGCCAAGCGATTTATTCGAGCGAGCGATTTATTCATTGTTGAATGGTTGAAATTCGTTGACACACAGGTGACTCGGAGGACGACTCTGCCGTTCATTCGGACTCGGAGGACACGATAGACCCTGGCAGCAGTCCTTGCACTCGTCTGGAGAGTCCCCCGCCAGCGTTGTCGCCGTCGCCGGCGGCAACCACTTCCGGTAAGACTTGCGGAACGACCACCGGACCTCCCAGCGGAAGGAAGCCAAGAAGAAGACGAACGGCCTTCACCCATGCCCAGCTGGCTTATCTGGAGCGGAAGTTTCGCTGTCAGAAGTATCTGAGCGTGGCGGATCGCAGCGACGTCGCCGATGCGTTGTCCTTGTCGGAGACGCAAGTGAAGACCTGGTACCAGAACAGAAGGTCATTCTCCTGTCTATTCGAATTCCTTCGGTCTTCGCTTCGAATCGTTGACCCTTCGCACTTGCAGTTTTAACCCTTTGCACTCCGCTGTCCCCTCTCAGGGGTTCCCTCTCAAGTTTATTAGTGATTACGAGGAATTGAGTTATTTCAGCGCGACTTTTTCAGACATGCATGTTTCCCTGAAGTTTTCTCAGGCTTCTTACAGTCGCAGGCTGTAAGGGTCCAGCAAACTCGTGGTCCCGCGTGATGCGTCGATTGTCTCAGGATAATGATGTCTCGGTAGCCAACGAACGTCTTGCTGTTGCAGGACCAAATGGAAGCGGCAGAACCAGCTGCGGTTGGAACAGCTCCGGCACCAAGCAACCGTGGAGAAGGAGCTTCTGGTCCGCGGCGTGGGCCTTCACCATGCCAGCATAGACGCCTATTGTCCGCCGTACAATGCCCAGACTCAAACTCAGAGCCATCCTCCACCGCCACCGCCGCCTCCAGCACCGTCGACGGCCTCGACGGCCGCGTTCCTGTCGACGGCCGCAGCCCTCTTCCGGAACGTCACCTACGTCCACGGATGTCCGCTTTAACCCGCGCGCCGCCGGCTCCAGGATCATCGTCCTAACCGGAAAACGGCCCCGTTTCCGGAGCCACGACGGCCTCGGTTGCTGGATCTTTGCACCGGACTCATCGCGACGACCATCTCGACGATCGGCCTGCTCTTCCGTTTCCGGTGCAGAGGAAACGAACCCGGTACGGTGACGTCGCCTCGGTGAAAAGTGCGCGCGTGAAGACAATGCTCGCGACTCTTCTGTCTCGAGTCGCGAGCGTTTTGTTTTGCTGCAGAAGGGAGACAGTGTACATATGTAATTAAGAGGTTCGCTGGGTAGTCGTAGCTCTGTTTCTTCCCGGTTCCGACGCGCGAACGCTCGGAACGGAACGATTCACCCCCGAACGGCGGACCATTCTCGTCGGTGCAGGGTGTCTCGCGAAACTCGAAGAAATTTTGAAATTCTAAGTCTCCCGTCGCCGTTCTTTGCGATTCGACGCGAGAATGCTATCCCGAGCAGCCACCATCTTTCCTGATCCACGTCGAGTTCCGGTTGGTCCGTGTTTTTCTGCGATAACTCGAAAAAGAAGCATCGAATCGCGAACCGGCGAAGGAAAACGTTGCTTTGACTCGCCTCGGGAGTCTCCGATTTGAAATTGCTTTGCAACTTACGGGACACCCTGTACAGTACGGTAATTGACCTCGGTAGTTGATCTTTTTCTCAGGGAAACGTGGAAAATAGCGGAACTTAATTAATTTATTGAAAAAGCCGCGATAGTTATGCTGTAACGACGCTTCCACCCGGATTCGATTGTTTACTGTGAAAATGAAATATAGCGTCTCGCGCGTAGAGTCTTGCTTTTTAAAGGATCAAGCATTTGCTATTATTTGCGAGAAGAATCGATTGACGACTGCTCCAAAGATACTTCTCGTGGACACGCCATTTTTCAATTGGTCGAATTTAATTTCACTTTGCTTGAAGCGTTCGAAACCGAGCAACGAAACGCCGATTTCGATTTTCTCGGCGAAGAAGGACCCAGGGTCCGCCGTCGGGGTTTAATCTCGCGCAGTCTAACTGTGAGCCGATAGTGAGAGAGGGAGAGAGAATGAGAGAGAGAAAGAGAGAGAGAGAAAAAGTTCGTAGCTGTGTAATAGAGTCGTAGGTAACCGTAATCAGGAGAACGAGGGGAAACGAAGACGACGGCGACGTACGTCGGTCGATTTTCGTTTAGAGCAGCGATGAGCAACCCAGTGGCCCGCGGCGGGCCAAAAGTGGAAACCTAATTCTATGCTGGAGCCACGGCAAAGCGCGACGTTAAACGCTTCGACGGAGTAATCGAATGATTCAGCTGGTTGCATTTTCGAACGCGCGTCTGCGAAGACCGTGGAGCTCTGATCAGAATGCAGACAAGGTCTGTTGGGAATCGGAGGACTCTTTCGTGTTTCGTTGCTGCGTTGCTGGACGCACGACCAGCGGGTCGCTGGTTGCTCATCGCTGGTTTAGAGGATCTAGTTGATTCACGCTCACCGCTGATTATCGATCACCTTCTCCAGCTAGTCGACGACCATTCGCGTCAGCCGAAACAATTCTTGTAGATAAATAAATTATTATCGAGCAGAGACTCGCCGTTGTTTTAATTATGAAGTCCTCTTTCCGTTTGATCGACGCCTTCTTCAATTCGAAGTAGCAGATTCCTAAGGCGATTCCGAACAACATTTTCCTTTGCGCGTTCACGATTTGCCGCTTCGTTTTCGAGTTATCAAGGAAAAACGCCGAGTAGGCGTCACTCTGGAGTACGCCAGCCCCCGCTGCGCTTCGATTGGCCCGTGGTTATTTGGTTAATAACTCGAAAACGAAGCGGTCAATCGCGAATCGTCAAAGGAAAATATTGTTTGGAATAGCTTGAGGAATTTCCCGTTTCAGATTTCGCACTCTCTATATTATGTTTCAAGGTCATTGAAGTCAACGAAGATGCTGCGTTTCGAATAATTACCAGCAGTCCCTAGGATATCGCACAGGTTCGAACTCAGATCTACGTACAGGTTCAATCTAATCTGCAAACTATAATCGATCAGCACCAGCAATAGCTATGTAAGTAGACTATAATGCTTAATTAATTATTAACAATAATTCTGGAAGTAGGCTACTCACCCCTTGCGTTGCATCTTCTTTTAACCAACCAGAGCAACAGATAAGTACAGGCGCACCAACTACAGTACCCTTCGGTCAGCATTTAGTTCACCTCCTTGCACTGAAATTTATTTTACAGTTACTGTGATGGTCTTCCTTGTCTCTTCAAGATACATAGGTAGATCAAACTTGGACCATAATGCTTAATTAATTACTAGCAATAATTCTGGAAGTAGGCTACTCACCCCTCGAGTTGCATCTTCTTTTAACCAACCAGAGCAACAGCTAAGTACAGGCGCACCAACTACAGTACCCTTCGGTCAGCATTTAATTCACCTCCTTGCACTGAAATTTATTTTACAGTTACTGTGATGGTCTTCCTTGTTTCTTCAAGATACATAGGTAGACCAAACTCGGACCATAATGCTTAATTAATTATTAGTAATAATTCTGGAAGTAGACTACTCACCCCTCGCGAGCCATTGGAATGCTAAGGGTTAACCCCTTACGATTTCTTTTTACGGTTGCAGGGATCGCGATTTCTTTCGAGTTGCTCAACGAAAGAGAAAATGTATAACCTTTGTGTTCTATATGCACTTTAGTGAATGTGCGATATTGCAGGGTAAAGGGTTAATAGTTTCGATTGTAATTTCTTTCGAATTCGAAGGTTGCTAAACAATTTTCAGCGTCGCCTCAGAGGAGCCATCGGAGCGCCTAAGCGTTAACTCGAAAGTTACCTTTGACCTGCCTCAAATGTGTCACCGAACTAGTTCTGCTGTCTCTAATCCAGCAAAACACGGAGGCAGCTTTCGAGCAAAAGGATGAACGTTTCCGGAAGCTTCGTGGGCCTCGAACAGGCGGTCGCAACGTTCGCGGACGAAGACAGGCCGAAAAAAAGAGAGATGGGAAAAAGTGGACGGCAATTTTCGGTCCGATCGGACAACCAGAGTAACGAGTGGCGGGCCGGGGATGCGAATCCACGCGTGACAATGGGCACGTGGCCAGAAACAGCGATCCGCGAGCCCCGGCAGAAAGTAATTGGCTGAAACCGATACAAGTCGAGTGCCGGTGCCACTCGTGGCTGGAATTGGCTGGCGGATTTAATTGAACGGAATCGACAGGAAAGAGAAACACGCGGAGATGGAGCGAGAGAGGAGAGGAGAGGAGAGCGGCCGATATTCACGGAGAAACGGTTCCGATTGTCGCGGATGATATTTTCACGGCGCGGGCAAACTCTCCCGTTAATTGGACTAGGAGAGCGGAGAGATAGATGGAAAAAGAGAGAGAGAGAGAGAGAGAGAGAGACCGAGAGAGAGAGAGTGAACAAGAAAGAGAGAGAAGAGGAGCATCAGCAGGATAGAGAAGTGTACGGATCTCGTTACACGGATGATTAGACTACATTACGCGAGACACGCGGAAACAATCTCCGGGTAACGACACCGTTAATCACTTTCCTTTGGCTCGCGTTCGCCGATACGAGGAGAGAGAGCAAAGGGGTCTCGAGGAGAGAGGGCATCAGCCACGGAAAATTGAGTTTCTCTGAAAATTTTCGATCGGGACGAGTGTCTCGCGAATCGACTCCAGCATCATCGGCTTTTCCAGCCGACGAGACCCCTTCTCTTTGACTCCCGTCGAATGCTCGCGAAGACGCCGATACATGCGAACCGTGCCGGGTTTTACTCGCACATATGTTATTCACTCGAGAGAAAAGTAAAAGGAGAACACGATCGATCCCGTTCGCAATTTCGAGCGTCGCGCTTTGATAACACTTATCGCGTATCGTCGCGAACCGCGTTATTGTACCGGTTGTCCGGTAACGTTCAATGATACTTATTTACGACGATATGGAGATTCCGGAGACGATACCGTGGAACATTTTCCTTCGACAGCTCGCCATTCGAGCTAGCTTCGTTTCCGAAGTGTCGTCGAAAGATGTGGAACGATCGGAACGTGGCTACGGCGGACGCGTTTCGGCTCGGTCAATGGCGGCGTTTCGCTCAGAGAATCATTTATTATGTTAAACATATTAAATTCGCCATCTTGATTACGAACGGTTTAAGTTCAGATGCGCGATCAGCCGTCCCAGAAGCTCTAACATATCAATTTCCGAATAGAACCTGTATCATTTCACCTATCATTAAATTCGCCATTTTGTTTTCCAACGTTTTAAGTTCAGATGCGCAATCAGCGTTCCCAAAAGCTCTAATACTCAAACCTTTTAAATTCAGGTGTGCAATCTGATGCCCCAACACATTAATTACGTAAATATGGAGAGAATTGTAGCAGTTGGTAGAGGCGCTTATTAACGCTAAAATACCAGGGAATTGAACTCGATTAATATGCTCTGTTTTATAACAACGACAAGACTGCACTTATTCAGAGTTAGTGTAATATTTACGTTAACCCTTAGCACTCGAAATGGGTCCTCTGGGGCGACACTAAAACTTGCAATAAGTTTCAAGTTAAGAAATAGTTAAAAATTAAAGTGTCGGAACATACTGTATCATACCATATCGTACCGATTCCCGATGACAAGGGAATCGCGGGGTCAAGAACGCGTTAAAACACGAAATTAGAAGGAAGGAAGGAACGAGGACGGGAACAATGCTCGTCCGCGGAGGAATTATTACGAATATTACGCGATTCATTATGCCGAAGTAATTACGCGTGAGGAAGGCCCCGCTCGTTTCCTCCGCGAGTGAAAGCGAAATAATGGAGTTGCCGAGGGTCGCAAGAATTTTTCCTAGATTTCACGCTCGGCAACACGTATCCCGTCCTCTCTTTCTTTCCTCTCCTTTCTTTCTTCGTTTTCGTTTCCCACGAATCGAGGAACGAACGCGAAGCGTTCTCCTGCTTTATTTCATCCTGAACGAGCTCGAAAGGAGTGTCTCTCCCGGTTTCGGTCCCCGCTCCTCGTCGCCCTGAACAGAGACTCTTGGAACGCGGTGACGAGGCTCGCGAGTTCACGACGCACAGTGGGACGAAACGACTCGACGACGATCAAAAGTCTGTAACGTTGCTTCGGCTTTATGTGCTTTAACACTTTGACCGACCTGCCACCCACGTGCGGAATTACACGTCCATGTATAAAAATATATTTCCAACGTATTCGTTTCACCAAATTTAGCCGAGATCTGGAGAGAATGTTAGACGGTTCAAGGACTGGCAAGTATCGTTTTAAGCTTACGATTGTTACGTCGTCGAATCAGTTACTTTCACTTAATGGGATTCTTGAGGTCGTCGGTTTGGCAGTGTCGCTGCATTTTCAAGAATCATTACGTAGCAGCCTTTGTGTTTAGTTAATTTCAGCGGTATCGATGGATCGTATACAGTCTGCAGTTCAAGCATTGCAACCTTCAACTGTGCCTATAATTAAAAAGGAAGAAGATAAGATGCATATCCTACTGGTACTTCCTAATCTCTCCTCTCCACTTCCGATTGTCCTTCGATCTTTCCTGAAGAATATAGCCGCACAGTTTCTAACTGTGTTCGCTG
>CM052085.1:1771932-1798227 GCA_028453745.1 Agapostemon virescens
TGGAGTTCGAAGAGCGCCACCGGAAGTGGAGTGCTTCGTCTCTGCGATCAAGATCGACTCTGATAGAAGGTAAGTTTACATACCCTGCTGATGTTTCCCCCTCTCTCCTCTTGAAACTGTATTTAGCGCAGACATTTCCGATTATCTTTCGCCTCCGTAAATCGCTGGCCCGACTACTTGCAGCTCTTAACTGTGTCTTCGATGAAACAACTTCTGTAAAAACAGAATGATTTGGAGAACGTTCCTGTAGGGTTCGAAGAGCGCCACCGAAAGTGGAGTGCTTCGTCTCTGCGACCAAGATCGACTCTGATAGAAGGCAAGTTACACACCCTGCTGATGTTTCCCTCTCTCTCCTCTTGAAAATGTTTTACCGCAGTCATTTCCGATTATCCTTCGCCTCCGTAAATCGCTGGCCCGACTACTTGCAGCTCTTAACTGTGTCTTCGATGAAACAACTTCTGTAAAAACAGAATGATTTGGAGAACGTTCCTGTAGGGTTCGAAGAGCGCCACCGAAAGTGGAGTGCTTCGTCTCTACGACCAACATCGACTCTGATAGAAGGCAAGTTATATACCCTGCTGATGTTTCCCCCTCTCTCCTCTTGAAAATGTTTTACCGCAGTCATTTCCGATTATCCTTCGCCTCTGTAAATCGCTGGCCCGACTACTTGCAGTTTCTGTGTCTTCGATGAAACAACTTCTGTGAAAACAGATTTGGAGAACGCTGTTGTGGAGTTCCAAGAGCGCCACCGGAAGTGGAGTGCCGTGGTGTTTGCATCATCGTAGCTGTCGACCAAGATCGCATCTCGTTTCTGTGACAGAAGAAGGTAGGATACATGTCCTGTTAGCGTTTTCTCGTTTGCGCAGTCGAGGAGGCTTTGATCGTGTAAACGGCCGCGTTTTGCCCGTGAATGACTGGGTTCCGTGGCCGCCCCCCTGCGATCAGCGTGGATCGATGTACCCCGGGTGGATCCACTCGTCGAAGAGTCAAGGACTCGAACGAGATATCCTGGGACACACGAGTGGCTTGTCGCGTGTACTCGGCCACGTGCGTATTGTCGCCGGGCGTATGGATCGTGCGCGCGCGTGCATACGTGCGTAAGTCGTGTTGGCACTTGGACACGCGCCTTCTTATCCCTCTTCCGTCGTCTCTCCCTCTGTTACCCTCCGAGAGGCGGCGTCGTTAAACACTTGACGGGGTGCCTGGTGCACGTATATCCTCCTTTCGCATCCTGCGACACCAGGAAACGACTGCGGAAAAGAAAGAAAGACAAGAATTGAATGGTTTAAAGAAGCCTTCTTTTGCATCTTGCGAATATTGGATCCGCGGATTGCGATTGTTTTCTAAAAATCGAATGAGTAAGCATCCCCCTTTCGCATCCTGCGAAAATCGAGACGCGAAATGCAATTGTTAAGAACATGAAAAATTGAAAGAGCAAAAATCGCGTGGAAGCATAGCGTCTGGAAGGATCGACGACGATCCTCGGCGTCCCTGGGTCTACGCAGAGAGCATGCCCGTGGATCATCGAGGATCGAAGGATCATTGCGAAGGGAGGCAGCGAAAGGACGAGGAGGAAGACGGACCCGCGGGTATCATTCTAAATCTCGGTAGAAAGAAAAAAGCGGCGGAGTAATTGCTGGAGAAACTGGAGGAGAATGAGGAGAGGGGCGAAGGGCCGAGGGGGCTGTTGGGGGTTGGAGAGGGAGCGAATGATGGCTGACTGCACGGCGGTACGCGAAAAGGGATCGCGGCTCCGTTGGTGGAAGGTAAAAAGCAGAAGCGAAAGGAAGAGGAAGGGTAGCTGAATGCGCGCGTGTGCACGTGTACGTGAAGGGAAAGACGAAATCGCGGGAAGGAGAAAGGCGTGGAGGAGAAGGGGTTGAGGTGATGGGAGGCAGGGAGGAAGGGGGGATGCTGGTAGGAGAAACAGCGAGAAAAAGAAGAATGGAAAGAGAAGCGGAGAAAGGTAGGAGGAGGGTGGAGGGTGCAAGGCGCAGGGCGCAGGGCGAGGCGAGGGCCGGGCCGAGTGTAACGAAGCTCCGACTTTTTAATTGGAATATATTCAGAAAGCGGAACGCCTTTTCATTCGCGGGGCTCGATGCACTGAATACAGCCTGAATCAACGCGGAATCAACCGCGCTTGCAACGAGCCTGCTGTGCACCTGCGAACCGGGCCGCGTCTCTGCATTTACACGTAACGGATGCAATAGCGGCTGCATAAAATAACCCGCGAAAAATCGCGTGGATCTTCTGCCGGCCTCCCTTCGTCCCTCGATCTTTCTCTTCCTCTCTTTATCTATCTCTCTCTCTCTCTCTCGCTCTTTCGTTTTCTGCAACGACCCGCCGACATCCACGGACGTATAATCACCCTGAAAATACGATAAGCGCGAGCGGACTGAGAAACCGCGGAGAGGTTCGTTTACAACCCAGACTATCCGCCGACGATTCCATCCGCGACCGACACCGTCATTCATCGTAGAAACATCCTTTATCCAGTGAAATCGTCCCCGCTCCTCGTAGACTTCCACTTTACTCTGCCGCTACCCTCAATTATTTCACCCATTTTTGTTTCGGGTTACTGTAATCCGGAAAGAGATACACGAAATTGCAAGCATTCAGACTACCGTGCTATTCAACATCCTCCGCGTCTAGCTTCTCCAACGATCGTCTTCGTTTGGAAAAGTCTGCATTTGAAAATTTTATCTTGCGCGATTCACGAAATCCGAAACACGACGAATTCGCAGACTGAACCGTCTAGGAACGAAAAGCGCGGCGTTAAACATCTAATTCCAGTTTAAATTTTGTTGACCTCGTCCTCTTATCGTCTTTATCTTATCGCATTTCGTTCATCGATATTTAGTTCCACCATCGTTCCCCAAATGCGTTGCGTAATAGATTTATGGCAGCTTCTTGACCTGCGTGAAGTCTCCACTGGCGATGCACCGAAGAAAACTGTCTTCGGGCAGTGGCGTTAAGCGCTTTGGGCCATCTTGCTTCGCTCGGCACAGGAAAGTTTACTAAGGACAGAGAAAGAAGCGGCGATGAGTGAAATTTGTCTGGATGTGACAGAATTAGATTTATGATCCGCAAGACCCAACAACGGTCGACGGTCGACGACCACGGTGGGTCTTCCGGCCATCGAAGGCTGTTTACCGAAGGAACACGTGTTTGGAAAAGGCAAGCGACTCGAAGTCACAATGCCAAAGAATAACGACTCCGTTCGTGGAGCATCTGGCCACGAAATGGCGAAGGCAGAGACGTTCTCCAAGAAGAACGTGTGGTAGTTCTTAAGCGTAACCATTTTCTGTTTCTCGTTTTACCGAAATTTCGTCAAAAGACGTTGCACATTGAGAAACGTGAGAAACCGAAAACGTGTTTTCCTCGTTTGGCAGTTGCGTCTCTGTGTCTCCGTGTCTCTCCATTGTTTTCCCTCGTTGAGCACGAGCGGTTTAAATATCGTGGGTGCGCAACGACGTAGTCTTTCCCGTTGGATTCGTTCGCCGCAGAAGGGTCGCAACACCTATCTATCGTGGAAAGGCAGAGCTCCGAGCTTAATGGGCTGTTTGCTTGCAAATTGCGGTATCGCTAAAGGGCAGCAAACAATTCACAACTCGTTTTAACTTCCACGTTTCAATTCCAAGATGCTTCGAGTCCCTCCAGCGAGCGTTACATTTGCATAATTGTCTCCTGTTCTCTTTTCCCGTTCGTGAAAACCGACTTCTGCCTTCCCGCACCGCCTGGCGCGCTGGTACTTTCGCGGCGCTGTCGTCGTAGTTGCCTACTCGCGGCTGTAACAGCGAAAAACAGTTGCTAAAAATAGGCAGGATGCTCGAAAGTTTGTCGTTAACGTAGCCGCCCGTTGTCGAGCGGCTTCCTTTTGTGAAAAACCGGGAGAAAAAAAAATGAAGCGAATGCAGTTTACAGTTGCAAAAAGAAATTGCCCCGGGTGAGGATCGAACTCACGACCTTAAGATTATGAGACTTACGCGCTGCCTACTGCGCTACCGAGGCGATGTTACATACTTCTCTAGCATACTACTAGAGTCACAATTTATCGTACATCAATAAATATATAAATTATACGATTAAATATTTTTACACAAAATTCTATTCGCGTAATAATTCCACCGTAAAACATTAATCATATACTCGTAACTTTTACACGAATTGTAAAATTCCAGATGTCGCCACGTTGCAGACATCCACTTTGCCTTTCGAATGAAATAAATACTTTTTGTATTTTTGTAAATGTGACGTTACTCGCGGTCTATCTGATGCGATAATTATAATAGACTGTTTATAATTCGTGTAACTTAAAAGCCTTAGAACCTAAAACCCTTTTTGTGTTCGGTAAGAACGACAAGGATGACAATATATTTGTCACCGAAGAATGACATTTATTGTATAAAACGAAAACGAGATTTTTGGGGAAGTTATTCTTCCCCAGAGAAGTAGTTCTCGTTTGATTGAATTACGAACGAAAGATTGTTATTTAACGGACGGTACCTTTTGAAGATTTTATTCATAACCTATTTACACGTGCAACGGTTGCAGTCGTCGGTACGTGCACGAAGGATCATCGACGTCGAAATCTATAATGTTGCGGAGACGGATGCCTAAACTACCAGGATGACAGGACTGGTTGGACTGCGATGTTCACCCTCGACGAAGGGCGAGTTTTCTAGGTTCCCTGGTACGCAATATACCACCGCACAGGGTTGAGAACTGTTATATTACGATATCGATTTTGGGTCCTGGAACGGTTGGACAACACAAATGATTCGTTCCCTTTTTGCCGTACACGACAACGTAAATGGCGGCAAGTATCATTTGTTACGTAAAATTTGAAAACAGCGCCATTTGTGGCGAGCAGCGGTATAAGTGTAAACCAAACGTTACCGACGCTCGTGATCGGATTGCGATATTGAAACTATTAACTAAATGTTACCGACCGCCAATTAGAATGATAGACATCGTGTATGAATAATGTATAGTTTGAAATTTAAATAAAGATAATTCAGAGGTGTTTAATTGTTCAGCAGTATTTACATGCATACTTTATTTTAATTAGACCGATCTTATCGACACCTGCAACATGTATAGATATGTCAATTAGAATGTGTAAACATAAAGCATGGCGACGTGTCAAAATGGCTGAACTCAACAAAGAGCTGAACGAATACCTCCTGAGCAATAAAAATGAGAAGCAATATAAACTCACGGTGCCATCGGTGACATTACCGAAAACGAACATCGGAAAATGGTTCGGAAGAAACGGAGATGAGGACGAGTCAGGCTGGTTACAAGGGACGCAGAAGGAATGTTGTCCTACTATGGTTAGTATACTTTCCAGGCATAACCTTAAACGTCAAATATTTCGTTAACAATATGTGAATAAATGTTGCTTCTCTGTTGACAGTCATGGATGCAAAGGCTGATCGCATTCGTTATATGTTTTGGCATGGGCATACTCTGTTTCTGTCTGTCAACGATCTATATTCCGGTTCTATTGCTGAAAGCTAGGAAATTCGCACTCCTCTACACACTAGGAAGCATATTCTTTCTTTCAAGGTACGCGCTGTATTTAAACCAATCGGAATAATTGATTGTAGCAACAAAAATGTTTGATTAATTTTCAATCGAATATATTTTGTAGTTTCTGCTTCCTGCTGGGCCCTCAAAATTACATAAAATCACTGTTTACTGCGGAAAGGAGATGTTTCACAGTGTTCTATGTTGCCACTCTATTCGGGACACTTTATTTTGCACTCCACTTACAGTCTACACCTCTGACAGTACTGTGTGCTGTCTTGCAACTGATACCTATGCTGTCGTTCTTAGTGAGTTACTTACCTGGAGGTATCAAGGGTTTGACTTTCTTCAAAAGAATGTTTAAGTCTTCTGCATCCTCTACGTTACCTGTATGATATCATAGTTGTTTAGGCGTATTAAATATATATACGTGAAATTAACACTGTAACGTTCATTTGGCATTTATAAAATAAGATTTTATATGCGAGCGACAACCCGTTCATAAAAATGTTTTATGGTAATTCGAGTAAAATGATTGTCGAAAAGACTGATACTTCCATACTGATATTAGTTCTGTGAGAAAGAACAGAGGCTTTAAGGATCATGGATGCAAACTTGATTGAATTACAATTACATAAGTTTTGTATATAATGTATTCATATGTATAAAAAAACTTGCATTCTGTATTCTTACATTTCTCTATATTTTATATAAATGATAATAGTCTTGTACAATTGTATTTACATAATTCCTATTTATTGTTATTTAAAATAAAAATTATCAGCTCCAATTTCTGCAACACATATACACATTAATATTACTTTTTCTTTTTTTTTGATACTTTTGTGGCTTTCACGCGATTACTGTTGCCTTGCAGTCGTTTCACTTTCAATGGCAAATAGGTAACGTTTGCAACATTTTTATGTACATTGTAATCTTTTGGTATTCTATCTCTATTCTTACGAATGTTTACATATCGCATGTGTTTCTTAATACCCGTGTCGTACTCGTCAGAATCGTAATTCGTTAGAGAAATAAACTCATTCTCCTCCGTTTGTTCCATGATCAACTTATTGTTGGAACTGATCGCTGCACTCGGAGGAACGAATACTCTATCTTTGCGCGAGGATCTGTACTTGTATACATCTGAGGATAACTTGAATTTAGTAGGTACAAAAGCGCCTACTTCTGGCTTATCCTCCAAACTTATCATGCCATCTTCGACTATAGTCTCGTCCAAGGGTTCTTCAAAATTTCTAAATAGTTGAAGAGAATTTTTCGGTAAAGGTACATCTTTGAAAATATTGCATATTTTCATATAAAGTTGATAAAAATGATGGTCTGGTGACTTTGCTACAATATCCTGAAAAGAAAAAAATAAATATCGCACAGAACTAATAGAATTTTAAATTAAATAATTCCTTGTTCATACTTTAAGAGCACATGCAGCAGATGGAAACCCAATAGCATTTAATATAATGGTTTTTAATTTAGGTAATATTAATATAGGTATCTTCTTATTCTGTGCCATCATAACAATATGTTTCACTAAAAGTTGTGGATCGATATTGGCATCCATTACTATGCAGGAGACACTATTTTTCTCCAATGATCTTGTAATAGCATTTAAACCCAAAATAACTGAATTTCTAAAAGTAATAATGGTATAAAAATTGTTAAATATCGTGCGATACATTTCAAAAACGTAGTTACAATATTTCAACATCAGGAACATGTTCTTGCTTCTGAAGGGCTTCCAGCTTAACTTTACTGCGCTCCTCTTTGGTCATTTGTTTCAGCTGAGACCAAGGAATTGTACGACCTGGATGTCTTATAATTGGCATTGATCTACAATTAAAGAGTGGTCAAATTAGTTTATTGCGACAGTGTATGTCTGGTCGTAAATGCCAAGAAATAAATATGCGTTCTAGTTGTAAAGCTCAGCGCAATACTACAACAAATACAGTACCTAGCAATTTTTGTGATTGTTAAATACACGTTATATAACTTGATCAACTTACTTTTTTAAAAGCTGTTCCAGTTCCGAACATTTCTGTGCTTCTCTTACAATCGGCCTGTAGATTATAATTAGCGACTAATTACTTACAATTTGTTTCTGTGAAACGTCAATATTATTCAAAATATCCTACCAAAAGTTGTCTTGCGGTTGTGCTAGAACATTTCGTAATCCCTTGACAGGTGTCTTTTTCGCTGACAGACTGTGTTTCTGTTGTTGTTTCGTTAATATCGGTGTAGTCATAGCGATCCGGCTGAAAATTCAAATGCATCGACATAGGTTAAGTTTTCCTATCAACACATGGCACAACCATAAGTCATAAATACAACTATGAACGTTCTGTTACCTTATAAAACGTGAGAAGCGCCATGGAATCACAGTCGGTAACGAAATTAAGTGAACATCCTTTAAAAAGTAATAACTTTTTAAAAATTGTACCAAACGATCTGAGCTACTTTTAAATATTAAAAGGATTAGTTTACTTCATCTTACTTGAATCTAGAAAAGGCATATTTAGAATTTTGATTACAGACATGGATAAAAAAGTTAAAAATCATGGTCTTGACTATTTTAATCGTAATTTCGACCAATGTCGATTTTTAATTAATTTTCTTTGAACATTGCCTAGTAAGGTTAACCTACCGACATCTAAAAAAAACTCAAATCATTGTATCCAATTTTTAAAAAGTTATTAATTTTTCAAGACCCCTATTAACAGTGACCAGAAATGCATGCCTGCATGAACGGTCATCGCATGTCAGGGGCTAAAGAAATTAAAACATTCAAATACGTTTCTGAAGCAGTACCGATGTAATTAGTAAGACATCTGATAATTTGAATATTTGTAGAGAACTTCTTTCGAACCTACTAGAATCTTTTCTTTCTTATTGGATATACAGGGTGTCCCGATAACACTGTTGCAAATGATACTCAGAAACGTTTTAAGAAATTGTAATGAAATAATATATTTCAAGATCACCGATGGTTCTACGAAGATTTAGTCAGAAACATTTTCAAACTACGTTTTCGAGACGGTGAAATGAAATTTCCAAAGAGCACGAACATTATTATAGTATTCAATTCCCCGCGATGCCACGAATAAATTGAATATTCGAATCGGCTAGAATGTCGTCGCGACATTGTCGAACGACCGACCACCGTGCGACGCGACGCGCATCGTTGTAAACGGTGGCTTTGGGGCGCATAGGCGTCTCCCGGGCACGGAACAATTTCGTGGGCGGCAGAGAATGGCTAGGTGTTACGCCATTGGGTGGACGTGCAGGGGAATGGATAATGTGCAGAATACGCTCTCGAAAGGGAGCAGGACCGCAGAGCAGTGCACGCAGCAAGCCAAGATTGTCAAGATGGATGCTCGCCGCGGACGGTGCGGAGTATGGATTGTTGCCGCGTGATTCGTGAAAGAGACGAATGGCCGAGCCCCATGGTTGTTGTTCGGTGCGGGGAAAATATTCGCGCGGCCCGGTGGAAAAACGCTGTCGTTCACGGTGTGCATCCGAGCGTTCTCTGTGCTTCTACGGTTCACCCGTACTAGGATATGTGCAGCGTTGATTAAACACACCGAGTGCTCTCGCGTAGTGATGAGAAAAACACCTAAAAGCAGTGTAGCAGCAGCAGCGGCCTTCTACAATGGTGGATAATAATTGTATTATCGAGGGGAACGTGAAATTTCGCGACGGTAAAAAAGTGAGTAAAGCACACACCGTTTATCGAATTCTCTCTCTTTCTCTCTCTCTCTCTCTCTTCTCTCTCTCTCTCTCCCTCCTTCTATCTCTCTATCTCCCTGTCTCTGTCTTTTAACTACCGCTCACCTTTTATTCTTTCCTCCCCCGGTACCTGGATCCGGCCGACCAATTAACATAAATCGGATAATTGCCCCGGCTCTCGGTACACGTCAAAATAGTGCCGTCCGATCTTTCCCCTCCCTCCCCACCTACTTCCCCTGTCGATTTATCGAACGCCGCTTGAAATTATTTTTCTCCAAGCTTTTCTGCTGCAAGCGTAGAGGATTTTCGCACCGACGGGACGAAACCGCCGGCTGCCGGGGCAAACTCGTGCTCGTGCAATGGTCTCAGAGTCACTTGAGCACGACGGGACAATTCAAGAAACGATAATTGTTGTTCGATGCTCCGGCAGAGCAGCCTCGGCTAACCTGCACGCTTAACACGCATGCATCCTACGTAGAAGGGACTCGCCTCCTCAACAGATGTGGCCTTAATTGATTTATACCAATGATGCGATAATTAACAGTTTTCTCGATATCTTCTTGATCGCGCGTTGCTCGCCCGTTTACCCTGCAGCGCGACAACAACCGTGTCTTCTTTGCCGCCGGATAATAAAACGGAGGATCCTATTACTCGTGATTATCGTTCGTTCAACCGCAAATATTATCTGACACTAATTGGCAACAATTCGATTACGAATCTTGGCGCGTTTACACTGTGCACGACATGTTTTAAATACGCGTACTACGTGGATACAGAAAATCTGTGTGGAAAAATTGAATAATACGAACGTTTCGAATATTTCTATCGCATCCGTCGGGGAGAAAATCGAAATTCTAGCCGTGTCGTTAGAAACTTGAAAATCCCCCGCCTCGAATGTTAACCTCTTGCCGTGTCATGACCAGTCAGGCTAGCGTTGAAGATTTCAAATACAGCTTAAGAAATTTGAATATTATCCCGTTCTTTTTAGATGAAATTAAATATGTTTGTTTATTTTTAATCAATATTTAAACATTGAAGTAGATGTAGCTGTATAAATGATATTGTCTTTTCTCTTGTGTAACATTTTTAGGGATCAAGATGTTAGGTTAACTTTAGTTACAAAATGGTGTGGCTAGGGGTTAAGGAATTAATAGCATTAACCTCTTGCTGTATTAGTCTTCCTTTTTAGACGAAATCAAACGTTTGTTTATTCGTAATAAATATTTAACCATCGAAGTAAATATAGCAGGATAAAATATATAAATTGTCTTTTCTCTTGTGTAATAGTTTTAGCAATCAAGATGTTACAATAACTTCAGTTACAAAATACTGTGACCAGTCAGAGTTGTGTTGAGGACTTGAAATAAAATTTAACAAATATAAATATGCTTCTCTTTTTAGAAGAAATCAAACGTTTGTTTATTTGTAATAAATATTTAAGCATCGAAGTAGATATAGCAGTATAAAATATATAAATTGTCTTTTCTCTTGTGCAATATTTTTAGCGACCAAGATGTTGCAACAATGTTAGTTACAAAATGGTATGGCCAGAGGTTAATAATCGACTGCACGTCGTTTCTTACGGGTCTGTTGATACAGTTCAAGCATGACCGACGAATATCATTCGAGCATCGGCTATGTTTACACACGGGACCCGTTCATATTTAAATACAATGGCGGACTTCTTTCTTTTGCCCATGGCCAAGGAGCCGAACGAAGGTGTCTCAATCCGATTTGAATGCGAGTCCCCCCGGACGATTAAGCAGTTCGTTGAAAGCTCGAGGAAGTTAATGGGAATGGAATGAGGAGGCACGAGGCCATTAAAAAAGAAAAAACGAAGCTAGGTCATATTCTTCTATTTACATCGGGGTCAATGAAGAAGTCATTCGGCTCATAAAGGGTTGCAGGCCTCTTTCGCTTTGATCGCGGAGGGGCGCACCGGGACCGAATGGATCCGAACAAATAAGTAATACGCGCGTACAATGTTTCCCTGTGCCGGGGCTCTTTATGCGAATTAGCATAATGCGTGCGGGCCCGTGTTTGTTGTTGCCGGCGGACCATTTAATCGTATCAATTTCTACCATGTAATTACGTGTACTTTTCTCAACTCTTAACGGACGGCTCGCTTTCCAGGACGTTGATCTACGTTTTTGCTTGAATTTTCATTACGCTGTTACCGGTTCGCAAGCGTTGGATGTCTTCCGAGACATCGCAGTCGTGAGAAATGCTAGATACGTAAATAAATAACTTTGTGAATTTTCATTTCAACCCTTAGCACTCGAATGCCGCGTTACAAACAATTTTTACATCGCCGGGTTTGCAGTTAGGAAATGGATAAAAATTCTCGTCGATAATTTATCGAGTAATTAATTTCATATTAAAGCTGAAAAAAACCAAGCCGTCCGTTAAGCGTCACGATTTAAATTAACTGGGAATCTTGTGAAATCTCTTTGTTTACTTTCCAGTGGAAATCACGGTGGTGTGTTATGAGGAAACTATCGCCGGTTGCAGGTAACTGTCTTTTCTCCCTAATAGATTTTCTAGTACGATCGTTTCGAATCCTTGGCACTCCAATGGCGTGAAAACTCTCGTAATATTATTCTAAACAACTTACACATCAGAGATTCGAGGCTTTCACGGCTGGAACGACCGATTGATAACGACCCTCTGACGAAGCTAGCTGCAACACTGGCGAGACATTGGGAAAATGATTCCACGAGGACTCAGCTTACGCTTCAAAGTATTAACACTTTATCGACCGGCGACTATTTCAGAATTTTTGTAAGGCCCATGATCCATGACTGAAAACTTTTTAATGGGTCCTTCAAGGCTGACAGCAATTTTTATTAAGGATCAGCAATGCATCCCCAATAATATTGTCTAATAATGTTGTTACAAATTCGAATGTAAAAATAGAATTTTAAGCTTCATTTTGATACAGCGCGAATATTGAAAAGCCTGTTAATAGGCTTCCGGTCGATAAAGTGTTAAAAATCGACTCCCTGAATGGGAGAATTTAAATCATCGAATCTTTCGCAAAAGTATTTGAGTTTACATTGATACATTTTATACGAGACTGTGGATTTTTCATGCTAAATAAAAATTGTCCGCATCAATTGCTGGAGCAAGAGTTCAATTTTATTTGTTGAACTGTAATATCGAGGTCGGCTGTTTTGTGTTTAAATTTTTATACATTGCCGTCGAAGAATACGTGAATTATAAATTGATTTGTTTCTTCTTGTACGAAATTGTGAAAGTCAGAGTAATCAATCAACGAGGTAAGATTGTTAGACATCAAATCCGCAGTCTATGTATTTCTCGACTTGTAGCGGCGTGCGTGGACAGTTTCTTTTATTTAGAAATAAAAGACGGTAACTGTAACCCGAAGAGTGGTCGCTGTTATTTGTTATCGACTATGGTTACTCTTCGAACACCTTGGAAAGACCTTGAGAGAAGTTCTTAGAGGATGCACAGCTCGACAAAATTTAGAAGTTGAATATTGGAATATGGGTATAAAATAAAACTCCACTCTATTGTGAAATATGAAATGAAATTTATATATTTTAATAGCTTCTCTAGAAGCACGTTGTGAGACACGTCTTTACTCTACGAAAGAAACGTTACTACAGACAGACATAAGAGATCGATACTGAGAAGGAACGGTCGAATATAAACAGTTGAAGATCGAGGGTCCCATGCCGGGAAAATATACAATGTATATAGGTTTAACAGCCGGTTTAATCGATCCTTCCTAGTAAAGAAATAATAGATTTATTTTGTAATAAATTTATTAAATAAATTCCAACATCGAACAGTGAGATTCAAGGCTTTCGAGTGTAAGCTGCGTTTTTGTGGAATCGTTTCCTCAACAGTTTAGGGGGTCGAAGAACACGGATAAAACTACCCCTGACGAAGTTATCTGCAATACTAGCAAAATATTGCAAAATGATTGAACATTTGAATTTGTCTAAAAAGAAAGACACAGACTCGTAATTTGGCAAGGGGTTAATGAAGCAGCCGAACGATTTGCGAAACGATTGCCAATAGGAAGCCTCGACCGGAAGTGCTGTGCGAAGCCGAGTCTCTGATCTTCGCGTTGTTCGCATGTGAGAAATAATACTGAAAAATTTCTACGAACGAAAGAGAAATGAACCGTGTCCGGTGGAGCTCATCTGGGTCAAGAAATGTCTCGATTTTTGGAATTAAAATTGCTTGGAGTGCAAAGGGTTAATATCACGCGTTGAAGAGAGCGAGAGAGAGAGAGAGAAAGAGAGCGGCCGCGCTCGCAGCGGCTCGATTATGAAAGATGCAACAAAACGATTCACACAGCGCGTGCACATCCTGCGGCTCCATAATGAAATTCTCGGTCTCTTTATCTTATCCGCGGGTGCAGTTAATATTGACCAAGGGTCCCGGCGATAAATTACGTTCGTTATCGAGGCTGGAGGCAGATGTTGCAACATTTACAATTTTCTTGGCGCGACGCAAAGCCGATTCTATTCCGCGTCGCATTCCGAGGTCCTAATCTCTCGAAAGAATTTCGTTACTCGTTATCAGGATGAAAAATCCCTCCCTATGGACCTTCCTAGGGTGGCAGCTGGCACATCTGTTACAGATCGACTGGCTGAAGAAACAAAAAAATATCCCAAAAAGAGCTTTGCTTCTGGCAATAACCATTAATACCTGGGCCCTTGTAACTCGAGGATATTTTCGAACCCGGGGACACCGGTAGCTCGTAAATTTTCCGTAGGGAGAATTAGTTAAGAGTACATAGAAGGGTCTAAATGGATTTCGTTCGCTTTCCACCTCCGAATCTCGCTTTATTAATAGCCGACGTTCAAAACGCTCTCGTTTCATTCACGAATTAACTGATATTCGTCGAAATAACGAATCACGGGACGTGCGATTATTTTTCCAAACGCTGGAAGAATCGAATTGTCGCCGGACACTTGGCTGCTGCCACCGAAGGGACCTACATATTCTAACAGTCTTTGTTTTTAACCCTTTGCACTCGGGCGACGACTCTGAGGCGCCGAAAATTGAGATCCCATTTTTAAAAGTAGTATTTATTCACGGAAATAAATTATATACGGTTGCAAAATGCAGAAAAGGTTCCAAGGAATAAAATTGTTGCTGAAAAGAAAGCCTTAACCCTTTGCACACGAAGCAATTCCATTGCAAACTTAATTACTAATATTAACAGCAAATGTAGCAATGTAATAGTTGTTTAAATAATGTTATGGCAATTTTTAGAGGCGCCGAAAATTGCGGTCCCATTTCTGAAAACAGTATTTATACAGGGAGATAAATAAATAAGTCGCGCTAAACCTACCACGTTGCAAAATGTAGAAAAGGTTCCACGGAATAAAATTGTTGCTGAAAAGAAATCCTTAACCCTTCGTAGGCGAAGCAATCCCATTGCAAAATTAATTACTAATATTATCTGCAAATGTAGCAATGTAATAGTTGTTTAAATAATTGGTAAATGGCAATTTTGAGAGCCGCCATTCGAGTGCTAAGGGTTAATTTGGGAATTATAATTGCTTCGACTGCGAAGGGTTGATCCCCCTGCTCGTCGGACACCCCTTCGTTTATTATTTTCTTAGCGTTCCCTGTTATCATAACTTCCATGTTAATCGTGCTGTTTTCAAAGGATACTGCTCTGAAAATTCAGATTGTAGAACAGCGTCGACTAAGATCCGTCGAATTTGCGGGCTGTTCGAGTCGATTTCCATTTTTTTTAATAAACTTCGTATATAATTGATAAAGCGATGACGATCCATTGAAGCACGATTCGGGCGTTTGAAAACTCATGCATTATTCGTGATCGAATTTGAGCCCGATCCGTTCGGAATTCTGGGTTTTTCGCGGTGGTGGAGATCGGCCGAATAATTTGTCGAGGAACGATCGAACGCTCGTCCCATCGGATTTTAATGATCCAATCGATTCCAGATTGTCTCCATTTGCAACTGTACGGAGATAGCAAGGATCGATACAAGCAAGGCCAAACGAAAGCTTCCTTAAGCTTGCAACACTTTCTCGGCGTGGAAAGCGGTTTCACCCTCGACAAGGAGTCGAACACTATCGCTATAATATGTCAGGACGTTACGGTCGTTTTGGCGTTCGATACCAGAGAACGGCTGATCCAATGGCAAGTCAAGATCTCCAACAACCTTGGCGAAGGTGCGTCCTCTTCCTCGACGCGTTCTCGAAAAACCATTATCCGAATTGCCTTCGATTTTTCATTAATTTTTCTAAATTTTCGTTGCTCGATGTCATCCGCAGAAATTTCGTGTCAAACTCTATGGCGTAGAAAAATAAGCGCAGATTCCTAGTGGAATAATTTCGAATTATTTACGCTAGAATTATCAAGTCAAAATTACAAATTGTCCTTTTCACTATTGTTGAAATTATACGAATGTTTTAACGTGGAAGGATAATTTGAGCAAACGCAACGTAATAGTTGCTACAAGTTCTAGAATAAACAATTGCAACACCTGAAAGCGGCGCCGAGTGGTGCGACCAGCTTTGCAAACAAGTTGTTCCATTTGGGAAGGGTGGCGGTAGATATTTTGGACGGACCGCATATCATTATGAACCTGCGCGCATGCTATCACCGTACAAAAGTTGAACAAAAGGGGGTTGCGATCCCTCGCGGAGAGTAGCAACCAGGACGGGTTATCAATCCTGACCTTCTTAAATTCTGTTCAGACCAGCAGTACCTGATCCTGATCTCGACGGTGCCGTCGAAGGCGAAGCTGACGAACGGTCCGGCTCATTTGCACATCCAGGACCGTCGTTTCTGCATCACGGTCGGCATACCGCCCCGATTGGTCGGTATCTGGGAGATCGGTCATTTGCGTCGCTACGGCGTGGTGGAGGGTCGTTTCTGTTTCGAGGGCGGCTCGAGATGCGGCCGGGGGGAGGGTTTGCACGTGTTGATCACCGATCAAGGCGAGGACATCGTGAAGATGTTGCAACTGGCAGCGGAGGGTAAACTGACGAAGAAGCGGCCGTTGAGCCGGGAGCAAATGTCGCAGGACAGCCCTCGCCGTCAGTTTTCTCGATCGGACACCAGAGCGAGCGACTTCTTCCCCTCGGCCGTGTACTCGTCGACGTACGAGGAGCAGTGCGACAGCTGCAAGAACGAGAGCTCGCCCTATTGGTCGTCGACGGAGAGCAGCAGGCAACAAACGGAGCTCGACAGGGATTACAGTAGCAGAGACACGATCTCGGTGTCGGAGCTGCCCGACCAGCCAGGGGATTGGCGCAGCTGTTCCCTGACGCGTCAAGGGACGTCCGCTCTGGAGCGATGCGCCAGTTGCATCAGCAAACTGGGCACCGTCTCGAAATCATCGACACTGGCGACCACTACCGGTGCAAGCAGCGTCAGCAGCCCAGCCGGTGGCGGAACCATCGGCAATCTCGCCTGCCATTTGCAAGCGCGAACTCTGGATCGGTTGTCGCTGTCCTCTTACAGCAGCAGCAGCCACGACAGCGACTATTCCGGCTCGCAGCAGCAGCCGCAGCAGTCGCAGCAGCAGCAGCAGCAGCAGCAGGTGGAATGTCATTGTTCGCAGACGACAAAGAGCCCTCAACAAACGAGCGCGGCGCCGCAGCAGCGAGTATCGCCCGTCCCTACCAGCGGCAACGGCATTAGCAGCAGCAACAACAGCAGCGCGTTGCCACCCAGACCTCCGAAACCGTCCCAGACCACTGCCGCGAAGAAGCCGAAGAAACCGCCGATGCCACTGCCGAACGAGCCGATTTGCGTGCACTCGCGGAAACAGCAGCTGGTCACCCGAATCACTGCCGCCAACAACGCGGCTGCCGTCTCCGCGGGGCCGTACGAGAACTACGACATCCCGAAGACGATACTGGCTCATCACATGCTGCTCGAGCAGGCGCCCCAACCGGATCAGTATTACGACACGCCGAGAAAGATCAAGGAGTGTCTGGCGCTGCCGAAGACCTATCCGAATTACGACACCCCGCAGACGCCGCAAGCGGTGGTTCTGCAGCAATGCGGCTGCCCGGCGAAGCTGACCGTTCAGTCGCCCAGGTCGTCGGGTTGTCCTTGCCAGAACATGATGAGGTGGGCCGGCTTCGTGTTACCATACTGTAGAAGAGGAGCGGGGATTGAACCTACGGGGGTGGCCGTTCATCCCGTGAAGCTCTCCGGAGAGGGAAAGATGCCGGTGGTGAACGCGAGCGGCGAGATCGCGATCTACGCGACGGCCAAACGGGTGAACAAGTCCGAGAGCGCGCAGGACGACAAGACGAAGGACAACTGCGACTGCCTGCAGGAGAGCAGGACCAACAACTACGAGAACGTCGAGCCGGTGATCGACACTCAGCCCGAGGCCAAGCAAGCGAACTACGCGAACATCGACTTCACGCAGTCGCTGGAGCACTACGAGAACAGCAAGGACCTCCTGACGAAGAGCGGGATATCGCAGGAGGAGATCGAGAAGTTCGCCGATCAGATCAAGGAGGAGGCGCCCGAGCCACCCGCGGAGGAGTCCAAGATCTGCCAGAAGTGTGGCCACGTGAAGGACAGAGAGAACGATTATCTGGTGATGGATCCGGAGAAGCAGTCGCCGAAGAAACCGTTCCCCGGTTATCTACCGATGCAACCGGCGCACAAGGTTTGCTCCAAGGAGATCCTGTCGAGGATCAGCAACGGTATCAAGAGCTCCAGCAACCCTGCGCTGTCCGGCTTGTCGATGTCGACCGACGGTGGAAAGAAGAGGTCGGACTCCGAGTTCCGCGTTCCCGGATCGGCTATGCTGGCCAGCCCCTATCTAAGAAGACGTTATCTCGACGGGAACGGCACCGAGTCCAGCGGGAACATCAGCTTGCTGCTGAGGAAGCGCTCGTACTCGGCGGAGTCCGCTCACTACCTCGACGACGAGAACCACACGTTCCCGTCGACCCTGACGATCCACAAGTGCTCCAGCGAGGCGGACAAGGCTACCCTGGTCCAGCCGGACGGTCACACCTCCTGCGTCAACTCGGAGACGAAGATGAACCAGGACAGCGGGCAAATGTCGATAGCCTCGCCCCAACCGTCCTTCATCAAAATCAGACGGTCATCCTCGGTGCCATCCAAGACCGGCCACAACAGAGACTCCTCCAGCAGCAACGACTCCGGCGTCTCCACCGGCTCCCTCAGTCACAGAACCGCCGAGTTCGTCGAGTTCGAGCTATCCCTGGCGCCGTCGACCTCCGCGAGGAAGCAGAACGTCCTCTCCATCTACCGGAAGAGTCCACCGCCAACCTGCTACCACAGCAGCCTGCCCAGGAAGTCCAAGTCCAGCGACCCGCTCCGAGAGCTCTCCTTCCAGTTCCAAAAGATCAAGATACCGACCAAGTCGTCCTCGGCGGAAGCCGACATACCCACCTGTCTGCCGAAGGGAGCGAAAGGCTTCAACAGCCCCGGAGAGGTGTCCAGCACGCCTTACATCGACTCCAGGAGCACCAGCAGCGGGACTTCCGACATGTCCGACTACATCGAGACGCTGTCGCTGTCGTCACATTCGTCCTCCGACACTCCGGACAGTCTGAGGTATAGTCCAAAGGTTGGAAGAGAAACCTAGCGATTCTTTGCGAAAGGAGGATACGCGAGATTGCGTATCCTCTTCGCGCAGAAAATTCCTCGAGGAGACTCGAGCCTTGCTTGGCGAGAGAAATCGTCTACCAATCCCATTAGTCTTGATCCCAATCTTCCAAAAGGAAGCTTGCAGATTTTCCACTGCGTTGTAGATAGAGATCTCGACCTCCTGCTAGATTTCAAAGGCGAGATAGATGTTGGTAGACGAGCAGGGTGGTTTAAACGTTTGCTGATCATTTTGTCTAATGTTGGTTCACGCAGACTGGGAGGCAGAGCGGTGGCGACGACGCTGCGGCCCCGCAGCGGGAAGGAGTACTACAAGATCGACAGAAGCATCCTCGTCGAGCAAGGAAGAACCGCGTTGACCACGCCGGCGGCGAACTATGCGAACATCACGCCGGTGATCGAGAAGAGCGAATCCCCGTCGCCCGGGTACATGAGCAGCTCGCCGTTCGAGCAACCTCAACCGACCCGCGAACACTTTTTGTTCCCCGACGTAAGTAGCACCGGTTGATGGGTCGTCAACGTGGACCGCGTGCACGGCCGCCGTGGCTCTCGCGTGTCTTCATCGACTTCCTCCTTCCGGGAGGCTTGAACGCACGGCGACATTGTTTGGGAAGAGACCGGAGAACCTCAAGTTCCTACCAATTCCAAACAATACCGGCGAGGGTATTCCTCTCGCGTGTCTAGAAACAAAAGAATCGGGGCATCGTGACCGTTTACACTATACGCGGGTATCTAGCGTATCGGCAGGCGACCATGCATTCCAAACAGATGCATTTATTCAGCTCGCAACATAGATATATATATATATAAATATTATATTATATTATATTGTATTATGTGCAGGCTGTACCAGCCGACTGGAGCGTCTCGAGTGTTTGCTATCGTCGACGATGGACAAGCACGTCGGAGGAAACTGCGAGGACGAACACTGTGGCAACTAATTTCAGTAAACCTTCGAGGGAGGTCGTTTCCGGTTACCTTCGCCTTGCCACGAAGGTGACCGAAGTGTTAAGGTCAAGAAGCTTGGAAACGCAGCCTCCCCTGAACGTTTACCGCAATTCTCAAGGAGGTGTCGTCGCGGTCTTTACTGTAACTGCAAACTGTGCATTTTTGTTAACCACCTTGAGGATCGTTAGCCTGCCACTGTGTTCGTTTCCCACGACTTTATCCGCCGATGTCGACGCCCATCGAAAGGCACGCGATCAAACGTTCGAGCTGCTCGAGTAGGATGGGACAAGTCGCACGTACCGCGCGTCATTCCGTCAGACTGAGGACACGATCTTAAAACGGTCCAACATCCGCATTGGGAACCATATTGTGCTATACACGTAGTTGTCACTCGAACTTTCTTTCATATCTGTCGCAGCGCGAGTCTTCTTCTCGAATCCGCACAATCGAACAGAACCTGAGACCGCTCGAGGACAATTTTCCTCCGATTTGACGTGGCGAGAATTTGGGGGAGGTAGGGGATGGATGCGACGGCGAGTCAAAGTCTAGGTTCTAGCGTATAGTCGAAATGAAGTCAATAATCGAAACACTTCCTACAACGACTCAAACAATTTCTAAAATGTGCTCAATAAGAAAGAAACTGTAATAGTTTGTATAGTAAGAAAATCCTGCCCTAGGATTAAACAAAAGAGAGGTAACGAGATAGAAGGAGGGGTGGGAGAGGGTGAGAGAGAGAGAGAGAGAGGAGAGAGGGGATGAGAGAGAATAAGAAGAAGGGTGGGGAGACGAGTGGTGAGCGAAAGAAACGTGTGCATCGTGCACTCTTTGTACGAGTATATATCGTTTTTTGGATATGTTTTATTTTATATGAGTATACTTCTAAAAAAAAAACTCTAGGGTACTGTACAGCGGGGTTTAGGGAATGCAATTCGCGGCTCTGTGTTTATATACATGTACTGTCTGACACTAGACACCATTCTATTTGCATTCTGACCGAAGCAGAAAGTTGAAAACAGAAAGAAAGAAAGAGAAGAGAGAGAAGAGAACGAAAGAGACGTAATGAAAGTAGTCAGTTGCAAAGCATTCACAGGGTTTCTCAAACTTACTAGTTATTTTCTAAAGGCTAAGGGTGTAACGTAACGTAGCCGTCAATGGTCTTCTTTCTAACGAGATTTATATGGTGGATATTGTAGAGTCTCTGGGCAATCAAAGATGGCACTATGTATAGATTATAAAGAACAAAAATAATAAGTATCTCTTAAGATAAGTCCTAAGGAACACGCGACACGAAAACTAAAAGAAAAAAAAAGAAAAAGAAACCGAAGAAGAAGAAGTGGAGGAGAATGAGGAGGATGAGGAGGAAGAAGAAGGAGAAAAAGACAAAGGAACGGTGTAAAGCTCGTGTGTTATTTTTATTGAATTTTTACAAAACGGAAAAACAAAAGGATAACCAACGGTACTCTTTCTTCGACGCGTAATACGTTCGCCCCGTATTATGGCTTCTCGATTATCTATGATTTTCCTATTAGATTTACATAGATCACGCAACGAATTAGTTTCTAGCTGCGCGACAAACGCAATATTAAGTTCCCCGTGTGTTCTTTCGTGTAATCGATACCGATGCGTACCCTCTCGAACGGAGACTATTTTTTAATTACGTACTTAAGGATATCTGCGATTGTTTCTCTGCGCGAAGAACCTATATGTTTATGAAATTCTTTACCAAAAAGTAACGGGGGAAAAGAGAGAGAGAGAGAAAGAGCAAGAGAAACAAATAGACAGAGAGAGAAGGAAGAGAAGAGAAGGGAAGAAGCGAAACATAATACAAAACGGGAAAGAAAAGTAATATTTATTTTTACTTCGACGGTGCAGGATGGATCTTTTTGATAATAAACTATTTATAAACGTAGACGATTAAGGGGTAAGCGAACGACTAGGTGATCGTACCGGGCGATCGAGTACAGTTTAGGCCTGTTTCGCGTGTCTGCACAGCTTCGAAACGTTTCTTTCGAGAAGACAAAACGACGGTCGCCCTCCACAGAGATGGGATAAAATTCTTGCGAACCTGCTTTCGAACAGCTCTTTACAAAACTGCGAAGCATCTCGTTAGAGAAATCGAGGACGAATTTAACCCTTAGCACTCCAATGGCTCCGCTGAGGAGACACTGAAAATTGTCAGACTATTATTCAAAACAATTTGTGCATTACAAATGTTTGTAGTTAAGAAGTTAGTAGAAATTTAAATATTGCCGCACAATTAACGGTAACAAATTTGATATGCATGAAAATAAATGAACTACGTGCAATGGAATTATTCTAGGACAGAAAAGTCTCTCAAATTAGGAGTTAGAATTGCTTGGAGTGCAAAGGGTTAATTCCAAAGTCGAGAGACTTTTTCATGTAAAATAGTTACATTGTACGGGATCCGTTTCTCGAACTTGATTCAACCCTTAGCACTCCAATGGCTCCTCTGAGGAGACACAGAAAATTGTCAGACTATTATTCAAAATAATTTGTACCTTAAAAATATTTGTAGTGAAGAAGTTAGTAGAAATTTAAATATTGCCGCACAATTAAGGGTAGCAAATTTGATATGCATGAAAATAAATGAACTACGTGAAGGAATTATTGTAGGACAGAAAAGTCTCTCGAATTAGGAGTTAGAATTGCTTGGAGTGCAAAGGGTTAATTCCAAAGTCGAGAGACTTTTTCATGTAGAATAGTTACATTGTACGGATCCGTTTCTCGAACTTGATTCAACCCTTAGCACTCCAATGGCTCCTCTGAGGAGACACTGAAAATTGTCAGACTATTATTCAAAATAATTTGTACCTTAAAAATGTTTGTAGTTAAGAAGTTAGTAGAAATTTAAATATTGCCGCACAATTAACGGTAGCAAATTTGATATGCATGAAAATAAATGAACTACGTGAAGGAATTATTCTAGGACAGAAAAGTCTCTCAAATTAGGAGTTAGAATTGCTTGGAGTGCAAAGGGTTAATTCCAAAGTCGAGAGACTTTTTCATGTAGAATAGTTACATTGTACGGGATCCGTTTCTCGAACTTGATTCAACCCTTAGCACTCCAATGGCTCCTCTGAGGAGACACAGAAAATTGTCAGACTATTATTCAAAATAATTTATACCTTAAAAATGTTTGTAGTAAAGAAGTTAGTACAAATTGTTTCTATACTATTGACAGTAACAAATTGAATATGCACGAGAGGAAATGAACCCCGTGCAATGGAATTATTCTAGAACAGAAAAATGTTTCGATTTGGGAATTAAAATTGCTTGGAGTGCAAAGGGTTAATTTCAACTCTCCAAATTGGAGACTCACTCAACTCGCTTGAATTTCGACCGATTTGTTAACCGCAAACGCAGCGACGTTCTTTGGAATAATAATGTGGACATTTTCGGAGTGGCGAACGAATCCGGCAGCCGATTTTTCCATCGCGCTCGGTTTGACGGGAAACGAAGCCGCAATGATTTTCGCGCATCGAACTGTATCCTATCTCTGGCTGGAGGGTGGATAACCGTCCGCGAGTCTTCTCTCTGTGCGCGTACAATTGGTTTGCTCTTTTGTCTGGCCGCATGGTCCGCCGGGATCTAACCAGTCGTGTAATATCGTTCGCGAATTAATCTTTGCACCGCGGATAATCGAGTTTTCTGCAACGCGCGTCGACGCGGTCGACGATACACAAGCGCAGTGATACTGAACGCAATAAATAGCAATGCTAGGGAATTATATGCTGATATTAAAGAGATGGGGTCGATGAGGAGTAGGAGTAGGAAGAGGAGGAGGACGAGGAGGAAGGGTTGGTGGAGGGCAGAGGGGAAGAGATTCGGCGGAGATATATGGAGAAGGAGAGGACGGGGGAGGGGAACGTCGGGAGATAGAGAGTGAAATGAAAGAACTAATCGATATATCGAACGTTTTTCGCATTTGTGAGATATATTAAAAGCAGATTGTTCTGTGTGTTTCATATATATTATGCTCCACGGAGCGGATAATCAAATCAGTATTCAGAATCAAAAAGATCAACGGCAACGAGAGCGTTTTCGCTGTTCCGTGTATACACAGGGGTTCATTAACCGTGTACAGTTAGCCGGGAATCGTTTGCTCGTTACTATAATACAGCTGGCGTGGCTGGAAGCCGAATATCCGCAGAGCGTTCCGCGAACTTTAAAGAGATTGCAAACAAAAGAGAAAGACGCCCGCAGCTATTCCGAGCCGACCATCTTCTTCGCCGGTTCTCCACGCCGACGCTTCCTTCCGGAGTCGTCAAGGAAGAACAAGGAGCAATCGTTCCGATCGGTCGACGTTCTTCGTCGATAACTCGGAAGATAAAGCAACGCGTCGCGAATCGGCCAAGAGAAACGTTGCTCGAAATCCCCTCGGGATTCTTCTCCAGTTTCCAGTGTCTTCCAACTTCGCGGAACACCCTGCGTAATACATTTGTACAGTATACACAGGGCGCGTTTCATCGAACGTGTCCCATCGTCGAGGTTTTAGCGACTTTGTTATCGGCTCGAGGATTACTTAAAACTTGCATAGGATCGTTAAGAGACTCGGCCGAATCTGTGTCTGTTCGCTTTTCCGAGTCTGTTTCGCCGCATTCCTGGCGTTGGATCGTCAAGAAAGTGCGACGGTTTACTTCCGGTCGACGATACGCCATTCGAATCACCGGACTGCGGATCTTCGCGCGAAAACCAAATTGTCTCGGTTACCGGAAACTTATATCACCTTCGAGGTTCTTCGTTTCTTCTACGATTTTCAATAGGCGGAAATGATATATCAGAACTCTGAAGTCTTTTTGATACAGTTATTACAATATATTATCTTCGAGCTTCTTCGTTTCCTCAACGATTTTCAATAGGCGGAAATGATATATCGGAACTCTGAAGTCTTTTTGATACAGTTATTATAATAGGTATAGGTATAACAGGCCGTAGGTACCATAAACGCGCGAAATCCGCAGTCCGTTGGTCGTCGCGCCTTGTCCGAACGAAACTGGACGATTTTTCTGCGGGAAGTTCATGGATAAAGAAATCTCGATAGCATGTTTTTCGACGTTCAGGAGGATATCGAATAGCAGAGACAAACAAGATAAATAGTTTATCAATTTTGCAGACAGCTTAACGAAAGAGCGACGTCGGCGGTCTCAAAATGGCGGAAGCATCGCGAGCTGGACGCCGAGACTTGTCGGTGCCAAAGTCTATTTCCAACAGCCAGAAAGATCGTCGTTCATCTGTACCCGGTTAGTCTAGATCAAGTACCTAAATCCGTTGGAAAAATCGACGTCGATCCACGGAAAAGCGAGGAATTTTCTTGTCGATCCGACGCGCGTAGCCCCGAATAACTATGCTGTTCTAGTTAGTACTTAAAGATCCGCGAACGTGTGGCGCCAATTGAGAATCAAAATAGCTGGATAAGATTACAAAACGATATTTAGCATTGAATTCACCGATTCAACGACTCGAATCGGTCCTTCGTCGCAGCGAAACGCAGGACGGTTCGAGACCGTTTCGAACACCGGATTCCTTCTCCTTGCAATTTGCTGGGAGGGACGGTTACTCGATGTTAGAAAGCCGAACAGGCGACGGATCGCTCGATAGGAACCTAACAAGGAAACATATTCAGATGCAAAAATCCGATTTTGATGAAACTTATGGGAGCTTATAGTTCTTTGAAAAATATTTGACACGTGTTTTTTTTTATCGGCAGACATCCACTTTGAAGGGGTGAAAACAGCCCAAATTGTGTGTTTTTCAATGGGAAATGTACTCGCGCAAGAAAATTTTAACAAAAGTTTTTTGTTTAAACAATATATTAAAAATTTGATTTTTCTTTGCAGTTTCTTTTATTTATTGGTAGTTCATTTTAATGTAAACTTGGGTGTGTGATCTTTGATCCAAAATAGGGGATACATGTTTCAGGATTTTCTTTTTTTTTTTCCATTTAACAATAATTATGCATAATGGAAGATAGTCTTGCACCTGGCGTGCGTAGGAAGGAATTCTGGCTTGTTTCATCGAAATATAAGCATTTAGTAGTTAAACAAAGAATTTTTGTTAAAATTTTCTTACGCGACTACATTTCCCATTGAGAAACACACAATTTAAAAAAAAAATTCAAATTTTTTCGACCTCTGGTTTCCGAGATATCACAAAAAATATGGTTTTGACCCCCAACTTTGAGGGCTGTTTTCACCCCTTCAAAGTGGATGTCTGCCGATAAAAAAAAACACGTGTCAAATATTTTTCAAAGAACTATAAGCTCCCATAAGTTTCATCAAAATCGGATTTTCGCATCTGAATATGTTCCCTTGTAAGTACTTAATTTACCCCTTCGAAACGAGTAAACGTCTGTATACCAAAGAGGAAATACTCGAGAGAGATTGAGAGGAAAGCTAGATAGAATAGATAGATAGACAGAGAGGGAGAGAGAGAGA
>CM052085.1:1811139-1840901 GCA_028453745.1 Agapostemon virescens
AATATATCAAACAATTTAATTTGCGACACGTCGACACTGGCAACACGCAAAACCTAAATATATTGTATTTATGTATCTACTCCGAATTGCAGAGCCGTTTTATCTTTATCGAATACTCGTTCGAATACATTTGCAGTACCCGAATAGCAGCCGACGATAATAATTTGAAGAAAAACGCTGTTGATTCTTATTTCAGAATGTCTAAAGAATAATCACTAATTTTTCAGATCCGAAATAATAAAGAATTTAGCCGTGTCAGCCGTTTTAATTCTCTGGTATGCATGACATCTCACTTGTACCACATGAAATTTTTCTACAATACGTACTGTGAAGATAAACAATAAGTAAAAGATTATATATATATACTCTGTTAACATTCAACTATATTTTTATTACAGATATACCTCACAAAAATACAATTCTTTTGTTGTCTCTTTGTAACATTCTTTAATTCTTTACGAGTAATAAAAATATCTTTTCTCGACGAAATCTTCTTCTTCTTCCCTCGTCGTCTCTCTTCGCTGGTCGCCTACAACGCGAACGTTCTCGTTGTTAGATTCTTCCGTGTCGCCATCTTCTTGCTCTAAAATATGGTTTCGGAGGAAACGGTCCACGTCGAAGATAATACTCTTCTCCGTGAATTATGCTCGCGCGTCCACGCGCAACGGTGTCGGATAACGGCGATCTTCTCTAAACGAAGAACAACGCGCGCAACGTTGTTTAACAATTGCGTAGAACGCTCGTTTACGGAGGCATACGTGTTCTCTACGGCGTCCGTGTGTACGTGTCTCTATTTTCTGTGTTTGTGTTCTCTGTGTTTGCGTTCGTGTCGGTTCCATCGCCTCTGCGAATTCCCTGTCGCGTTCTCAAACGCAATTCGCACCGGAAGTGAAAAAAAATCGCCGCAAGACTCGTTTCCTCGCCGCCATTGCGGCCGGAAAAGACAATTCACGCTATTAAATACCGTACGGTGAATTCGAATAAATTTTTATTGCAATGCATTCTTCGTTGAAGAAGCTCATCCTAAAATTTCTGATGGAAACATTTTTATAAATTCGATAATAGCGAAAACGGAAATTGGGGGCCATTTTAACTGACTTTTGAAGACCTTATTCGTTCACGAATAAAGTCCCGCTTGCTTCGAAGAACGTTGTGAAATATAAATGTCGAGGAATTGTTAAATAATTCTGTTTCGATTCGAAAAGTTAAGAAACTCGCGCAAAGCTTGCTTCGACCGGAGATTTTGGCCATTTTGGCCATCGCGAAAGACGATCAGCGAAATTCGCATTGTTTTTGGAACGATCCGACGCTTTTCCCGTACCGGCGTGTGTTATCGTTAGTGTACGTGCATTTGTGTCGGCGCGTGTGTATCCTCTTATAGACTCTTCGACTATTTTGGCCTGCCTTTCTTCGATTGCTGTGACGATTTACTGCCCCTAGTTGCATAGTCAACAAGTTTTCTCAGTTTCGTTAAACCTTAACTCTCTTTTCACTGTTTACGTATATATACGCGTAGATATCGTCTAGTATTATAGATCTATGGTATAGCGTACTCTAAGATTCTCTATAAAAAGAAATTTCAAGTTTCCTCGCGATCGGCGGCGTCGGATAACGATTCTCAATTGTTTGCCGACGCCGCCCCAGTCTTCTATAAAAAAAATAACAGAACAAGCTTTTCCGCTATGGTGGCTGTATGGGGCCACGTAGCAACCGAATAATTAATTATGCCGTGATGCCTCTCCAAGATGCCGTTGAAAGACGTAAGTGCGAACGGATTGCAGCAACGAAAGGGTTTAAAATTGCTTGGAACGCAAAGGGTTGAGGAGACTTTCGCGGAGAATCCTCGCGATCGGAAGAAGGGTTGAAATGTTTTGGTGAAAGAAGAAACTCGTGTACGCCATGTAGTTTAACATTTCTCAAAAATATTTTTGACTCGTTTATCGTATCCGTTTAATAAATACATAAAATACTATTCTCCATTTTGTTTTCGCCAGGCGTTCGAACTCTCCTCGTAAATTCGTTGAATAAATACAATAATACAAATCGTGATCTCGCGTTCGACTAATATATATTTATCTTTCAGCCAGAAGACGACACGATTTACGGGGGCCGGCTCGGTATCTCCGAAAGAACGAACGACACACCGGAAGTCTACGCGCTATTATTTCTAAAATTAGACCTCGATGCCCGGGCTGCCGAGCCTACGATAATTAAATATCGCAAAAATATTTCGCGTCGACCCGACCGTTTTTTCTCAATTTCTCCGCGCAGCTTCGTTGCTCTCCACGCATTCGAATCTCCGTTTCTGTGTGACGCTTCTGTGTATAACACTTCTCTGTACGTGTGTATGTGTGTTTGTATATAACAGGGTGAGGACAGTAACTATCGCCAGCTACGATAACTCCAAAATTATGATAGCAGCAGAAAATCTTGAAAACGCGTACCAAAAATATACCATTCTATTTAAAAACAATCATTCTTTTGCCATGGTACCCTAATCATTTTTTTACGTAGAATGAACAGAAGAATCGATCTGCGTAAAAAAAAAAAATATGCATTTCTATTTAAAGAAATGATGCAATTATTAACTGCACATGCACTGCTGCATCTAAAAGAAATTTAAAGGCCTACAGATGTAGTGCTCTTCGAACCATTTATCTTTCTCCTCTGGCATTTTTTCGTAAATGCAATAATAACGGAGTTATGACTTGAAACAATTCAGGAATATACCGGGTGTTCAACTTGTACAGTGTCACAAATTCGCATGCGCTTATATACAATGTTATTACAACGTAACAATCATACTTTCGGAGTTATCGTAGCTGGCAATAAGTTACCGCCTCACCCTGTGCATCCCTTGTATCGTGTTCGCTTGTTCGGTTTGCTCGTCTCGAAGAAGAAGAAGAATGCTTGTGGTACGCACGGTGTGTGTGTGTGTAATCGCGTAGAATGGCACTTGCACTGTAAAGCTTACACGGTATTAATGTACATGGTACACGCAAGTACATAATGCCTTTAGGACTTTGTACGTTCACCTGAACCTCGTTACAAGTTCGAAATCATACATAAAACTCTTTGGCTTCGAAGCAGCGTCTATCTCTCGACGTCGTTGCTCTTTTTCCTTCACGCGTACACGCCATTTTCTTTCTTGCTTTCTCTCTTCTCTTTTTTTTTTGTTTTTAGTCTCTTTGTTTTCGCCATTTTCTGTACCGTCGCCCGAAAAAATATATATATATATATATGTCTCTAGAAGCTCAATGAAAATACGATCGCGTTTGTTGCTCCTTCCGTTGCATTGATATATATATATATATATATCTATATATGTATACATTCTTTCTGCTCGCGATAGACATACGCATGTCCACGGATCTTCTTGGTCAGTCTCTCTCTATGATATATACACGATAACGTAGTAGATGGATAGGTCTATCTATCTTTTAATCAGATCCTGCGACGCTTCCTGGATATCTTCTCCGTTCGAACCTCGGACCGCGGCGCCATTTTAGAATCTCGTTTACAATATTCGCAAACTCTCCGCATTTTCGTTTATCAATTCTTCTCCCCTCTCCTTATATTATTTTCTCGACACCCGATGCAACGGCAAACGTTGGAACGAGGATCTCGAAGAGGACGGGTCGAAACAGACCCGGGCACCGCAGTCGGGAGGATCGAGACCGCGGCGCCATTTTAGAATCTCGTTTACAATATTCGCAAATTCCCTCTGTATCTCCTCTCTTTATATTATTTTCTCGAGAGACCCGATGCAACGGCAAACGTTGGAACGAGAATCTCGAAGAGGACGGGTCGAAACAGACCCAGGCACCGCAGTCGGGAGGATCGAGACGGCGGCGCCATTTTAGAATCTCGTTTACAATATTTGCAAATTCCCTCTGTATCTCCTCTCTTTATATTATTTTCTCGAGAGACCCGATGCAACGGAAAACGTTGGAACGAGGATCTCGAAGCGGGTCGAAACAGACCCAGGCACCGCAGTCGGGAGGATCGAGACGGCGGCGGCAGAGGACAGCGCGAGTCTCTTTTGTTTCTTCCTCTACGGTCGTTTTCTCTCTTTCTTTTGTTTTCTGAACAGTTTTCTCTCGCGGGGTGATCGGGGAGTTCGAGAATCCCTAAAAGTCGTGCTCCGAAAAGAGGTACTATTTTTTTTTTCGTTTTCTTTTTTCGTTTCCGACGGAGTTCGCTGGCTCGTCGAACGGAAATAACGGACGTTCCTTCGACGCGTCGATGTGTCTCTTGTGTGTGTGTGTGTGTATATATCTCTGTGTGTTGATCGATTTAAAACTTACGAGTTAGGCTAGCAAGTTACAGTTAAGTCGACGTTGAAACGTGAAACGGACTATGCTCCGTACTCGGGTTCTCCTCGAACCCTCCAACCGGGTAAACGGAAACGGAAATCGGCGGAAGACGAGCGCCGGAAACGTTTCTCGAACGAATCCCTTTTCGAACTGCCATGCGATAGAAAATGTTAATTTTAACCCTTTGCACTCGAAGCTGCTTCTCCTCCAAAATTAAATGGATCTTTCCTTCTGTTTTAGAAAATTCTCATTCCACATGATTTATTTTCTCATGTGCACACAAATTTTGTAACTACTACTTGTCCTTACAACAGCGAAATTTTTACCAATTTGTTAGACGTAGACGTAGCAATGTAAAAATTATTTTAAATAATAGTCTGACAATTTTTAATGCTGCCTTAGAGTCACCATTCGAGTGCAAAGGGTTAAATATGCTGCTAGGTTCGCCTGAAAGTCTTTTTGAATTCGTCTCAGCAATCGCCATCAGAAAACACATTTTATATTTATTTAATTTATAATTTATAATTTGTTATTTTATTAGACAAAAAGATTAACGCCATATTATGGCCCCTGTTGTCCCATGCATCTTTCGTTTCGAAAACTTTTCTGCTACCGAGTTATCTTAGATGGCAAAACTGTACTGCCTCACCCTGTACAAATTACTTTGAGTTTGTGGAATTTCTGAGGTTGCTGGTTTGACAGTTAACCCTTAGCACTCGAACGGCGCTTCTAAGGCGCCACTAAAAATTACCATACTATTATTTAAACAATTGTTACATCGCTACGTTTGCAGTTAAGAAATCGATAAAAATTTGGATGGTTTAAGAACGAGTAATAGTAATTAATTTCACGTGTACGAAAGAAATAAACTATATACAACGGAGCTATTATCGGTAAAAATATTGTTTCGATTTTCGAATAGAATTGCATCAAGTGCAAAGGGTTAAAACAGTTAAAAACAAAATGTCTAAGCATCCTGAAAAATCAAAGACTTCTCTGACGAACTTAACAATATTCATTATCGATACTTTCTTCGCTTTTTTATAAACATTTGTGACGGACGCTCGGATTCGTTCGATCGGAATACATTTTCCAGCGTCGCGTCTTCGCGAGCATGATCGATAAATCGGTTGGAGGGTCGGAAGGAGAGAGAACGCTTAAATATTGCACGCGTCTAAGCGAGAAGTGTTTCGCTTAAGTCTCGCAATCCCCTACGGTTTAAAAACGATAAAAACGTCGACGAGCGATTCTAGTAAAGGGACAGGGCGAAGGGAGGGATGGGGGTATGTTTCGATATTTCTAATCGATTTAAAAAAGGGAGGAGGGAATCGGGCCGCGGAACGACTGTACGAAAAGCAAAGTACAAAACGCACTAGGGAGATTTTTTTTAAAAAAGAACGCCACTCGCTGGAAGGCGTCGAGAAGACCTAGCTCTGTTCTCTTCTTCTTATTTTTACAGCTAATCGAGACTAGACCTAGAATTGGCTATTACAATACTGTGTAACCCTAGCGTCGTCTGATATCGTGTTCGTCTCCCGATACAATAGTCTATCAGAATATATTTCGTTAGTGAATCAACAACTGCTCTTTAAACTCTATTAACAATAAGAATGTGGGAGAGAGTGGCCGAACCCGAACCAACATCCAGATCCTTCTATCGTGTGGATATCTGAACGCACTTCGATGTACGGTTCTTCTTCGAAGAATACGAGAAGACATCGTTAACCGTTTGCACTCGAATGGCGGCTCCGAGGCGTCGGTAAAAATTGCCACACCACGAATCAAAACGGTTTCGCATAAAGGAAACATTTTTATAACATTAGTAATTGCGAAAGAAATACTTGTGACCAGTCAAAATGACTGGTTTGGTAGTTCTAGCGTTAATTGGTAACTTAACACTTTATCGACCGGATGCCTATTATTAGGACTTTCAAAAGTTACACTGTAACAAAACGAAGCCTAACGAACTGCTTTTACATTGTAATTTGTACTCAAATTATTAGATAACGTTACGGAGGATTACTGAAAAGTTTTCAATGATGGACAATGGACTTTGAAAAATTCTGAAATATTCACCGGTCGATAAAGTGTTAAGCTTTAACAAATTCTACGAGTTGTTTAAACAATAGTGTGACAACTTTCAGCGGCGGTATTCGAGCGGTTGGTCACCGAATAACAGGATAAAATTCATTTGATCTTCTACGATCAACGCGTCGATCAACGACTACGAACAAATTCGTTTTTCTCTCTCGGATTGCACTGTAACAATTTGAATGTCGGATCAAGTTATGCGACTCTCTCCTACATATATATATATATATATATATTTATAATTATAATAATATATATATATATAGTTCTGTTCACTCTGTTCATAGGCCAATATCAGATATGCAGCTATAAAATAAAGTGCAAAATAGTCTTATCTTCTTCGTCTCTTTTCATCTGTGAAACCCTTTTTACGAACTTCGATTAAAACAGTCTTCTAAAGAGAAGCATACGCGGGTGCCTCGACACGCTCGGCATGTTTTCGCGATGCAACCTGCGCGTCGAAGAGAGATAGAAACAGACAGACAGACGGAGAAAGAGAGAGAAAAGATTCATCTATCGAATGCAGAAAATGCCGAGTGAAATGCGGATCACGGACGCCTGGTCGCGCGTAACAATCGATCGGAAATGCATCGCGAATAATCAATAGAAATGCTCCCCTGGAGAATATTTTGTGAGAGAAGAGAGAAAAGAGAGAGAGGGAGAAAGAGAGAAAGAGAGGAGAGAGCACGTGCGTCTCTCACCTCCGATAGGAAAACACGTTGTTAGGCTGCCTATGAGAAGCGACGAAGAACGCAGAAGGCTCTGTGTAAAAGGCACGAGATAGCGAACTAGCTAAACAGCCCTTATGACAGTTCTCGAGTACCTCGTTACTAGCGGAAGTCCGCTGAAACGTCTCAGAGACCGCGCGCGCAACCCTTTATGTCACAACCCCTCGCCATATAATATCGTGTCGGGCTCGCGAACATTTCAAACGGAATCTGCCGATAACAATGACATTGTTCATCGGTTATTTCCAGTCGAGATCGAACTTTGTTCCGCCGCCTATCGACATTTAACCCCGCAACGGCACCGTTATCTCGGAAGCATCGCACTGGAATACTCTGTACAACTCGAAGGGCTGCCGCACACATCGCTGGATACGCGTTATCAATTTTTCTAGGTGCACTCCTATGTCGAACATCTTCTGCCAACCCCTTGACATACTGTTTTCTCTGTGACCGGAGCTATCGTAACATCTTTGTGTCTTTTGTACTGTTACATCTACTTCGATGCTTGAATATTTATTACAAATGGAGAACATTCGTTTTCACTATATTTTTAAACGAAAGACGTAATATTTTTATTTGTTACAGTTTAAAATCTACGAGGCAAGTCTTGTCATAATATGGCAAGGGGTTTGCCAGACACCATTTTCTTTGTAACCGAAGTTACTGTAACTTCTTCATCCCCAAAAATGTTACAAAAGAGAAAATAATATACTTTCATAGTGCTATATCATCTATTTCGATGTTTAAATATTCATTGCAAATGAACAATACTTATTTTCGTCTGAACAAATGACGTAATATTTATATTTGTTAAACTTTGTTTAAAATCTACGAGGCAAGTCTTGTCATAATATGGCAAGTGGTTTGCCAGACACCATTTTCTTTGTAACTGAAGTTACTGTAACTTCTTCATCCCCAAAAATGTTGCAGAAGAGAAAATAATATACTTTCATAGTGCTATATCATCTATTTCGATGTTTAAATATTCATTGCAAATGAACAATACTTATTTTCGTCTGAACAAATGACGTAATATTTATATTTGTTAAACTTTGTTTAAAATCTTCAATACTCTGGCTGGTTATCACATGGCAAGGGGTTAAAACAATTTCGTTTTCCTTCTACCAAAATAATAAATAAATACAAAACAATCGATCGCTGCAACCGTAAAGTAAATCGTTGCACAAGGGCTTACAAATATAAAACATCCCTCTTAACCCCTTGCCATATATTACAACCAGTCAGACTTGTCACGAAGATTTCAACCCTCTGCAGTCGAGGCTGCTTCTCATGCATTTCTCATGGTTGTCGCTATTATTCGTCCGTGCAACGATTTTACGAATTTCTTAAATACAGCCACAGCCACATAAAATTGTTTTAAATCAAAATCTACTCTCGTCTCTTTTGCAATATTCTTGGCGATCAGGATGTTACAATAACTGTAGCCACAAAGGATTCTCTAAGTATCCAGATGCATTGCGCAGCCCCTCGAAGTTGCAAGATCCATCGCGAGAGATTAAAAAAATTTCCATGATGTTGCGATACAGTGGCGAAAATCAGTGTGCAGAAAAAAAATTTGTCATGAGATCATTCGGGGTGTGTCTGTTTTGCCGATGAATGATGGTCGAACGAGGAGGCGGTTGTAAGTCCTGGGGCTTTCGTATCGTCGTGGAGGACAGGATAAAAGTTGCTAACGTAAGCGGAGGACAAACGTGCGCGTCGAGTTACGTTAACAAATAGAAATATATTTCAAACTTTAACGACAACTTAAACGTAGGTGGATAACGCGGTGTGACCGAGTGTGCTCGTTGTGCACGTTGTGTGGGATCGTGTGTGGACTGTTGACTGACTTCCCTCGTGCAGTTTTCCCACAAGGAAAACCTCGAGGGCCTGTGTGTGTGTGTGTGTAAAATGATTGGCTAACGCGTTGAGACACTGTCCTATACCCGTGTGCCCTGAGGGGAAACTTAGAGCGAATTTTGGCAATGCGTCGGAATCTCCGCCGGGTCTGGTTCTCGGTGTACCTGGACGGCGGCCGGTTGGGCCCCGGGCCCCCGGACCCTTTAGAGATTTCCGTTTGCGACGCGCGTTACGGCTGTCGTGGCCGGTGACTAATTACAGAATTGTAATGCGCGTCGTAAACGTAGCAGACTCGTCTTGCCTCGTGGAAATTCCTGAGTTGTCTTCCAGCCATTGTGTTAAATACTTAAAAGAAAGATGACGAAGCGGTACGCGACGGAACAGTACCACCGCGAGGTTGACTAATTAACAAACGTTCTTGTAAAAGCAATTCGAATCGTTCCGGCTAAGAAGAAAATCATAAGGCAAGGGGTGTCAAGGTGTCTCCCTAATTTCACCGGTTGCCTATTCTTGAAACCACCGGGTACAGAGAAAAGTCGCGTCGGTTGCTATCATCTGGGATCCGAGACGTTGTACTTGTCGAAATTCGTGGCCCCTCGAAGGGTGTACCCGGCGACAGCGGGGATAATACTGTAGCAGTTATCCTGCAGCTAGTCGAGCAGTTAAAAAGGACTCTGCTGTACAACGTATCGGGCCCGAAGCGATCGCGCTTGGACGCGGCTTTGCTTTTACCCTCGAGTATCGGCGAAGTCGAACGGAAATAGTTGCTACGTTGTTACTGAACGAAGATCGTGTGCAGTAATGTAAACGTAAGGGGAATGGAGGCGCCACGAGTTCCTATCCTCGATCGGATCGTACGCATGCAGGAAGAATGTTCGAGAAAAGAAAGAGAAGAACAAAAGGTTTACAGCTATCCCTTAAGACTCCCAGAACGGCATTCGACACAATTTCTCTATGTGCACGGGGCTGGACGCTCTGGTGGCCGATGCGGTTCTACTACAAGGTACAAAACTTCTTAAGGGTATTTTGCTAAGTCCCTGATTATGATTCACGTCCAAGGTCGAGTACCGTCTAGGAGCTCTGCCCATGCGCTCGATCGGCGTATAGTCGGCCGGCTTCAGGCTGAAGTTCGCCGAGTGCCTCTTAGTCCTGTCCAGCGTGCACTTGGCGTGCACGAGCTTCGGTTTCTCCTTGTCGAGGATCGGCGACGAGGTCAGCTTCATCTTGTCGTCCACGGACCGTTCCTGATTCGGGAAACTGAACCTGGTCCTCATGATAGGTCCCAGATACACCGCGTCCCTCTTCTTCAGTTGCTCTCCCTTCAGCTGACTCAATCTCAAACCTTCCTCGTAGTCGATCGAGGTCCTCGGATCCTTCAATTGATTGGCTTCGCTGGTCCTTCGTTTCATGGTGTCTCCGCAATCTATGGACGAGTTCCTTTTCGGCTTCGCTTTCTCGAAACTAGCCGAATGCCTTTTGGTAATATGCAGGTTCGACTTCGATTGAAGAACCTTCGGTTTGTCTTTGTCCAATATCAAAGAGTTCCGCTTGAGCTTCTCGTCCAACGAGCGATCTTGATTGACGAATCCGAACCTCGATCTCATTACGGAATCAACGTAGAGCGTGCTGTCCTTTCTGGCGAACTGCTGGTTCTCGCTGATCAGCCTCAGTCCATCCTCGCAGTCTATCGACGTCCTCAATTTGCTCGCCTGTTGGTCGCCTCCGTTCGGCCTCCTCTCGTCCATGTACTCCATGGACAAATTCCGCTTCGGCCTGCCCGTTCCTTTGTCGAAGCTGATGCATCCCACGGTCCTCGATCGCTCGAAAGCGAATGTTCTTCGTTTGGCGAACCCCGTGTCCTGCAGATGCGGTATTTTCGAGACCCCCTGGCCAGTGGAGAATTGCGCCGGTATCCTGATGCCGGCGTCGACCAGGAACTCGTCGTCGGACAGCATCACCGGTATCTCCGGCATCGAGCTGCAGGGCCAACAAGAATTATAATGAGCCTCTTTGGTCAGTTCTCGTAGCATGGCCAGATTCGGTGCACTGGCGGAGAACTTGCGGGCGCAGTCTCCCGATAGCAACGAGCTTTCCTGGGACTTTTGCCAGTTTTCCTGCATCGTCGCCAGTAATACCGACTTGTAATCGCACGACGGACAGGAGTGGAGATTGTTTTCCGCCTGGTAGTCGCACTCACACTCCGTCCACACTATGAAAGGTGGCGTCGCCGCCATCTTCGAGCGATTCTGCTGGATCTTTTTCATCAGATAGTCGCTGACGGAGTTCGTTGTGTTGCTATTCTCTAGCCTTTTCCAAGGGTGTGTTAATTGAGGTCTGTTAGGTGTAAAGCGTGCGTAACTTGACGTTAGTCTCTCGCTGGAAGTCGTTAGTAGACTAGGGAAACAGTTAATACGTTCGCAATTTTACAAGATGCAACTGTGTTCTGGGCTTATATACCGGATTTTCGGCTTTTTAAACATGCTTTCCCGAAACCGAAACTCTCTGTATCGTTTCTATAGAACGATCAATAATTCGACTTATATACATTCGGCGATCTTACACGGCTAAACGGTTCGAGATTAATTCTACGCTAGTGTTAGAACCGAGTACCGAAAGAGAAATTAAGAGATTGCGTACCTTATTCTCGCGGGATCGTTGGTGTGGCGGGGGGATGTTGAACCTTTGCGAGAAATTGCGTTTCGTTACTCGTTTTAAGTGGTAATCGATACACAGGATGTCCCATTTAAATCGACCCAGTGGGAAATGTCTCCGAAACCGCAGACACCAAGATACGTTTCAGACGAATGTTGAACTCAAGTTAAAAATCAAGGGACAGGTTTCCCGTAAAAATTAATAAACCGTTTCTTTTAACTTCATGGGACACCCTGTATAATGCTAGATGCGCACAGTGGTCGGACTGCTTACTTTTCGATGGCGTGCGTGCCCTGCAAAGAACACAAAGCACATGTACGTATATTAGCGAAAAGAGTTTTAATTGATTAAAATTATTTTAATTAATTAAATAATTTAATTTAATTACATTGGCTTGGATGTCGTGGTCTCGCCCGTCCGTCGCGGTGCTCCTAGAAACGCAGTATTATTATCAGTGTTCTTTTAGTCGAATATTTTTTCTGACTTTTTCAGAGACTATAGCCATTACCTTTCTTCATGGTGGCGCCGCCAGCAGGAGACTTTCCTGTGATCATTCCCGACAATCTTTTCTCTTCCTCCAATTTCTGGGCGTCTTCGATATCCTGCTTCGTCTGTTTCGATACCTACGTGACAAAGAGATCGAAGATAAGTATTGCAAATAAATAGCGTCTTAAAAAGTGCTCTTTCAAGTGTTTAAGAGTATGCGTGTACGAGTAGCAAGAACGAAAGTAAAGTAAAAAGATAAAAATCTTTCGAGTGCTTAGGGTGTTTAAAGATCTCGATCCGGCACTGTTTGAGAAGGAAATGATTGAGCAAGAGTACCGTATCAATTTAACAGTGAATTAACAGTGATTCTGTGGCAGTGTCATTCGTCTAAAAATTGCGACTCGATATTGCTTACAGTTTGGCTATCGTATTTCAGCTCAATATCGCTCAACTTCCGCACGACGATGGTCAGCATAGAAATCACGTCTCTGTCCGTTTCGCTGGACATCAGGTGTCCTATAGTCGTTGCCATCGCAGTCAATAGTTTCTTGTCGCTCGGTATCCATAGCCTGCTCTTTAATTGAGGCAACAGCGAGACCACTTTGATTCTGATATTAGCAACCGGATCTTCCGCCAATTTCAATAAAACCGTGAAAAAGTGTTCCTTGAAGTAGACGAACGAGAAGATTTCGAGTGCCTCCACCATCATGCGAACGAAAATCATTCGGATGTAACAGTCCGGACTGTCCGCCAGTTCTGTATATAGTCTGCTTCGCATCTCGACTCTTTGCATTGGCTTCATGTAACGTAAAAGGAACAGGTACAACGTTCCTGCGGCGAGACGCACGGGTATCGGCCTCTGGAATTTAAGGGGTTCGCGATTCTCTTTACAGGCACGCCTAATCGAGTATAGCAACGGCTGACTCGCAGTTGCAATAGCGTCGTAAGGTTTCAACGTGATAAAATATGCTCGAGAAGATTGGCTTTTCCAAGACTCACAGCGTGCAGTATCCTGAAGAACGCCATTGGCACAAAGTACGAGTATATAAAATCGCTTGGAAAGTACTTCGGTATTATCTCGAGCTGCGAGTGCATCATCGAGGCTAGCCTCCAGTTGTGGGTGGCTGATATTTCTGATTCGCATTTCAACAACGCCCTGCCAATTTCCATAAGAGTCGAATCCTGCAAGGCGATAGAACAATTTCAATACAGTTATTTTCAAAGAAACGGTGTGCCAAGATTAGATGAAAAATTATACAAACCACCCTGTCCACCCCAATCGCTTGACTTTCGGCTAAACAATCGAGCGTCGTCCCTATGTGGGGTACTAAACCTTGTAACACTTCCTCACAGTCGTCCTTCAGCAATTTGATCAGATCGGACTTGATTCGTCCGCTCTTCGGACCCAATACTTTCGCCACCTACGTGTTCAATAATATCGTGAATATGTAACGACGCTCCGAGCAAATGTTGCACAATATATACACGTGCAATATCGACCAAATGACATTTAGTAATTTTTAGAAACAGTGTAGCCTATTGATGTTAAACATAAATTCTAACATAAAAGATAGATTTTTATAAATTAACAAAGTACGGTGAACAAACGTATTCGGACAAAGCAATCACCCGTGGGTTAACTCTCGACGTCTGTAATATTTTTTTTTCTTGCCTAATCGATGTCTTTTTTGGTCATTCAGATGTAGATAAGTTTTCTCGGTATCCATGCGATCGAAATCGTTTCTCGATACTGTATACGGTCCGTTTCGCAATATTAAAACGGCGTGACACATTGGACGAAGATTCATCGTCGTTCATAGATTTCATAAATTTTTCTTTCGAATATGTTGACAAACTTCTTCCTTGCGCCATTTTATAAAGAGTAAAAAATAACGTAGAAATAAAATTCAATATATATTCAAGCTTTACAGTTATTTGCAGAATGAGATTACCGCACGAATGATAGATAAGAATGTACAGAAGAAAAAATAGCTTTATCCAAATGTATTTGGTCGATATTGTACATGTATATACATATAAAATGTAACGTAGAAGAGCCGCTCCTTACTTCGTGAATCCCTCTGGCCACCGTTCTTCTAACCATGTAATGGTCATCGCTCGCTAACGCGTTAAAGGTAACAAGCAACGCATCCGTGTCGTCCGAGGAGTTCGACACGAAGAGAAACATCGCAGGCAAATTAAAAGCGCAACACCTTCTGCATTCCATGTATTTCTCATCTTCGATGGGTTTCGAGCTCATCTAGAACAGTGGAACGAGCTCGGTAAACTGGGCGACATTTTTATAATCTAGAAAACGCCTAGTTGATACTTACAAAAGAAAACTGGGATTTCGATTCTTTTTTTATCGAGACACTGCCCATTTGTGCAAGTTGTTGAAAATATTTCAAAAACCATGTTTTCTCCGTGGGTAGGAGGCATTCTAAAATAGGAGGCGTTCGGTAAGAGTCATCGCCTAATTTCTGGATACGTATATATCAATTAGGATCGAGAAAATCGACTTACTTTCTAAGCCGAGCGCGAGTTTCCCAAACTCCTGAGCAATTACGCATATCACATGATCGTCCGATTTCACCGCGTTCTCGGATAATAACTTTTTAACAAGCGGCACTATGATAGTTTTTATCGTATCTGTAAACGGTCGTCAGAACAAAATGATAACTCTTGTCGCTTCTAGCGGGTTTGTGGTTCATTTACCGAATTTCAAGTTAACATAGTATATGGCTACAAGAAACTTGGAATGCTTAATGAATAATGCACAACTAGTCATCAAGCATACCTTCCTGAAGATGAGGTAGCAAGTACACTATTGTCTGTACAGAGGTGCATCTTACATTGCTTTCTTCGTCGCTTGCTAATTCTACAAGAGATGGTAGCAAAGCAGATTTTACAGACTCAGCACCAAGGCCTTCGGCAACAAAACGTAGCTGCAAGCAGATACTAGCTCGTACTTCGCTCTTTACATCCTGACAGAGGGAGTGTACCGATGGTAGTATTTCCTTCTGTATCCTAATAACAATTTTAACGTTTATTCAATGATTTTACCAGGAAAAGTAATCTTTCTATACTGTTGCTTTGCTGTCTTCGAATGTATAAATACTGCTCCGGTTCTCCCAATAAAAAAAAAAATTGAATACTCACATAGCAGAATCAAATCTTGTACAAATTTTCCCTAGTAACCTGCTGCACGTTATCCTGGAGTAGATAGGCTGAGACAATTGTCCTTTGCTTATAGCCAATGGAACAATCTGTATGATTTTATTTAGATTATCATCCAGTCTATACGTATATTGCTATTTTACTGGACTTAAATAAGGTGTCAGCTTTGTCAAATAATTAAATTATCAAAGCTATGTAGAACACATAGCATCTTTTCAAAGAATCAATGAGCTTTCAGAGTACTTGATGCTTAGTCTAGCTGGGACTAATGAAAATGAATCGATTGATTACATGTCTACTGTAGGATCTTACAAATGCTACACAAACCAAGGATACTTTTGTCCTTCTATGTCACAGATGTTATTTTGAATATCGATTACTATGATTGTCTATACAAACCTGCGTTCTTATGACTTCTACCGGCAGTAACTCTATCACATCCAGTAAGGTCTTCAGCCATGCATCACGAACAACTTTAAATGTATATGTACACGTTAAGTTATGTAGAGTAACACCAAACGCATGAGAGAACTGTTGATACGGGACTATCTAGCAATGTTTAATGTACTAATAAACATAATTAGTTTACCTGGACCACGACTTTCGAGCAAATTTAATATACTTGGGAGGAATGTTTCACTGAAGACATTATGGCTGACAAGTTTCTGCTCTAATATCATTTTGAATGTCGACGAGGCCGCCATGTGGAACTCCGTGGAGGCAGTAGCCAATGACTGCTGCATTTTTGGTACCACACGAGACATGCATGACTGCGTGTCCGTCTGTAAGAGGCTCGGTAAATTTTGTATGACACTGAGCTTTTGGAAATCATCGCCTTTTCTGAAATAATTACACACGCACGCACACACGCACAGGAATAGTTAAAAATGTTAAACAAAACCTATCTATGTATGGATTAAATATGATTGCATTACAAACAAAATGTATTGAAAATTAATAATAATTATAAGAAATGCCAAACAAGCCATTTTGACCCCCCTTGGTAGATCTAGTGTTAAATTCTCGATTTCTGTTCGATCGAACAAGTTGTTTCGTGGAATTTTTAGGAGCCCGCTAAAATCGAAGTACGTTCCTGAAATATATGCAACGACCAAGGACAAGAATCTTTACATAACGCATCCTTTCGAAGCGTGCGACAGCAGAGCCTGCATCGATGCAATGTTTACATACGGATGCACAGCTGCATAACTGCATACGTTGCGGTCTTCTAAAATCCCGAACAGCCGACAATCGGCGCTTTTACTACGATTCTCGAGGACAAACGAAAAACGGACGCACGAAAGATAGAGGAATGGCTAACAACGATCCTGTCAAAATATAACCTCTATTACCGCTCGTCATGGCGCGATCTCTAACCTCTCGATCGCGGCGCGCTCGAACTCAAAACCGTCAGCGTTTTCCTACACGATAATTGCACGACAACCGTCATCGTAGTTAGCCGAAGTATTGTAATTCGCGATCCGATCACAGCTACGACGACAGCACGAATCTCATTGTTAGCCCCTTCCCGTATAGTAATGAGTCACGAAGATTTCGAACCGAATCCATTAGAAATACGAATGCAGTTTCTTCCTTCTTAAGTGAATACTTCGGCGTCGAAGCAAAGACTTAATTTATTCAAACTAAACTCAGATCGATTGTAAATATATTCACTTTTTCTTTCAGGAACTCGTGAAAAGTTTCAACGATCACAGTCTCGAAGGAAAATCGTGGAGTAAAGGGTTACGTGCGCGATTATTTAACCCTTTGAGGACGAATGTCGTCATACTGGTGACATCAGGTTCGCATTGTCAATCGTTAAAATTACAAAAATGATAATTGAATTATTGCAGTAACGCAAGATCAGTATATACTTTTATTTTCACTGAGAACTTAAAACTTTATTATTATTTATTATAATAAACGGCCGCAAAGGGTTAAAACTCTGTCGAGAACGAAATTCAAATTTAACACCGAGATTACCAATAGCGATACACTTAAGTTTTGGTGTATACTTATTAAAAATAAAAACAAATCAAAATGAAATAAAATATATATATATACCAAAGCTTAAGTGCGTTGCGTTTCAATCTCCCGTCAAAATCGGCACGAACTTTCCGGACAACCTAATATTTCGCAATATTTGAAATGACAAGTATGTCTCTATTTGCAAACGATTAAATAAATACGAGATAAGCGCGAACTAGATAAATTGAATCATTGCATTCTTGTATGACAACACGGACTAGGTACTTTTAGCGTTAACACGTAAATGTATTGTGCCGATGCGCAATGTTCGAACGTATACCGTGAAATACGAGTCGTGAACGTAGAAAACCGTGCGCATACGAGTTCCGCGGTCGAAGGGCTAAATAGGGTTGCGCGTAGCATTGCTTACGAGTTACTCGTACGTAGAATGTCATTTCTTACGAGTGGCTGTCTTTAAAGGACTATAATTAGCGGCGGTCGGACGGCAGGACAGTGTATACTCCTTGAACGACGCCGCGGTATTTTTAGAAACGGTGTGTGTGCAGTGGCATGGGTGCGCACGAACGGTAGGGACAAGACAGCCGAGAAGGAAGAAAGTCTGCTGGGGCCGGGATTCCAATTTTTTCGATGCCGAAAAATTGAAAAGCTGACTGGTCCGATTACTTACGGATCAAGCACGATCTCGTACGGAGGTTTATCGTCCTCTTGCAACATTTTCGGGGCGCATTTTATTCAACGACACCACTGGGATATCGGCGACGACGACAACCGATCGCACTCGACCCGAACGTTCACGAGGACACACGCGTACGCACTCTCATGACGCATTCGACGCAAGAAAAACAACACGAGAGAACCGTGGATGACAACTAAACTGGGCTCCCGACTCCAAGGTATCGATTATACCCGAGTTGTCGTACGAAGCGGCGAGGAAGACCGAGCCGAGCCGGAAACGACCGAGCAACGGCCTACGTACGGTCTTGGATAGGATGCACACGTAACCCTGCGTAATACAATAGAAGCGATGCGTCGCGTTGATCAGGAGTCGGTGTTGTGTAATCGACAGACTTTGCTAAAATTTTGGAGAACAAACGTTTTAAACACTTGCCGCTCGAATCGCTGTTCGATCGCCAAACATTGTCACACTGTTATTTAAAAACAACTTTTGCGTTGCGATATTAGAAGATACCCACTCGCGTCGAACGTAACAATAGTTTACTTAACGGTGTAAACTAGCCGTAAGACGTCAGAGTAAATATCAGTTGCTGTATTAGAATCTGTTCGCTGTGTTCTGATTGAATGCAATAGACTATTTGTTAATTGAAATGCTATTTTACCAAGCATCGAATAGCACCGATGCGTCGCGTCGATCAGGAGTCGGTGTTGTGTAATCGACAAATCGATGTAACAGAGTTACACGCTAATCGTTTTGAATTATCGATTGGATGCTCGTCGATCAACGCTTACGATTACGAATAATCGATCGTAAAAAATCGCGGTTATTAGAGTCAATCGACGTGGTCGTCAATTATCGATACAAATTATCGATCGTTGATTGGAAATAATAATTGTTGGTCATTAATCGATAGTTTGTAATCGAGACTTAATTGAAATGCAACTCGATACACGCCCATCGTGTTGATCAATGAATCGTAATAGTGAGACAATAAGAATATACACGAGATGGAAACATGTTTATTTATAACAATGCCATAATGCGTACAATGACTCACATATTTTTCTAACCAGGAAGTTGCTGCATCTAATTATTCGAATTGCATAGAAAATTGAAATTGTCTGTTGGAATTCATAGAAACACGTCGACAGGGAATTTCACAACAAAAAGTAACCTCGATTTTTTTAAAGATGTTAAAAGAATCGATCAACATTCAATTGTCACTGGTAGTTAAATGCTCGAGTCGTAACCGTTGATCGTCATTTGTTTGACACATTGTCCAGAGTCCAAACATACGATTAGTTTCAAACGAACGTCTTTTATGAATTTTTATGTATTCGCAATTGTACCTTAATTTGAATTCCCATCGGTGCGTATAAAACGATAGATCACCCACGTCTCCGTAACCCGTTATTTCGCTTGGCAGAGAATTAATTGATCAATGAGCAACCTTGATACGATAATCGCGCGTGGATTACGTAGTCCGTTTCAAGGTTTCGCCGAATGATTTGTCGAGAGAGTGCGCGCGCGAAATTACGGCGATCTCCCGATATAGGTACACCTATGCGAAAGCCTCGGAGCACCTTAATTTGCATGAGGTATTTATACACACGCTACCTACCAACGTAATTCTTCTCAAATCGAACCGTACGATCGAAACATTGTGTAGTTTTTACAAGGATACCGACCGTGGTCCTGCGAAAACCGAATCAACCGGAAGTCGTCCGAAACATTCGAGAGGGAGCTGTTTTATCGACGCGTGCGCACGGTTACAGAAAAGAAAATCACGGTCAAGATGAAAATTCGAAATGAAAACTGGTTTTCCGGTTGGTTACTTACGACAACAGGTAAATGGCTTTTTCTATCGGTCGTTTCTCCAAACTGACGTCCAAACTGTGCTGTTTTAGTTGCTCTTCGTTCTAGAGACATTCGGTTAGGTTATGAATCGGTCGGTTACTCGAAACCCGACGGGAATGTATGGTACACGCACTCTCAGATCGGTAACCGGTTTGTCCAATTGCAGGCTAGCGAACTCCTCGTAATCCAAAATCGTTTCACGTGGCATGTTTTCTCCGAGGACGATTTACCGGAACAGGAAACGCGCGGTTCGGGCTGCGCACGACCGGAAGCGGGAGAACCAGGATAAAAGAAAACGACGAACGATCGCGTTCGATGATTTTCGAGAATACAATTAATCCAATCGACACTCGGCGCACGTACGAAAGTGAAACGAGAAGTGAATATTTAGTGAGACATACTGAAGAAGACAATCAGAGAGAGAGAGAGAGAGTGAGAAAGTCATGGAAAAAACGGACACGCAACACACGATAGTATAAAATACGAAATATATTTAACCTTTCATAGCATGTCGTATAATTTAGATAGAAGTATACATATTTACCTTACGGGCGTTGCATAGGTCGTGCGTATCGTGTAATACGTTCTAGCGATATAAAAGATTACAGTTTACAATCATACTCGATATGTACAAAGAACGAAAAGAGAGAGAGAGAAAAAAAAAAGAAACTCTCGGCTTCGCAATTTCAGCGAAATCGAACGCCGATTTTCGACAACTTTCTGGTGTGTATCTTACTGCCTTAAGATTATCGCGCTTTGCATTCGAAGCAATGTTTGCTCTATACGCAATTCATACGGTCTAACGTTTACAGAGTAGCAGAAGAGACGGGGAAGACAGAACGGTGTGTAATCATCATCCGAAGAGAAACAGAACAGGAAGAAGAGAACTGAGACGCGAATGTACAGGAACGCGAAGGAAGATCGGTTTGAAACGATATAGAGCTACGATCTAGAGCAACGATACGATGTGTGCGTTTACGTGTTGGTTTCTCTAGAGGGCAACATTCGCGGAGACCGTTTCGCATACTTTCTTTGATGCTCCGCGCGAAATGAACGCTTGGCATGTACACGTGTGTATATATATTTATAATATTTCTTTACAGCTATTCTCGCTCGCGTAAGAAAATTGTTACGAATAATATCATCTCGACGCAAAGTCTTGTCCGCTACAGTCTATACTTAACGATAAGGTCCAGGGCTTGAAGCGACTCCGAGCGACGACGATTCTTTCAAACCGTTGCGAAGAACTTTTATTTTGTCACGCGAGAAACTACTACTACTACTACTACTACTATGGACAACCGAAATAACCAACTGTATCGGTTACAGAATCGATATTTCGTTTCGTAAACGATGCTCTGGAGATTGAACGGTTCAAGATTTCGGTTGATCGTAATGGCTGCACGAAATAGAGGTTCCTCGCGACGGTTTCAAGAACCCGCATTCGCGGTGCAACAACTGTCACGCCCTGGGATACAACATTTCTATAATGAATGTCTAATTAAAAAAAAAAAACAGAAGAAGGGGAAGAAGACCTATCGGTTAAGGTTCATGGAAGCACCCTGAATCACTGTTGTAACAGTCGAAAGTCTATCGCTAAGAACCGCCGAAGATCGATGGCGCGCGCAATCTTTGACTCTGCTCGAAGACACGAGCATCCTCCGTACACGAATTTGTTCGCTCTTCTCTGTTTTTGTTGTTCCAACAACAACGACAACGACGACGATGTTAATAACAACGAAACGCTATTGTGTCCCGGACATCGTGCGTTCCAGTTTTGGACTAGTTTCGGTCGTAACGGGACCGCGAAGCGCACACGAGCCAACGCGTGCTCGCGGTCCCCTCGAGTCGCTTTATTGTCGACAACCTCTGAACCGGGATTCTACATCCTCGAAAACCGCTATTATACAATCTCGACGATGAAACACCTCGATCGCTACCGAACGCGGAAGAGTTTCTCGCCTGGCGATTACTATTATTAATATTATTATTTTTTTTGTAATTACCATTACTGTTAATATTATTATCGTTACTATTATACAGCCCCGAATTCGACGACGAGACATCTCGACCGCTACGGACACGGAAGACTCCTTTTTTCGGTCGGCGACTATTCCACTCGGCGCACGCTGTGTCTGAAACGCAAGTCCGATCGCTGCGTCTTCGAAGACCGCCATCGTCGTTATTGTACGATCCCGAATTCGACGAGGAAACGTCTCGATCGCTACGGAAGCGGAAGAGTCTCTCTTCGGCGACTATTCGACTCGCACGTTGTGTCTGAAACGCAAGTCCGACCGCTTCGTCCTCGAAGACCGCCATCGTCGTTATTGTACGATCCCGAATTCGACGAGGAAACGTCTCGACCGTTACGAACACGGAAGAGTCTCTCTCGTCGCGCGTGCGTCGTCCATCAGACGTAGCTCTCGTCGTCGACGACTGATCTCCCGTAGCCCAGGTGTCTCCCTGCGACCGAGGCTCGAGGCTGCGGAGGCGGCCTGTAGGGAGGCGGAGGCGGCAGAGACCTTGACCTTCCGGCCACTTTGTGTCTGTCCTCCAGATTCATGTGCACCGGCGGCAGATGCCTGAGTCTCGGGGGCAGCGGGGGCGGCGTGTCCGGCCATGTCGTCTCCTCCTCCTCGTCCTCGTCGCCGTACGGATCGATCGCCTCGGCTTGCTTGAACGGGTACAGATCGTTCCTCTCCCTCGAGTCGTATATCTCGCTCGTTCTGTCCCTGTCCCTGTTCCCGTAGATGCTGTTCTCGGACTCGTATCTCTCGGTTCTGGTGCTCTCCTTGTTCACGTAGATCTCGCTCTTCACTTTCTTGAACTCGTACAGATCGCTGCCCGAGTGATAGCTTCCGTTCTGCGAGACCGGCGACTCCCTGTTCACGTACACCTCGGATTTCACCTTCTTGAACTCGCTGAAACGCTCCTTCTTGAACTCGTACCGATCCCCGCTGGACAGCGAGGACTCCACCGTCAGATCCTGCTCCGAATTGTGAATGGAGACGCGCTCGGTGCAGATGTCCTGCTGCGAGCTACGGTAAATGTCCTTGCAGTTCTCGACGTTCTCTTTCATAGAGTCCTGCCGGAGAAAGTCGCGGCTGTAGATGTCCTTCTCGTCGAACCGTTCTTTCCGGTGCTCTTGCTCGTCCAGCTTCGTTCGCGGAGTCCTCTTCAGCTGGGCCCTCAGCCAGTCCTGCCGTTGGAAGTTCGGGTTCGGGTAGCCCAGGTTGTTGCTGCTCTTCTCGTCCCGGAAACCGTGCTCCACGACGCTCGACGAGTGGTGGTTGCTCGTCGTCCCCGTGTAACCGTTTATCCTCTCCTCCCAGCCGCCGTACACGCGGATGTACGAGCTCTTGCTCGCGGACTTGTCCTCTTTCGCCAGAGACTTGTCGAAGCTCGACGAAGACGCGTTCACCGCAGAGTCCTCGGAGCCCACCGGCGACTCCGGGATGAACAGCTGACAGTCCGACAGGGTCAGACCCGAGTCTCGGGACAGGGACATGTGATCCTTTCGCGGCGGTTCCGTCAGGTCCAGGCTGTCCAGAGAAAGCCCACCTGCTGCAACGAGAGAAACTCCTCAGTGGATCGTCAACGGGATTTAGTGGTGTGATCGATTTTCGACAGTTCGGTAGCAATCTCTTCGAGGCATGTACACTCGCCGACCAACTTCTTCTCTTCCGATATACAGGGTGGCCCGCGAACTTCAAAGGGATCTCAAGAGGGAGACTCCCGAGATGATTCTAAACAGTACATGGTTGGTTTTTGGAATTGCGAGGGACACACCGGGACTTCGGGTATCGCGAAGAGTTTTCGATGAAAATCTTTTTAGGATCGCCTCGAGAACTTCCCGCGCATCGACTTCCGTTGAACTTTACGCGACTTAATCTTGTTCAAACTCGTTCGTTTACATTGTACTCGATCTACTCGGAGATGCGCGCGTTTCAAACAGACTATTTTGATATCTCGCTTGCTTTTGCAGATAGAAGACCGACGGACCAAACTTGCTGCGTACCGAGGGTCTCGTAATCTACAGTTACTATTTCTTTCATGAGCGGAGGGTGTCAAAGAAGAACGCAGGTCTTTCGTTTACATTCTGATAGACCGTTTCAAGACCAATGCGAAGGTCTTTCAAGATCGTCCAAGATCAACCACGACAGGTAACAAATTATCTCTGTCTAAAAAGCACTCTAAAATGTCCTCGACCATCTCGGAAGAGAAGCGTACTTTCGTCGGCAAGTGTACAAAGGTTGTCGTTGGTGTCTCCTCAGTGTCTTCGGTGGTTCCAGGGTTAACGGGACTGCACGGTCAGGCCAGCGGCAAAGGATATACCAAGGTACTCACAGTGAAGACTATCGGTGCTCTCCTCGGCCCCGCTGTCGCTGCGCTCCTCCCCAAGGAGCTGCGTGACTCCTTCGCCGAAGAGGACCTCGCATCGTCGGATCAGCATCTCCGTTAGCGTGGGTATCGCCCTGCTCTGGTTCACCGAGGGATTAGGCGACCAGAGCAGGCTCGGCCCGCAACAAACACCGAGGTTGCTCGCGCACATCAAATTGTGCTTCGATCTCCTCGCCACGTGGTGCAGCACGCAGATCAGGTGCGACAGGAGGGTGTAATTAGCTTTGGGCAGTCTATCTAAAATACTGAAGAGAACGCGCGTTAGAAACCAGCGCCGGAAGTTAACTGAACGTTCCGTAAAAGGGAGATATTGAATTTATAGTTCTATAAATCTAGACGCTTCTAAAAGATACTTCTAGATGATCTCTAACAGTCTACATGTAGATGTAGAGGATCTCTAAAAGAGATGAGATTAGATGATCTCTAAAAGTCTACATGTAGATGTAGACGGTCTCTAAAAGTCTTCGTGTAGATGTAGACGATCTCTAAAAGAGATGAGATTAGATGATCCCTAACAGTCTACGTGTAGATGTTGAGGATCTCCAAAAGTCTACATGTAGATGTAGAGGATCTCTAAAAGTCTACATGTAGATGTAGATGATCTCTAAAAGTCTATATGTAGATGTAGAGGATCTGTAAAAGAGATGAGATTAGATGATCTCTAAAAGTCTATATGTAAATGTAGATGATCTCTAAAAGTCTACATGTAGATGTAGATGATCTCTAAAAGTCTACATGTAGATGTAGAGGATCTCTAAAACAGAGGAAATTAGATGATCTCTAAAAGTCTACATGTAAATGTAGATGATCTCTAAAAGAGTACATATAGATGTAGAGGATCTCTAAAAGAGATGAGATTAGATGATCTCTAAAAGTCTACATGTAGATGTAGAGAATCTCTAAAAGAGCTGACATTAGATGATCTCTAAAAGTCTACAGTAGAACTACCAAACTACCAAATTCCGCGAGAGTGCAAAGGGTTGACGGAAAAGCGTTCAGTTACAAGTTACGTCCAGGAAAGAAACATTGCCAGCGATTTCGCTGCGAAGCGTCTAGACAACCGCGTCCTTCCGCGAGTAGCGAAAAATCGAAGCTTACTTCTTAATAGTTTGAATAGGATTTGGCGTGTCGAGGCTGTCCATCCACAGCGGGAAGAGGTGAGAGGTCAGCAGAGGGTCCGGCAAGGACCTGAGGAAGTCCTTGAGCAAGGCCGCGACGGCGATGATCGGCGCGTCTTCGAGACAGCTCGGATCCCCCGTGGTTTCGATCTGATCCCTTAGCTCGCGAACGATCCTGACGTTCGCGGACTTCCGGAAGATGCCCTGCGTGAAGGGGCCCTTGGCGAACAGTTGTTGCAGCATCACCAGCACCGGTTTCGGCAGCCCGTTCTCGTCCAGCCTGGACAGGTTCACGCCGAACAGGCTCGGGTTCAGAGAGAGCGACCTCCTCAGCAGCCCGGTGATCTTCGACTTGTTCTTTTTCACCGGCGACTTCGGCACCGGCCTCAGGATGAAGTGGCAGGTGTCGTGACCGCTCTTGTTGCAGTGCTCCAAGTCGAATCCCTCGTCCGCGGAGATGGTGTGTCTGAGATTCGACAGTTTCACCGCGAACGGTCTCTCGTGCCCGATCAGAGGATACGGTGCCTCGTCCGCGGAGGTCCTGGCCCAGAGTTGGAAGGGTCCTTGGAGGTCGAGCAGCCTCGTCGCCAGGTTCACGCAGGCCGCCGCGGTCATCTCGTAGCCCACCATTATCGTCTTGCACTGCAACAGGACGCGCGGCTTGTGATAAGCTGAATCTACAGGCGGATACAATGGCACAGATTTCGGGGAACAACGGAACGGAGACGGAACGAAGATCGACGCGCTACCGTTTGTCTTTTCGGTGGACAAACAAGCGGAGAGAAAACACGCGCGCGACGATGGCCAGCGGAAGCTGGACCGAGAGCTCTCGTGCTCCCAATGATAGCTCGCGCGTATTCGAAGCTGAACGCGCGCGAGGCCGTGGTCGATAACGGAGAGGAACGGAGAGGAGCGAAGAGGAATCGAGGGGAAGAAGGTGTTCGTTCTCGCGTCGATAAAGCCCGCGAGATAGCGACGGCTCTTCTTCGAGGCAACGATCGACATGTTCGGCGTTGACGTCAACGATACGAAAGGAGACTCGAAAACAAATTTGCTCTCGAGATGCGACCGAAATGCCTCCAGGAAGGTCAGCCCGATCGAACCCGTACGTTCTCGGTGCTGTGCCAAGAACTATCCGACAATGAGAGAGAGAGAGGGAGATGGAAAGAGAGAGAGGGCGCGCGTACGAGTATGTTTGTTGCACTTACGCATTCCGTGCTCGTGTCGCTGTCGTGATACACGACTTGAATGTTCGTGTCCCGCGGCTCCTTCATGCTCTCCTCTCGCACCAGCTCGGTCAGTCGTCCCCACCAGAGATCCCTGGCTGCTGCGGTCCTGCAAACCAATCGCGAAAACACCGTTCAACCATCGCCTATCGCCAATTTACTTGGACGGAATAATTCGAACGATCCATCGAGGAAATTCGATCATCTTCTTGCGGTCCGAAAAGAAAGTGCGATTTAACGGCGCTTGCGAATCGAGCGTGTACGGAATTTTGGAACGCTAGAGAATCGGATGCGTGCGATTTGGAAGATGCATGATACTCTTGCAATACGAGAGCGCTTGCGATTTGAATGAGCTTGCAATTTGTGAATGCTTGGAATTTTAATGTGCTTGCAATTTGAGAGCTCTTGCGATTTTAGCGTGCTTTTGATTTCAGAATGCTTCTAATTTGAAAGCGCTTTCAATTTGAACGCGGTAATAATTTCGGAGCTCTTGCAATTTCAAAATGCTTTTAATTTGACAGCGCTTGAATTGGATGCGTGCAATTTTGGAGCACTTGCGATTTGAGAATGCTTCTAGTTTGAAAGCGCTTACAATTTCGGAGCTCTTGCAATTGCAGAATGCTTCTAATTTGACAGCGCTAGAATTGAATGCGCGCAATTTGGGGCCCTTAACGAAATTATCTTGCAACAATTGAAGAGCATTCGCCGAGAATTCGCGGAGCGCTTACGGTTTAGGATATCTTGATAATTGGCAGCGTGAACCTGACCGCGCATGAAACACAGAAAGCTAAAGAGAAATGAAAGAAAGGCTTGTCCGAGGAAAAGAGAAAGGTGGAGAGCATACGGGTTGGCTTACATAAAGGTGGCGACGACGTTCGTCGTGGGCCAGCCAAGAACGAAGCTGGTTTCCTGAGATTTACTCGTCTCGGCCACGTCCTCTATGTGTCCAGCCGTCAGCCACAGTTCGCTCATCCTGACGGACTGTTTCAGCTTGAAGTTTCCCCCGCTTCTGGCCTTGGCTATGAGCAACAGGTCCGAGAACAGAAACAGGTATCTCTCCTGAGACTGCACACCCTGCGAACACGATATAGAAACGATATCCCCCCCCTGTTAGTCCTGGAAGGATTCTCCGCAAACCGTTGGGTAGCCGGAGAAGGATCCGGTGAACGTACCGTTGTGAACTGAACCGGAGTTTCCAGGAGGAACGTCCTTGGCGGGGATTTAGGGGCTGGCGAGTTACTGGACACATTCAACGACTTCTGCGACAGCACTCTCGTCAGTCTTCCGGTGTTCCCGCCGCTCCTCTTGCGGATCAGGCTCTTCATTTTCTGAAACACGCATTCCACGTTGCTGTACACGCGACCCACTACGTGTCGAATCGCTGGAAATTTGCTACGCGATCATTGAGCTTTTCTAAAAGCTTGCAGGACTCGTTAGAGGATCCTAGAAATATAGTTTCCACGTTTAGGTGTCCTCCGCGTCTCCGTTCGACACAGATCCACGGAAAAAGAAGCGTCGAGTCGCCAAGAATTTGCTACGCGATCATAGAGCTTTTCTCAAAAGCTTGCAGGACTCGTTAGAGGATCCTAGAGATTCGGTTTCAACGCTTAGGCGTCCTCCGCGTCTCCGTTCGACACAGATCCACGGAAAAAGAAACGTCGAGCCGCTTTAAATTTGCTACGCGATCGTTGAGCTTTTTTTAAAAGCTTGCAGGACTCGTTAGAAGATCCTAGAGACTCGGTTTCAACGCTTAGGCGTCCTCCGCGTCTCCGTTCGACGCAGATCCGCGGAAGAAGAAGCGTCTCGCGGCGACACGCGGAGAATCGCACGGCCGGAATCGATTTATCGGGAATCGAAACGAGGTTATCGCCGCGCAGGGCACACGGAGATCCACTGGGCGAGAGATTAGCATTAAATTATCTCGAGACTCCGTAGCACTCTCTAGCCGGTTGCCTTTTGCTGGAACGCGCGCGGGCAACACGTGTAGCTCGAGGGCCACAAAGTAACGACCAATTTTGATGCTCGGATCTAGGACATAAATTATTATCATCCTCGCAGCGGGCGGCTAATAACCGGACGCCAACGTGCCAACTCGCATTAACTTTCGGATGACTTAACAGCATTATTTCACCGGCGAACGCGACAGTGAGGTATCGCGCGCAGCCTCGGAAACCCGTTCGACATTTTCGCGTGCAACCGCTGCCGACGCCGACCGGTTGCGACCATCGCAATCATCCGAACGAAACCGCGACCGAGCAAAACAGCTAAACATTAGGGGTCCAGAATCAGAGTTCAAACGAGACGAACCCCGATCCGTCGCTTCGCAGGATTATCCTCTGTTACACGAATTTCAAATGGGAGATCCCTGCAGCGACGCCGAGCAACGCTTTGCCATTTGCAGTTCGCGGTTCGCCGCTTCTTTCCGGGACTGACGACGAAAAGCACGGACCTCGAGCCTTTTGGAAGAATCGCGGCTGCTCTGGACGAGCATCATGGACGAGCATCATGGACGAATACGCCGTCGCACTTATGCTACGCCACTCTTAGATCCGAGTTTAATTTTTGAGCGTTTGAGAGAGGAACGCTGAAGAATTGGATGCATGCAATTTTGGAACGATTGAGAATTCGGCGCGTACGATTCGAGAGCGTTTGAGAATTCGGCGCGTACAATTCGAGAGCGCTTGAGAATTAGATGCGTGCAATTTTGGAACGCTTGAGAATTCGGCGCGTAAAATTCGAGAGCGCTTGAGAATTTGGCGCGTACAATTCGAGAGCGCTTGAGAATTGGATACGTGCAATTTTGGAACGCTTGAGAATTCGGCGTGTACGATTCGAGAGCGTTTCAGAATTCGGCGCGTACAATTTGAGAGCGCTTGAGAATTCGGCGCGTACAATTCGAGAGCGCTAAAGAATTGCATGAGTGCAATTTTGGAACGTTTGAGAATTCGGCGCTTACAATTTGAGAGCGTTTCAGAATTCGGCGCGTACAATTTGAGAGCGCTTGAGAATTCGGCGCGTACAATTCGAGAGCGCTAAAGAATTGCATGCGTGCAATTTTGGAACGCTTGAGAATTCGGCGCGTACAATTTGAGAGCGCTTGAGAATTCGGCACGTACAATTCGAGAGCGCTAAAGAATTGGGTGCGTGCAATTTTGGAACGCTTGAGAATTCGGCGCGTACAAATC
>CM052085.1:1841001-1851217 GCA_028453745.1 Agapostemon virescens
TGCATGCGTGCAATTTTGGAACGCTTGAGAATTCGGCGCGTACAATTTGAGAGCGCTTGAGAATTCGGCGCGTACAATTTGAGAGCGCTTGAGAATTCGGCGCGTACAATTCGAGAGCGTTTCAGAATTCGGCGCGTACAATTTGAGAGCGCTTGAGAATTCGGCGCGTACAATTCGAGAGCGCTAAAGAATTGCATGCGTGCAATTTTGGAACGCTTGAGAATTCGGCGCGTACAATTCGAGAGCGCTTGAGTATTCGGCGCGTATAATTCGAGAGCGCTAAAGAATTGGATGCGTGCAATTTTGGAACGCTTGAGAATTCGGCGCGTACAATTCGAGAGCGTTTGAGAATTCGGCGCGTACAATTCGAGAGCACTTGAGAATTCGGCGCGTACAATTCGAGAACGCTTTAGAATTCGGCGCGTACAATTCTGAAGCGCTTGAGAATTAGATTCGTGTAAATTGAGAGCGTTGGAGAATTGGTTGCGTGCAATTTGGAGCCGCCAGAAATTTCGGTGGCGAGTGGAGCACAATGCAGAGGAATATTACCGTGGTGAGGACATCCCGCTCGTGCAGCCGGAGGTTATCTCCAGGAAATAGTTCTTGGATGCGATGCAAGTCGCCTTCGAGTTGGCCGCGTTGCAGCACCGGGCCGCTTCCGACGCTTCCGCTTCCGTTCTCCACCAGATTCCTCGCTTCGTGGCCCAGGTACCTCTCGTATTCGGCCAGCCTCTGGACCTGCAACCACACAAAACAATTTCAACGTTAGAAAGGTGAGTCCCACGACCTACACAATCTCCAGTACATTATAGTAAAAATATCTTTTAAACCATTGATTTCTATCTGTGCACAACTCAAACCAATGTGTAACATCGTCGACTCAAATGGTTACACTCTACATATGATTCACGCTCTCAGAATGACGCGTAAAATTACAGGTTTTCGCTGCGAATCTACTTAGATCACAGATCTTTATGCATTCGCGTTAACGGCGAATTGGTTAAACACGAATGGCAAGGCATTACAGAGCAATCGAATAATTGCTATTGTAAATACTACTCTCGACTCCTTAACCTTAACCCTAGGCGACACTAAAAATTCCCGTACTATTATTCAAAGTAACATCGCTGTGTTTGCATTTAAGAAGTCCAATGGTAATAAATTTTACACGCACTAAAGAAATTGAAACGTGTACAAGGAAACTATTCTACATAAAAAATCGTCTCGATTTTTAAATTAAAATTGCTTAGGGCGCTAAGGGTTAAAATCATTCAAAGAAGAAATGCATTTTTAATAAATTTCTGCTTCGCCCAATTCACTCAAACAATTTTTATTTTTGCACAAAAGTCTGCAATCTAGTATTCTAAGTTAGCTGTTTCATCTGTTTTCGTCGATTCTTCAGAAGAATCCACGTTTTGTGCAAGATACAAGAGAGTCTCGAAGAGAGACAGAGAAAGAGTTATCTCTAAACCTGGTTTACCAAGTAACGTATAGCTCCCGGCGTTATTGCCGACGCATACATAGGAAACGATTGCCAAACGCGGCTCTCTCGGTTTCAGAACAACAGAAACTGGGCGCAGCATCGTTAATGCAAGCGATACCGCGGAAAATCCTCGCGCGGAATAAGATTCAACGTCGATACTAATCGACGACTCCACGACGAGAGTTATGCCATTGAGGCTGGGAGACTCATCGAGCAACTATTCGACACTCGAGGAGAACGGTCTACGCGGCTCGACTGCGAGAACGCGTTGATTCATCGTCTGTCATGTATTCGAACACTGCGCATTAGCTCCACGAAACCAGCCACTGCGATTAGGAACAGAAAAATAGTAAAAGAAAATAGTTATCAACCCCTTGGCACGCCATCTTCTTCGCGGCCACCGATTATCGGAAAATACTCGTCTCCGAAGACACCAGAAAATTTAAATTCCTCATATGGCTGCATTTAGTAGCTTATTAAATATTAATTTCACTCGAAAACTTAGGCATTTCTTTCGACCCAGGATATTTTTATTCCACATGATTTATTTCATCTTATGCACATGAGCGTTTTTACTGTTACTCGTCCTTAAAACAGTTACATTTTTACGAATTTCTTAGATACAAGCATAACGATGTAAAAATTATTTTAAACAGTGGCGTGGTCATTTTTACTGGCGCCTGAGTGTCGCCATTCGAGTGTTAACTTATCGATTTATTAACTTATAATGAGAAGTTAAAATTTCTGCTTCTCACCTAAAATAAGTGCTATTGAATACGGTGAGTCGGCTTCAACGAATTTTGCGTGTTTCAACCCCTTAGCGCATCCCTTGGCGCCTCCGAGGCGACACTAAAAATCCCCTTACCATTATTTAACACGTTAAAAGCTGTGTCAGTGCCTGGGGACCGACGGTATCAAATTTATAAATTAACTTGTTACATATAATTTGCATAATATTAAGTTTCGTGCTCCTCTTGAGCACTCGATCTTCCTCGCAGCTGATTCGATAGAAAAATTATACACATAGTGTCTTTTGGTTCTGATTTTGCTAGCGATTGGTGACCTCATTCGAGAAAGTTAATCCGACTCCGTTTAACAATGGACATTCCACGAGCGACAACCTAACGATTAAACGAAATTAAATGGTTCGGTGTTGTTCGATCTGTGCACACCGTTGTTCGCTTCTCCCATTATTCATGACTTTGTTGCACACGGTCTCCGGCTCACCGAGCACCGATTAAACTTGCAAATGCTAATAATTGCTAGCTTCTATTCCTCGGAACAAACCGTGCAAAGCTGTGACGAAGCGCAAAGTGGCCGTTCTCGCATCTGGTGCTCGGGTTTCGCTACTGTTTATCAAGCGATTCGCAAACGCCCACGCGTCCTCGCGCGAATGCCATTTGGAACGGTAAACGGCACACCATCTGTTTCATTAGACGTCCTACCTGCGATTTTAATCCTTCGCCGACGAGGATTCGCGAAAGTATTGGAAATATTCTCGGCGAAGACGCCAGGAAATTTCGATTCCTCGTACGGCTGTATTTTGTAGCTTATTAAATATTAATTTAACTTATCGATTTATTAACCCTTTGCACTCGAATGGCCCCTCTAAGGCGACACTAAAACTTGCATTACTATTATTTAAGGAACTCCTACATTTTTATCGATTTCTCAACTGCAAACCTACCGCTGTAGACAGTTCATTTCCTTTCGTTCATACAAAATTAATTACTATGATTTGTGCTAAGAACTTCTACATTTTTATCGATTTCTCAACTGCAAGCCTAGCGATGTAAAAGTTCTTAGCACAAATCATAGTAATTAATTTTGTATGAACGAAAGGAAATGAACTGTCTACAGCGGCGTTATTATAGATAAAAATATTGTTTCGATTTTCGAGTGGAATTTCTTTCGAGTGCAAAGGGTTAACTTGTAATGAGAAATTAAAATTTATGCTTTTCTGCTTCAACGGTCGGGAGCTGCTCCGATTTCGCGCGATCAGCCGAGACATCGACGGAAATATCGGCTTGGACACGACCCGTTAACGATCAGAGCACGCCAACGTTTTCGCAGCTGCTCCAAGCGGCTCCCAACAGCTTCCAGCAGCTCCCACGTGCGTCTCGAAATTTTCAATTAAAATGCGAGCGCGTGAGCCGCCACGCAGGCTCTGTCCGCACAGCCACCCACACGGGCTTTCGTAACGAGAACAGGCGTTCTTCCCTTCGATCGAATCGAATCGAACACCGAGATTCGATCTGTGGATCCGAACGACTCGGTAAGCCTAGCTTAAGACGAGCTACCGACGATCCGACCAGCTCTTAGGCAAGAGAAAAGAGAGTACACGTTAAAATATCGTTCATCATTCCGAATATCGTATCTATTTTCGAATTAGATATTTTCGATAAATAGAATTGCTTTAAGTGTAAAAGGCTAGGGTCTCCGAATATCGTTTAAATTTTTTAATAGAATTGCTTCGAATGCAAATATTATAGATATTTTAGATAAATATAATTGCTTTAAGTGTAAAAGGCTAGGGTCTCCGAATACCGTTTAAATTTTTTAATAGAATTGCTTCGAATGCAAATATAATAGATATTTTAGATAAATAGAATTGCTTTAAGTGTAAAAGGCTAGGGTCTCCGAATATCGTTTAAATTTTTTAATAGAATTGCTTCGAATGCAAATATAATAGTCAAGCATTCTGAATATAGTTTCTAGTTTCGAATAGAATTGCTCCGAATTATCGTATCGAAAGTCTCGTCTGCTCGCGTGTTCAGCGAGCGCATCGAATTTGCCGTTGGAGAAATATAATGTCCATGTACCTACGAGCGTCGAATCGGAGTGGTAACCCTCGTCCCCGAAGAGGTCCGCGAGATTCTCGAACATATCGATCTTCCGGGATCGCGCGTAGATCCCTGGACACTGTTTTCTTTTCCCGCAACGATCCACCGGATCCACGGGATCCACGCGATCCGTCCCGGTCGGTTGCGAAGCCGAAGCGTGGCGCGACCGGTTGCTCGACTCGCGCGGCCAACACTGAGCAGCCAGCACACGCTCGAGCGCCCGATTCCGCTCGAATCTGCTCGCTCCGCAACGCATCTTTCGCGGCCAATGAATCACCGAATCACCGGAAGCAGCCACTACGCTTCGAAGAGCGGAGACTGGCGAACATGAGCACACGGTTTGCCGGTGTCTCTCTTCTGTGTCACCGATTTTCTCACCTGTCCGGCCACTCGAGCACGTCTCGCCACGCCGATCTTCGAGCACCGTAACCGAATACGTCTCCTCTTTCTCTGTCGAAAGACGGAAGATCGAGCTTCCTTTCTCGAGCCAAAGAGCCAGGGAGAAGAGAGAAGGAGAGAGGAGAGACACCGTGTGCTAATCGGAGAGATTTTATATTTTCTTAGGCGACGTCCAACGTAGCCGGTGTTTCGCTTTCACTCGCCTCTGCGAGCGATCGAACTCTAAGGATCCCCCGAACCGAGACGATTTTCTGCCAGCCGGAACGATCTCCGATTGCCGAGGCTGCGCTTGGAATCGTTAATTAGACTGCGACGTTGTTTACTCGCTCAACGATTTTCAACAACGAAACGAACGGGCACAAGGGGGTATTTTTGATGGGAAGTGATCGATGCTCGGTCCAAGTGGACGGGGAGAAGGTAGATGGATCAGGATAACGGATGGTGGACGTTTCATTTCGCAGATACAATGTCGGAGTTCGTTGTTGTAATAGACGTCAACGAAGTTCAACGACGTCACCGCAAAGTACCAATATGAAAATTGTGGAAGAAATGCAACAGACGCGTAAGTGAACAAGAAACAAGTAGATTTTCTGGGATAACGATGGCGATGACAATTTAGCGATGTTGCGACAAACTACCGATATGAAACTTGTGAAAGGAACGCGATGGACGAGCAAGTGGACGAGGAGGAGGTATATTTGCCGGGATATAGACGTCGGAAGTACCAAAATTTTGGAACGCTTGAGAATTCGGCGCGTACAATTTGAGAGCGCTAAAGAATTGGATGCGTGCAATTTTGGAACGCTTGAGAATTCGGCGCGTACAATTCAAGAGCGTTTAAGAATTCGGCGCGTACAATTCGAGAGCGCTTGAGAATTCGGCGCGTACAATTCGAGAGCGTTTGAGAATTCGGCGCGTACGATTCGAGAGCGTTTGAGAATTCGGCGCGTACAATTCGAGAGCGCTTGAGAATTAGATGCGTGCAATTTTGGAACGCTTGAGAATTCGGCGCGTGCAATTCGAGAGCGCTTGAGAATTTGTCGCGTACAATTCGAGAGCGCTTGAGAATTGGAAACGTGCAATTTTGGAACGCTTGAGAATTCGGCGCGTACAATTCGAGAGCGTTTCAGAATTCGGCGCGTACAATTTGAGAGCGCTTGAGAATTCGGCGCGTATAATTCGAGAGCGCTAAAGAATTGCATGCGTGCAATTTTGGAACGTTTGAGAATTCGGCGCGTACAATTTGAGAGCGCTTGAGAATTCGGCACGTACAATTCGAGAGCGCTAAAGAATTGGGTGCGTGCAATTTTGGAACGCTTGAGAATTCGGCGCGTACAAATCGCTTGAGAATTGGATTCGTGTAAATTGAGAACGTTTGAGAATTGGATATAGACATCGGAAGTACCAATATAAAAATTGTGGAAGAAATGCAGCAGACGCATAAGCGAACGAGAAAGAAGTAGATCTGCTGAGATAACGATGGCAACGCCGATGGAGGTTTAATTCCGCAGACAGAAATATTGTAATTTAGCGATGTTACGACAAACTACCAATGCGAAACTTGTGAAAGGAAGGCAATAGACGAGCAAGTGGACGAGGAGGAGGTATATTTGCCGAGAGATTCGATATTCCGCGGTCTCGCGAGCCGCCGACGTTTTTTCGCCGCGTCGCGGAGGTTTGTCCTCCCCTCTGGCCTCTCGTTTTCTTTCGTACCGTTTCCCATCGTCATTGTTAAAGCGACACGTACTTTTACAAGCGGCATTCTTATCCCCGACACCGTTTCTGGGCCCGTTTTCGCACACTTTCACCGCGCGCCGCCGCGTCGTCGGTTCCATTCCTAGGAATAGCACGGGAACATGGAACGCCGCCGCGCGGCGTGTACGCTCTCGATCGCCGCTCGATAATCGTTATCGAGTCACGATTGGGCCCCGCGTTGTTTCACGGGACCAGGAATTTCGCTTCGGACACGCGGGTCAGCCTACTTCGATCGAAACCAGACAACGGTCTCCGATAGACACCGTCTACCGGAGAGTTGTTCGCCTTTTTCTTTCTTTTCTTTTTAAACCCGAGCGCTCGGGAATTTATCGATAACGAGAATTGTTCACGATTTTTCAACCCGTTCCCTGCCGCGCCAGCCGTGTGTATTTCCCGTGTTTGAAATTTACTTTTACCCTGGACACGTTCGACGTTACGAATTTCATTCGAACCCAGGCAATTTCTATTCAATTTTTATAATTTTTATAATTTTAATATTCAAGGTTGTTGAACACGTTCCAGTGTCAAAAAGGTACCGACTTTTTTTTAAATTTGCCTGAGGACTACTCGAGCTCCTTTTTAACACTAAACCTACCGTAAGGGATCAAATAACCCTTTGCAGATTTTCTATTTTACAAATACTGAAGTTATAAAATTATCTTCACAGAAATCAGTTCAATAGATTCTTTTAGTCCATCATACATTGTAATAAAAAATACACAAAATCCAAATAAATTAATTCTTCTCTAACATTAATCTCTAACAGTAAACCTACCATAAGGGGTCAAATGACCCTGTCCAGATTTTCTATTTTACAAATACTGAAGTTATAAAATTATCGTCACAGAAATCGGTTCAATAGATTCTTTTAGTCCATCATACATTGTAATAAAAATTGCACAAAATCCAAATAAAATTAATTCTTGCCATTTTCAGAAGGAAATACACACCAACTAATTTTATTGCTCGTTAGGTTTAGTGTTAAATACCTTTGATAAATTCGGAAACTTTTTAAAATTGCTCCATGACAGACAAAGTCGCAAACAAGGTACCCTTTCGTTTAATCGAGCACAGAACGCGTCTCGATGGCACAGAGATCGGTAGAATCGTCGCGTTTCGATTGCCATCGAAAAGCAGGATTATTCTAGATTATACTTTTAAAAAATTCGCGGAAGATTGCCGGCGCATCGATTACCTTGGTTGCCGATCGGTTTCCCTGCGCGCTCCCAGTTCCCAGCCGTTCTTCTCACACTTTGTTACGAGGACAATCGGCGATTTAAAAGTCTAATGGAATTCCATAATATTCCGGCGATAAGTAACGTATTGTGCAAAAACCACGGAAACGTAGCTCGGTTCCTGACTTGCCCGGCAAGGCAGCAGCCACTGTCGACGAAACCCAGGCTCGTTCCAACATCGACCGAGCTCGAACCAACAAGCATTGTCTCGTAGAAACGACAACGTTTAAAACATTCACATTCTGCACGATTTTTCTTACGACCGTACGATCGAATCGAGAAATCTACCGGGTCGATTTTCCAACTCGCCTTGTCGATTTTCGAAACTATACATCAAAAGACATCGAAACAATGAAACGAAAACGTTTTCGAAAAGACGACGGAAGAAATCTACGCGGAGATGTTCCTCGGCGATGCTTACGGTACAAACGCGCATTTATAACTAACTGCAAAGTGCAGCGACAATACGCGCATTCATACCTGAAGTGTTCGCAGGCCCTAGACCCTAAACCCTAATTAACCGTCGCGCTATCGAATAGCCGGGGAAAAGGAATCCGTTGGTTCCCGATATATTTCGGGCGTCGAGTCTCTGCACGGAGAAACACCTTCTACGAGTCGAATAACCGTCAAATATTTACTTTAAGCTTAAAATTCTATTTTTACATTCGAATTTGTAACAACATTATTAGACAATATTATTGGAGATGCATTGCTGATCCTTAATAAAAATTGCTGTCAGCCTTGAAGGACCCATTAAAAAGTTTTCAGTCATGGATCATGGGCCTTACAAAAATTCTGAAATAGTCGCCGGTCGATAAAGTGTTAAAGATTGTTTTCCATCGAGTGCAGTAAATGTTAAAACATCGACTGCTCGAAGAACTGTAAAATAAATCGCGAGCTAGTCGGACAAAGTTTCATCGAGGACAGCGTTTCGGAGATCCTCTCGAAATCCCTTCGAGCCCTCGAGATTCGTTCCCCTCCCGGTTTTCCGAGCACAAAGGGCACCGGTGTGGGCCAATCGGGGCCCGAGATCACCGAAATAAATACTCGGTAGACGGTCGGTCTTTTGGTTGAAAAGGGACACCTCGGAAATCCCCGGGACGAGGAAGGGAGTAGAGATCGGGAAACGGTGAACGGCTTCGGGGTGGTTCTAGGACGAGAGCAGGGTGGCGCAGGAGGAGAGCTGCTCGTTGTCGATTCAGCTCGTCGCGACGAGAGCCGGTGGTTCTTCTCGCATATTAAACGGTCGCACAAAGGAGCGAGGACGAGTCTCGCAGGACTCGCATAGCGCGAGCTAAGAATCCCTATGTCGGAGGGGAAAAAAGGGTCGCGGATTCGTTACGGCAGAGAGGATTTTCGCCTGATAATCCTGCTGCGGGCCGAGCTAAATTATCGCTGATTAGCATAGCGTCTTTCTTATTCTCTCCGGGCCGAGAGAGAATTCCGTGGAGCCGCGCTCGTAAATCGCGCCTTTCTTTTCGCTGCTCGAAAGTATCAAGCTCAGAAATCAAAAGCCGTTCCGAGAACGCGCCATCATCGTCGCGTCTGTGAAATCCGAAACCGTTGTTCGGCAAAATCGCGTTTCGATCGTTCGCCTAACATTCAGAGGACAACCTGCGGCTACCGAAGTATACTTCTCGAGATGCCGCATCGAAGTACAAGCAAACGAGTACAACGCGTTTCAACGCGGTGGCATTTAACGCGAGCGTACACCACCGTGCGTATCTCGTATTCCTACCCTCTCCGCCGTTTCATCAATTCTCCGTACTTTTTCGCGGAGTTAATCGGTTTGGCAAATGAGCGGCTCAATTTGCCGGCACCGACGATCAATCATTTAATTAGTCAGCGGGAACGTGCTCGCCGATGGAAATTGTTCGAGCCGCTGGTGAACGGAAGAGAAAGGTCGCGAGGATTCTCGCGCGCCTCCGCTCGCGAGAGGCCTTTTCCAGCTCCGGCTGAGATTCAAAGCGAACAGGGAGAGTCGGAGAGACGGAGAAACGGCCAGAGAGAAAAAGAGAGGCCGATAGGCAGACAGACAGACAGACAGAGAAAGAGAAAGAGAGACGAGCAAAGTCGTCTCGCGTGTCCGCGCACGCTCCTATCCGCGAATGCATACATCAGCCTATCGGGATAGCTGAATACCTACGGATATGGTATTATACGTGGCACCGGCCGTGTATCTGGAAGCGTACTTAAACGTATATTCTACCGTTAGTCCCGCTCGAAGCATCGACCTCCGCGACTCTGACCGTCCGCGCTATTTCTCGACGCGGACTGTTTACGCCTTTTATGCGAAATATGATTCGGTATCGCGATCGTCGCCAAGAACCAAGAACGATCGTCCAACGACCATCGACGAAGAACCATCCACTAAGGACCAAGGACGATCGCCCAACGACGATGGACAAAACACAATCGTCCAACCACGAAGGACAATCGACGAACGATGAACGACGAAAGACGGAGAACCACCAATCAAGGATGCACGGCAATTGTCCAAC
>CM052085.1:1863580-1888001 GCA_028453745.1 Agapostemon virescens
GAGAGAAGCTTGAATGGCAATAGAAAGGAAAGGAGGAGCAGAGAAGTCCCAAGGGAGAAAGCAGAAGAGAGTAAAGCTCGATTCGGAAGCGATCTCTCGGAAAGAGAGCAAAAGCGGGGAAAGCTGCGTGGAGAAAAAGGGAGGAGAGGGCTCGGGAGAGAGCGAGAGAGGGGAAGCTGGAGTACGGAGCGAGCCAGAGGGCGGCAGATAGCGAGATTCACGGTCGGCGAGCGATAGCGACGGCCGGCAAACAATTCGAGCATAAAAACAAGCTTGTTTGCGAGCGTTTCGATAACGCGTTCGGAGCATTATCGCGCGAGAGTCAATACCCTAACCGTTGCCGACGGTCGTCGGGGAGGAAGCGGCGAACCGTCGACGTCGTTCGCGTAAATTCGGTAAAAGTCGCGGTATAAATCGCGGCTGAATCGTCGCCGATCGTCTGACATTTTTCACGCTGCCTGCGAGCTCCTCTCTCGGTCGAGTCGACCACGAAAAATCGCGCAATTAGCGCGGCCGCCGCGGTATCGAGGCCGACAACGAGAGAGAATGCAAGGGGAGGAGGAGGAGAGGAGGGAGTGAAAAATGGGGAGGGAAAAAAAGGAGCGAGATTGGCCGGGAGTAAAGTCAGAAGTTTCACGGTGCAGATCCGCGATAGCGAACCGAACGACGATACCGAGCGGCCGAGGAGAGGGGGAGAGGTGGGTGTCCTTGAAACATGGTAGTTAACCACCACCAGCATCGGCCACGAGGGACCATTACCATCGGCGTGGATCTCGTCCGAGAGGAGAGACGAGAGCCGACCGCGAACGTGTAGGCCGAAAGCTGCGTGCACGAGAGCTCCGATCGACGAACACACGCGCGACCACCACCGACGACCGATTCTATCCTGCGCTCTAATCGCGACTGCCCTAAGCTCGCAAAAATCCCGCAGAAATCGCAAACGAAACGACACGAGCGCGACACGCCGCGTTTTCCCCGACGTCGTTCTCAAAAGTTGTCCTCGCCATCGACCGAAATCGCTGGCGCCATTTTCTGTGAAGATTAACTAGAAAAATGGCGTCGAGGACGCTTCCCTAACGCTTTGTGGACTGCGTATTCGTGCGTTCATATAGCCTATGGAATATGCGGAATAATAATGCGAAATAGAATAGCGAATGGAAGAAATGGAAGAGCGGTAGAAGAAATAATTCGGGCACTGTCCGAACGCATTCTTTTATCCGGCGAAGTGCGCGATCCGATGCACGTTCCCGGGTGTAAATTATTCGCGCGTGCAGAACGGACGGGCTGTTTAGGAGCGAGCGTAAGGGCCGCGAAATTGGACCGAAATTTAAAAGACCCTCGGCGGCTTCGTTCTGTTCGTTTTCGCGAAAGGGGAAGGGCCCGCGCGCGAGCGGGGCAGGAATACACGGGACGGGACACGGGGCCGGTCGCTTTATGCAAATGCGAGCTGCGCGGTAGCCGGACCAGGTAGCCGGCTCGTAATTTACCGAAAATATAGTCGAGGCGCACAGGTGCAAGATCTCGGCTTAATGGCGGTGCTTAAGACCGCCGACTCGTCGGCTCGTCGTCGCGCGTCCCCGTCGAATCGCACCGACTCCGCATTCTGATTTTGTCAACGCGTGCCGCTCCCGTTACAGTTTGCCGAACGTCTAATAAACTGACTTTTCTACGGCCGTAAGCCGCGCGCGGCTCTTTTACTGCGTTCGGCGTTTCGAATCGTCGAAAAGCTTACCGCGATCGAGGAGGAGGGACGAGGAGGAAGGACGAGGCGAACGGAGGAGCCATCGGGATACAGAGTATAGGAGACAAGTATTACGAGGAAGTATAATTAAACGAGAACCGTACGAGGATTACGAATTAACGACGGATACGCCGAGGAACGCTCGCGGTTTCGTTACAAAGTAAACGCGGAGGAATTATCTCGGTCGCGGCAAAAGAGCGCCTCCGATGGACGCGAATAGTTCGCAACGATGAAAACTATGTTTGCTGCTGGCCAGACGATTTTTAACATCGATGTTGCGTCGCGAAGAGTCAACGTCCGAGAACGATTTTGTTTATTCTAGAAGAGAAGCGTGTCGCATGCGGTCGAAGAACGAAACAGCCACTGGGAAAAATGCTGCTGAACCACGTACGCAGTCAAATAGTAATGAACGATGAAAACGGCGTTCGTTAATAGCCATACAATTTTTAACATCGAACTGAAGACGAAACAAAGAGCCAACGTCTGAAACGTATTGCGCGCGGTCGAAGAGGAAAAGGTCAGCTCGGAAAAACGCTACCGGACCACGCGCGCGGAATGCCTCGACACTCGGCGATTTTCGAGCGGATTTTCGCGAAAGGCCGACGTCTTGGAAACGATTACGCGGTCGATCGAGCTAGTCCTTCGAAATCTAATTTAGTCGGTGGTCGAGAAAAGGAGGACCCGAACCTGGCAGATAAGATTGCCGCGCGTTTCGCGCGGTCGCAAGCGACGCGGAAATTCCAGCGTTCCTCTCTTCCTATTTCAAGAAACGAGCAACGCGGTACCGACTACTCTCGGCGACGGCTTTGAAGACCGACGAGAGACCCTTACCAGGAAATACTCGAACGCGAGAGAGAGAGAGAGAAAGAGAGAATAGACAGAGGAGAAACAGAGAGAGTTATCTCCGGTTTGGTCCGCGCGTCTCTATCGACTCTGTTTTCTCTTATTCCTTGCGCGCGGTGTTGTTCTTTTTGCACCGGTTCCCGGGCTTCCTCCTTTTCGCGACGGTCTCCAGAAACGATTGCTCATCCGTCACGGACAGGTGCGGGCTTGATAAACGAAACAGCGATCCTCGAACTGCGGTCTACCGGGAAATTAGGAGACGGCGGCGTTCTCGACCGCAGCGGAAACGCGACAGAAGAGGAGGAGAGGACAACGACGACCGACGACGACGCTTCTAATCGCGGTAGGCCGGATCGAATTTCGCCGGGATCGTTACTCCGTGAAATCGTGTCGCGATCCAACTGGACCGACAACGGACACGGTCGTGTTTCTGCTTGCGGAGCGAACGATAACTGTACCTTGATTAGGGCTCCGCGCGCGGCCGCGTCGAGCGCGCGTCGCCGCGCGATTCGCAAGATTTACAAGCGAAACCGTAATCTCCGGGACGCCCGTTTTCCTCGTTGCTAACGAGGATTTCGCGTCTGCCGCGACCACGGTGAATGCAATCAGCTACCGGCTACCGGTGCAAGATCGTTAACAGGGATTTATAATAAAGACGGGACGAGAGATAATGGCGGATAACGCGTCCCGCCGAGAGGAAGCCGTGGCTCGTCGACGTATCGGCCGGGTTCCAGCGAATCCGAACACGCTCCGGACGAACCTGTCGTTTTTGCGAATAATTCTTTCGAATTTTACACGTTTCGCGCCGCGTTCGAGAGACTTTCGTCGTCGATGAACACGCGCGAGCAATCTACCGCGTTTATTATTCCTTCGCCGTGACTTTTCCCGCAGCCGTTAACGATCGCCTCGCTTCTCGGCCGTTTCCCAGGGAATTTACGCGTTGCTAGCTTTATCTACGTTTACCGTAAACGATCGAGAGTCGACGAGATTTAACAGGAGCGCGCAGGATATCGTAGACTAGGCGCAGAGGCTGCGACCAATGCGCCGTGTGCACCGATAATTAGTAGATGGTGGAGTTTAGCGTGAATTGAAATGGTACAGCTGCACTTTGCTATTGCTATTATCGATAACTTTAGCAAACTGCCGACAGCGCAGCGATTTTCAATTTTTAATATACTTTCACCGTTTCTCAAGCTACTCTTTTTTGCAATCAAGATGCAATAATCGCTGCGCAGCCGATTAGTGCAGCGACCCCGTACATTTAGTGCGCTCTAAAACCTCCGCGAATCTTTCAGCCAATACAATACCGCGACAATCCACAACGCTCAATTAACACTTTATCGACCGGCGATTATTTCAGAATTTTTGTAAGGCCTATAATCCATGACTGAAAACTTTTTAATGGATCCTTTAAGGCTGACAGCAATTTTTATTGCGGATCAGCAATGCATCCCCAATAATATTGTCTGATAATTCTATTTTATTTTTAAGCCTCATTTTGATACAGCACGAATATTGAAAAGTCTATTAATATATATTTTAATGAGAAGAATTTGTTTAACAAGTTTTCGTGGATACATTCTTATAATTGCAATAACTTTCAAATGAGAAATCAGTAACGAGTTATCTTGACCCGTTCTGTCGTTCTAGTGTTAATCCTATAATGAGTCAAAATTAAGTAAATTTTAAATAAATTTTCTGTAATTCCATAAAACAGTGTAAATTTTATAGTTCTATATCATGTTACACGCTGTCAGCCAGGGGTGGTTTACGCGCCCTAAACGTGTTAAGAGAAAACACGCGTTTCGATAAACTTTTCGCGATTCCCGTTCGCAATGCGATGGAATCGAACCAGGAGCGAGGTCGAGCATCGCAGGGGCTTTTAACGAAAGCATTTTTCACAGCCTCCACGAAGTTTGTGGAGCCCTGCGAGTAGGGACGACCTTGTCGTCGGTCGCAGAGGAAGGGAGAGAGACGAAGAACGGCCCTTAGTCATCGTAGGAATGTCGACCGACGCGTACGACCCGATGCACTTCCTCTATCTGACAGAGGCTAAACGAAACGACGCGGTTATGAGTACTATCGAATATTCTTAATGGACCTTCCCGATTGGGGTACATACTCGGAGTAATGGGCCAGAAGCATCCACGGCTCGGCTCCCCCCGGCATTTTTTCCCGCGAAGCATTTTTCCAAGCCCTCCGAATTCGGAGGAAGGGTTAAAGAGCGTCCGAATACCAGTACCTCGAATGTACGCGATAAAAGCACTGCGCTTTTAATACATCGCTTTTCGATCACGCGACACGGAACAATTCTTTCGCACAATTTATCTCAGCTGTCTATGTCTCACCCATACCGTGTCTCGATCAACCCCTTCTTCTAAACATTTTGCAATTTTCATCAAGCTTCGATCATATCGCCACCGATTATTCTCTCCCTCTCTTTCTCTCACTCCACGCAGGCATGCTTCTCACATCCCCCAAAAATGTAAGAGAATTGCTCGAGGACTGGTTTACATCAAGGAACAATTTGTTTACCGTGGCATCTACAAATTGAAATCTACGAATAAAATATTTTTTATCCTCATCAGAATTCTGGTTTCATATCTACATATTGAAGTCTACGAATAAAACATTTGTTATCCCCATCAAAATTCTGGTTTCATATCTACAAATTGAAATCTACGAATATTTTCTATCCTCATCAGAATTCTGGTTTCATATCTACATAGCGAAGTCTACGAATAAAATATTTGTTATCCCCATCAAAATTCTGGTTTCATATCTACAAATTGAAGTCTACGAATATTTGTTATCCTCATCAGAATTCTGGCTTCATATCTACATATTGAAGTCTACGAATAAAATATTTGTTATCCCCATCAAAATTCTGGTTTCATATCTACAAATTGAAATCTACGAATATTTTCTATCCTCATCAGAATCCTGGTTTCATATCTACATATTGAAGTCTACGAATAAAATATTTGTTATCCCCATCAAAATTCTGGTTTCATATCTACAAATTGAAATCTACGAATATTTGTTATCCTCATCAGAATCCTGGTTTCATATCTACATATTGAAGTCTACGAATAAAATATTTTGTATCCTCATCAAAATTCAGAATTTCGTATCTACATGCCAGGTACGAACCTAAAGATGCCACTGCCACGCGCAACAAGCGCAACAAACGCGACAAACGCAGTAAAGCGTTCCGGAACCGATGCGGTAGCGTTTATCGTGACTTCGCAGTAATCGAATCGGAAGTCAAGCGCATCCCTAATTCGCGAGACCGCGGCTTGCAGTTAGGCGAGTACGGTCAATGCACCAGCCCAGTTTTCAAAATAACTTCAAACGCCTCTCCCGCCGTATGAGCCTGTGCCCCTCTCCGTTTCGCGGAATCGAGAATATCCTCGGACATTCGCAGACTGTCTCTTGACCAGGCGCCAAATCGCCCACTTTATATTTGCTCGCCGCCACCGGAATATGCCACGGGCCGATTCTATAATCGTGCGGCGGTCGTCTGCCGAGTGAATCACCCCGGGGGTGCAAAAATCGAGCATCGGAAACTTGCCCCGTAACTGCAACGAATTCCTGGCGGCGCGTCTCCGTTCCGCGCGATGCAACAACCACGTTTTCGCCGTGTCGCCCTCCTGTTACCTTGATCCGCTTCCGGTGCAGGCCCAACAGCTTCGCGGAGATCCTCGACAGGCCCATCCGCTTCGAGGTGATCGCTTTTATCCGCAAATTTTTACACGTCTTGTCCACTAATCAATTCTGTCACTTCGAGCCGTTACTTTGGACGGATGTTCGCTGGACCACGTTGCAACGCCGAGCGTCTTCGTTCAACGAGGTTGTCATCGCTGCCATTCTCCCAAGAAATTCTTAACGATGTACATTTTCGACCGGGCGCACTTTTAAGAACCGGTTAACACTCGCTGGTATACAATAATAGTAACAGCGAAAATATATACTTTTGTTAAATCGTTACTGTCGATAGCAGTTTGTTAGACCGCATCGCAACAAAGAGTGTCTTCTTCCTTCACTGAAATTGTCATTGTTGTCCGAAGAACCGTGTAACAACACAAATTCTTGGCTCCCTATCTTGCACTTTGAAAAAGTATTAAACAATCGCCAGGAGGCAATAACAGGAACATTGCAAATATTCTTCTATTAGCTGCTAGTCTTGACAGAAGGTTTGCTAAACCGCGTTGCAACAGAGAGCATTTCCTTCCTTCACTGAAGTAGTCGTTGCTGTCATTGAAGAACTTGTTAACGACACAAATTTTTGGCTACCTGTCTTGCACTTTGAAAAACAAGTAACACTTTCACTGCCTAACGAACAATCTCAAAAAATTCCACAAAATCAAAGTAATTTATTTTATGCAGCAACAATTGAAAACTTAAAATGTCTGGCACATAGTTATCCTTCAACCTTCCTATAGTTTCCAGATATATGGATGATATGGCAGTCAAAATTTTAAACAATTGCCAGGAGGCAATAACAAGAACAGTGAAAATATTCTTCAATTAAACTGCTAGTCTGGACTGAAGTTTGGTACACCGCGTTGCAACAGAGAGCGTCTTCTTCTTCCTTCACCCAAGTAGTTTCGTCACTGTCATTGAAGAACTCGTAAACGACACAAATTTTTGGCTAGATCAGAATAAATGCTTTCCAGTTGAAACAGCTTCGACCACAAAGATTTAATTCCAACGAAAGTTTCCCAGACCATGTTGCAACAGAAAACCCCTCCTTCTCACCAATCTCGTCGTCGCTTGTCACCCGCAGTCCGAATATCTCATTAAAAATATAAAATCCCCAACCACGTATATCGAGGAATCGTTAAACGATCGTGGTCGGTGGTAACGCGACACTGCCGGCACTCTAGAAAAATTCACAGGCAACGATAAAAATGCTGAACGTGGAAGACGTCGAAACGAGCGCCGGAAGTCGACCGGTACCGATTGTTCAACATTTTTCGTTGACTCAACTTCCTGTAGTTCGTAACTCGGCACGATCTAAACCTCGCAAACCTATTTTCCATAAAATCCTGGCGTCTCCTTGGGTTTTTAAACGCACAATCGCCCTTTGAAACGGCACCTCCACGAGTTGTACGTCGTTTGAACGTCGGAAGGACTCGCTTCCGTTGGACCACCGGCTTCGACCGACGCGATCGATGGTCTCAGGTTCGACTGACAGGCCCAGGGTGTGGATGGCTTACCGATTATCGTTCGGCGACACTCTGGTGGTCGGCTAGCAAAGCGAAGACACCCTCAAAGTCGTTAGGCGATCGCCGCCGCGTTTACACTCGGATTTCCTTTCGCCTCCTTATCGCTGACGTAGAAACATTACAGCCGGGCTGCTCTCTTTCTCTCTTTCGCTTTTTATCTTCGAGAAACGTTACACGGAAGCGACGTAACGGTAACTTTTGTACTCAACCACCAGAGGTAATCAGAGCCGATGCGATTTGCCGATCGGTTCCAGCGATTTCACATAAAATATTGCGTCTCGCCGATTTCGATCGTTCTCGAACGCATCGCGAACGAAGCTGTTCGTCGATTTGCATCGTAGTCGACCTAATATTCCTTCAACCCTTTGCGTTCAACGTTAAGGAAACTCTAAAACAATTTTTCCGTCACTACTTTTATATCTAAGGAAGTCACTCCTTCACCATATTCATTATTCTACGCTAAATTAAATTTCTACGCGGGAATCCTAAAAAGCATCGGCGACGTATTAAATAAATTGCTTCAACCGTGAGGAATTTTTCAGGTAGCCGATTGGGCAGTTAACCCTTTGACTGCCACGCAAATTTAGCGCGTCTTGACCTGGCTGCCACAGTTTTATTTTAAAGAAAACATAAAGTTTTACAAAATATAATAATATTAACCCTTTGCACTCGAATGGCGCCTCTAAGGCGACACTAAAATCTGCCATACTGTTATTTAAGCAACTCTTACATCGCTAAGTTTGCAGTTGAAAAAACGATAAAAATGTTAAAGTTCTAAGTACGAGTCATAGTAATTAATTTCGTATGAACGAAAGGAAATGAACTATCTACAGTGGAGCTATTATAAATAAAAATATTGTTTCGATTTTGGAGTAGAATTGCTTCGAGTGCAAAGAGTTAAGTTACTGATACAATATTGCAATGGCATTTACAGTATTTTTATTGAATAAAAACAGTACAAGATAACTCGTAGCTGGCGTCACAAAATAAGTTCCTAACTCAAATAGCCATTTGTAGCCAATCTAAACTTGCAGCACCCACTATGAGATATCTCATAGCTGGCAGTCAATGGGTTAAAGCGTTAACGGCGATCGAGTACGAAAAAATCAGCGAGAAAAGAACCGTTCACAATGGCCGCCATTTAACGTCATCCATTCGACGCTAGAATCGCCTAACTCTTGTCGAACGTCGTGCAGAACGGTTCTATTCGCCTCAGTATCGTGCAAATAAAATCGGTGGCCGTTTAATGGCTCGGGAAGGAATCGATGGTCTTTCGGTGGCGACCCGAGGACAATCGTGCGAGAAATTAAAGAAAAGGACGACGGGGTTGCGCGTCTCCTAGACATCGCGGAAACTCGAACAATGGCGTCTAGGCCGTTCCTAATGGCCGATGTACAGTTCGAACAGCGATCGTTCGATGGGCCTGTCTCGCAACGGACGATCGAGACAATGCCACGCGATCGGAACAATGGATCATTCGCAAAATTACCGCGCGCGTATTTTCCTGGTTTATCGAGCAGAGTCGTCGGGGTCTCGTTTATGGCAGTCGTCGCGCACCCCAAGGAACCGTCGGTCGTCGTCGCTCGAGAGACCCCGCGGGTCAACGAGCGCTGCCGACCGCGAACATAAACGCTCCTAATCTACTTTCGAAGCAGACAGTAGGCCAAACGATAAATTCAGCGCAGCCTTCGAGGAATATCGGTCGTTTCGACTCGGTCAATCGACTCCTGGCCGTCTGCCGGCCATTGTTGTCCGCTGAAAACCACCGCCGGAGGATTATTCGTTGTCTCTACGGTTAAGAAACTCCTCTTCCGTGACTTCGGCTTCTTCTTTTGTTTCTTCTTACTTTTTACGCGACCGCAGAACAACGAACTAACTAAATAGGAAGCGGTCTCGTCAATTTTATCTTCGGCCGGTTCCGTGAAATTTATATTCGCCGTCGCGGTCCAAGCAGAAACGAGATTCGAACCGTCATTTCGTTTTAAATCGTTCGATAGTTATGGGGCTCGGAAGATTCAACCGGTTAGGCTGAAAACCGCCTTCGCAAAGTAATTTATACCGTTGCAAATGTAATTTCGAATTCTGCTTGCTCAATTTTCGAGCGTTCTCCAGAGTCGTGCTTGTTCAATTTTCAAGCGCTCTCGAGTTGTACAGTTTTCAGGTAGCCAACTTTGGTTAACCGCTTTGAAATTGGAAGCGCTTTCAATTTTTAAAGCGTTCAAATTTTAAGCGAATTCAAATTTTTTGCGACGAAGACGTAAGAATAATTTTGGCTATAAAGAAAATGGCAGGACAAGGGGTTAAGCACGGTTCGGTAATATTTCGAGAGAAAAGCGTCGGTGTTTCCCGGCCACGAGTTTCAAGTGCACTCAAGTTGCAAGCGTTTTCACTTAGCCAACTTCGGTTAACCGCTTTGAAATTGCGAGCGCTTTCAATTTTTAAAGCGTTCAAATTTCAAGCGCATTCAAACTTCTGGCGACGAAGACGTTAGCATAATTTTGCTTACGAAGAAAGTGGCAGGGACAAGGGGTAAAGTACAGTTCGGTAATATTTCTCGAGAGCTGTTAACCCTTAGCACTCGAGTGACGACTCGAAAGCGCCACGAAAAATTGCCACACAATTATTGAAAAGAATTTTAACGTCGCTATCTTTGCATCTAAGAAATTGACCAGAATTTAACCATTGTAAGGACGAGTAACAGTAAAAGATTTCATATACATAAAGTGACATAATTCGTGTAGAATAAAAATATCCTAGGTCAAAGAAATGCTTCGGTTTTCTAATTAAAACAGCTTCGAGTGCAAAGGGTTAAAAGACTTTCTAGAGAAAAGCGTCGGTGTTTCCCGACCACGCGTCGCGACGGAGATATGTTTAGCGTGGTTCGAGGCGTCGTGTCCTGCGGAAACAAACAAAGGAAAATGGCTGACGAAAAAGAGAGAGAGAGAAAGAGAGAGAAAGAGAGAGAGAGAGCCCGATGAATCGAGCGGTTTTTCGCCACCTGTCGTCGCTCCGTTTCGTCGACGCGTCTCTCGTGTTCTTCCTCAGGTCTCTCCTCTCCTCTCCTCTCCTGTTTCTCTCGGGATACCGGTGAATCGTCGTGGGGGTGTGTTTTTTTCATTTCGAAACCGGATACTCTGGATATTCGGCTCGGAAAAGAGAACTCGGAGAGGGAGGAACCGCAACCGGCGCCAAAATAGAAACGCATCGGGGTGAACGCTACAAGTGGGACGTCGCGAGCCAGGAACACGATGTGTGACGGCCGACGGAGCCGCGCGACGAACACGACGAACAAGACGAACAGGAATCGACGGAGAAATGCATCGAAATAACCGGACGACTGGAAGAGGTCCAAGAAGAAGGAGAGACACCGTCGTTTGCACGAGGCGCGCCATCGCGAACGAACGAACGAGACAGTAAGCGTCATTCACCGAACGCCCTTTTATCTCTTCCTCGTCCCAACCCTTTCGATAACCGAGCAAGGATACGTCTTCTTCCTCGACTGCGCCCGCGGAAACTGATTCTTTTAATTTACAGAAATTACAATAGTATCTCTGTGTGTCATTCACCAAATTCCCAGCACTTTTTCTCTTCCTTAACTGCATCCACGGAAACTGATTCTTTTAATTTAAAGAAATTCGAATAGTATCTCTGCATGTCATTCACCGAACGCCCAGCCCTTTTTCTCTTCCTTGACTGCGGAAAATGATTCTTTTAATTTGAAGAAATTCGAATAGTATCTCTGCGCGTCATTCACCGAACGCCCAGCCCTTTTTCTCTTCGTTGACTGCGGAAACTGATTATTTTAATTTGAAGAAATTAAAATAGTATCTCTGCGCGTCATTCACCGAACGCCCAGCCCTTTTTCTCTTCCTTAACTGCGGAAAATGATTCTTTTAATTTGAAGAAATTAAAATAGTATCTCTGCGCGTCATTCACCGAACGCCCAGCCATTTTTCTCTTCCTTGACTGCGGAAATTGATTCTTTTAATTTAAAGAAATTAAAATAATATCTATACGCGTCGAGGAATCGCAGGACTCTTCGTTTATGGATTATTTGCAATGAGGATCAGATGTACAGGGTGTACTAAAATTGTTCGAGTTTCATGGATGGGAGATTTACCTGGGATAGGAGAGGAAAATTAGACAAACGATAGGTGCAAAGGCTCTACGTGAAAAACTTGCAAGCAGCGAATAAAGCTCTTCGACAGGGGATTCGAGAACAACTGGTACTTCTCAAGGCTCTCAAGGAAAACTTGCAGTGTGCATAAACCTCTTCGATCGGGGGGTTGGATGGACCACAACTAGCTCTTGCCAAGGCTCTCTCGTGGAAAACTAGCAAAGAACGCCTAAACGTTCTCGATAGGGGGTTTCGAAAACAACTGGCACTTCTCAAAGGCTCTCATGGGAAAAGGCGAGCGCAGCGACTCAACTTGTCCAAATAAACGAATGGAAAAATGTATAAAGTAAAAGGAGAAGGAAATCGCGGCTTCCCCCGATAGAATCGTACGGGTTCACGCTCGGTTGGGAACCGTAGTCGATCTATCTCGAAGCGGGAAGCCGGTCGATAGTTTCTCGATTTGCTCGGTTATCGGAGGCCAGGGAGCGAGCAGCCCCGAGATTGCAGCGTCGACGACGAAGACGACGGATCTCCGTGACCGCCGTCGAGGAATTCGGAAAAATGATTTCGATAAACGCGGCGGGAAGGGGATGGAGGGGACGTTGTTCGCGAGTTGAAAGTCCGCGTGGAATTTCAATGTTGTCGCGCGAGAGACCCGCTGGGAGTATCCTCGCGGAAACTGCTGGAAAGGAAGCGGAGGAACTGGAAGAAGCACTCGAAGGAGGACTTACCAGCTCCAGCTCCAGCTTGCGAACGTCGTAGTATCCCTTGTAGTATTTGAACCACATCACTTGGCACTTCTCACCCCGCGGCGATCATCGTTAACAAATAATACCGAGCTCGCACCGAGACAGGACTCTCGCCGCTCGCGAGATCCTTCGAGGGCAGCTTTCGACGCGCTTTGGCGATCGAGGGCCGCGAGAACGAGGGACAGAGACGGATCGACGGTCGGGCAGATGGATAGATAGAGAAAGAGTGGCCTCGGAACGGTCACGGCGCGCGTTGGATCGACTGCTCGAATGAAAAGGAGTTCTTGTTCGGTCCCTGAACGCGTGGTATCGCCGCGACGCGTAAGATAAATACACGGAGAGCAGAGAGGGATTCGGGGGAGGCGAAGAGAGACAGAGACAGAAAGAGAAAGAGAGAGAGAGAAAAGAGAGAGGAGAGAGAGAGAGAGAGAAAGAGAGAGAAGAGCGTGATACGATGCACTCGAGGACCCTTGAGAAACTGTTCGGTTCGCGGCATAGCACCGAGGGGCCAAGTATAGACGAGGGCTCGCGAGCAAAAGCTCCGCGATGCACGCGCGCTCCCACTTCTCTGCTATATACTCTCTGTGCTCTCTCTCTCTCTCTCTCTCTCTCTCTCTCTCTCTTTCTTTCTCTCGCTGCACTCTGCTCTATGCAATCCACGAACTCTGCGCTTCGTGCACTATGACACACGTCGTCGCCCAACTCGCCAACCAGAAAATAAATTGGCGGCAAGGCGACGGCAGCACCACCTGCGCTGCGATTCCCCATTTCTTTAATATGGGGGATTGCACCGTCCCTATAATGCCGATGGAACCCCTTAGAAGATTTATTTGATGGTCACAGCGGGTAGAACTTCTCTTCAGTTTATAATCGCCTAAGGGAAGAAGGAAGTTTGCGTGCACTGATGTCTCGTACTCCGAGTTTTCCCCCATGACTCTGCAGAGAATCTCGCGAAGCTCGCGGAAACAGGGCTGTCGAAGGAAAATCGAGACGGGAGATTGCTGAATCTATGATCTATTTGAAGGGTAGAGAAAGGAGAGGATTCGTCGATCGGACAATCGGGTGCGAAGGATAAACAATGTTTTTTGGTCAGCCGCAGTTCGAGTATTCGATGTGTCTTATAGAGAAGAACAATTTACAGCTGGATTATTTGTAGTAAAGACGACAGAAATGGCCAGGAGGTGGAAAGAGAGAGAGAAGGGGAGAAAGCGTTTCTTCATAGAGTTTTTGACGAGGCAATTATTGACAAGTCGCCGTTCGAATGCGCAGGGTTAACGATGCTCCTAGGCCCGCTGCGCGATTAGAATATCCGCGTTCTATCCTCGAAAAGAACAATTTGTTCGCAGCATCGTTAGCAACGACGACGGCTAAACTAGCAAAATAACGGGAGGAGAGGAAGAAAAGCGTTTCTTCTTAGACTCGTTGATGAGGCAATGATTGGCGCATCGAAGGCGGCATTCGATCGCTGAGAATTTACGTTGCTTTGGCTTCGTTGCCGTTAGAGCATCCGTGTGTCCTAGAAAAGAACAATTTGTTCGCAGGATTATTCGCAGCGGTGGCAACTGAAATGCAACGAAGGGACAGTAAAGAGAGAAAAGCGTTTGATCTTAGAGCCGTTAGAAGAGTCGTCCGACTGCCTAGTCGCGAGGCTGGCTACCCGTCAAGCCCTGCTCCGACGCAAGTAACAGCGAGAAAGTACTTCCAATTACCCGCACGTCCATCTGTCGGCGAGCAGAGGAATTAGCGCCGGCAGTGACGGTGAAATCGCGTTCGATCTCTAACCTGAACCCCCTTGGCATAATATATCGACGCTGTTAAAGTTTTAATTGTTTTTCTCGCGGTTCGTGTACCTGTTGCCAATTTTTATTCGAACCGCATAAAATTCATGCATTATGCATTAAAAGCAGCGATTATAGGTTGCGCGCGGCTAAGTCGGAAATCTCGTGCTCGCATAAAATGCGCCGGAATCCGGCTCGCCGCGACACAGTTCGCGTCTCATTAGAAACTCGTTCGTCATGCGTTAAGAATCGATTAACGAACGAACGAACGAACCAGCAATTCTCCGGCCGACACCTGATTAGCCTGGTTAATCTGGGTCGAGAGCAGATAAGCTAACGAGTCCGATATAGACCAGTAGTTTCTCGGTGTCTGCTCCGGGGAGACCTTTCTCGCTGGGAGTCTGAATAACTGTTCGCGCCAACTCCCAATGTCATTCGATCAGCGTTAACATTCGACTTATCTTTCATCCTTCCTGGCATCCTATCGCGAACAGGCACGGCACTGAAATTTCGCTCTTGGCTCGATAAATCTTCGGCTACCCACTCTGATCTTTGAATCTTCAATGGAAAACTGCGATCTCCCTAAGCATTTGCGATACTAAATAACTTTTTTAAGATTGGACCAAACGTCTTGACTTTTCTTGAGCAATTAGTTGCATTGATTTAACCCTTTGCACTTCGAACGATTCTGGATCGTTGGTTATCAGTTACTCACATTTACTTCATATTATAGAGCAAATGTTAGAAATTACGAATGAAAAACGTGAGATATTAATTTTTGTGAACGTTTGTAAGTTTCGTTGATTTCTGGTAAAATTTTGCAAATAGATTTTCAAACAGTTTTACCAGGACTTTGGTTTTCTGGTTGAAACAGCTTCGAGCGCAAAGGGGGAACGCGCTATTTAGGTGAGCCTCCCGTTAATCAAAATCGAGGCTTAAACGTATCGTGTATGGAACCGCTGACGGAAACCGAAACGCAGAAAGAAGTTTCGTTAATCGACGAGCGGGTAAGCGCACGCGACGATAAACGCGATTAACGACGGGAACGATTTATAACGTGAAATCAGCGTTATTGTGGGCGCGAGGAGAGGGGTTGGAACCCTCGATGGTTCGTCTCTCGAGTCGGGAATCAATCGCGATCCTTGCTCGCCTCGACAATTCCACTCGTTTACCCTTCGTTCGGGAATTTATGAACGGGACACGCCGCGGGACGGTCTCCCATTAATCATCGCGTTCGCATTCGCGTTCATTGATTCCGAGAAAAAACGCGCGTGCGAGTCCCACTCCGCGCATTGATTTATGAACGCTGGTCCGCGATCGTTCCTTCGCAAGTTCGAGGCTTTCCGACACGCGGAATCATTCCTTCCGGCGGAAAACGCGCTGCGGAAATCCGCCCTTCGACGATCTTGGCTTTCCGATTCGCGAGAGGCGCGGAATCGTTCATTCCGGCGGGAAAAGCGCTGCGGAAATCTATTAGCTGGCGATTTTGATTTATCTTAGCAAGTTTGAGGCTTTAAGATTCGCTGGACATGCGGAATCAATTTTCCTGGCGGGAGAAGCGCTGCGGAAATCCATTCTCTGTCGATTTTGATTAATCTTAGCAAGTTTGAGGCTTTCCGATCCGCAGGACACGCGGAATCATTCGTCCCGGTGAGAAAAGTGCTGCGGAAATCTATTCTCTGTCGATTTTGATTAATCTTAGCAAGTTTGAGGCTTTCCGATCCGTGGGACACGCGGAATCATTCGTCCCGGCGGGAAAACTACTGCGGAAATATGTTTTCTGTCGATTTTGATTAATCTCAGCAAGTTTGAGACTTTCCGATCCGCACGACACGCGAAATCATTCATCCCAGCGAGAAAACTACTGCGGAAATCAGTTCTCTGTGTTAGAATGCAACGAAACCAAATAGCATTTCTAGTTTCAAGTTCTTGACACTTTATCGACCGGAAGCCTAGGCTTTTCAATATTCGCGCTGTATCAAAATGAAGCTTAAAATTCTATTTGTACATTCCAATTTGTAACAACATTATTAGACAATATTATTGGGGATGCATTGTTGATTCGCAATAAAAATTGCTGTCAGCGTTGAAAGAGCCATTAAAAAGTTTTCAGTCATGGATCATGGGCCTTACAAAAATTCTGAAATAATCGCCGGTCGATAAAGTGTTAAGTTTAAGCGGCGTACATTGTAAAGACAATTTCTAATAAGCGACAAGCTCTGCTCTGTCAACAACGTAAACTCTATCGAATAATAATGTAGGGTTGTTCGGATAATTCGTGCCAATTCACTCATCGGGAATATTTATTAAAAATAAAAATAAATGAACACGAAGTTTCCGGACAACCCACAAGTAATAATTTCAGGAATCTCTGCCGGTGCCCAGAGTGAACCGAAAGGGTTAACGCACCGAGGAACGTTTCCACGAGTCGCTGGCGCAGTGTTTCGTTTTCCAGGGACGCGTTTTATTTGGAATTCGCGTAATTTGCAGCAGCGGGCAAGCCGACCGAGGGAGCACGTTTAATGAGACGACCCGAGAGAGCCGAGACCGAAGAGGACGATCTCCAACGCCTCGTTCACTTTCGCTCGGGATTCCAACGGGAAACAGGTACAACGAACATATAAATTTTCATTTGCACGAAGATTCGCGGTCTATTAATTACCGCGTGGTTAAATATACAGTCGAGAGCAGCGCGTGGCAAAAAGATCGTTCGATCGCGACGTTTATCGATCGAGGCGCGCGGTTAACGTCCCCGGTATCGATCTTCGAACGGGCGAGCAATTATCCGGATAATTGCGGCTTCCCGAGATGGATCGCTGTGTCGAAACGCGTGATGCTGCAGTTTTCGATGCTAACCTTCTTCCACGGCAAATATCCTTCCGGATGTTTTCCCGTAGTTTTCTGCTGCGGAACAAGATGTCCGAACAAAATGTCCGAACAAGATGTCCGACAAATAGAGGTCCTCCAAACGAGAGATTCTTATCCCTAGAAGTCTCCTCTCCTTTCGCGACGAACATACTCGTTGTACACCAACACTTGGGTCCATTTTCGCGGAAGTTCGAACATGGCCGACAGGAAAGAATCGAGGAACAGAAACTGAAACGCTTCGATCATTAAATATACCGTTCTTTTTTAATTTCTTCGTCGTTCCTGTTTTAGCTTCCGCAAAAATGGACCAACGTGAACAGCATTGTAATTAACTCCACGACGAATATAGTCGTACACCATCGCGTCGGTTCATTTTTGCGGAAGCTGAAACATGGCCGACAGGAAGGAATCGAGGAACGAGACCAAACTGCTCCGATCGTTAAACGAGCAGTTTTATTTTTTTATTTCTCTGTCGTTCGCTGTTTTAGCTTCCGCGAAAATGAACAAACGTGAACAACATTGTCATTAATTCCACGACGAACGTACGCGTTGTACATCGACACAGACACACCGTTCTCTTTGAATTTCTCTGTCGTTCGCGTTCCAGCTTCCGCAAAAATGGAGCAACGCGAGCAACATAGTAATTAATTCGAACGACGAGCATACTATAGTTGCACACCATCGATGGGCGGAGAGAAGAAGCCCATACGTTCGTCGTAACGGCGATGTTATATTATTTCCGAGTTATTAAAATCGTTAAGAGAAGAGATACGCGTTCGTCGAACCTGCGACGCTTGTAATCGACGAGGACTATTTTCCTCGTTGCGAGAAGAAGCGCAGAGGTGTGCGTCCGTGACGCGTCGCACCGTAAATTCGCGAACTAACTAATTACGCAAACGGGGCCCGGTATCATCGCGATCGTAGCCGCTCCGCGTCGTCCGGCCGATTTCTGATTTACGACAGGCCGCTCGCGAGAGAGCACTTTTCGAGATCGTATCTATTTTTAACGCAACCAATCGCATTTTTTCCAGGCCCGCGGCACGCACATGTTGCAGAGAGACAGAAAGAGAGAAGCCAATCTCGCGTTTCAACGGTGCCGGGCGTAGGAATTAATTTCAATTCGATCGTATCGCGACACAGCCAATACCGCATCGCGAAATTTATGAGGACCGGTCTTATTATCGGTCTCGACGGCCTGGATTGCTCTCCGCCGGACGGCCCGTGGGACTTTCCAACCCGGGCCCCGCTCTTCTCTCGCCAGGCCGCAATTTTCTGCTATTGCGTTTTCGAAAAAGAGGCCTCGCCCGATCCTCGGAGTACAAAGTTGCTCGGAGCGTCGCGCTCTCGAAAAAGGAGAATTTCGCGGAGAACGCTCGAAGCAGCGAACGCTGTCGCAGGTTTCATGTTTCATCGCCGGAGAATTCAATGATCCTTCTCGCGAACAGATCTAGATAAGAGCGTGAGGGAAAAAGAGAGAGAGAGAGAGAGAGAGAGAGAGAGAGAGAGAGAGAGAGAGAGTTTTTCTAGCACCGGAACAGAGGAAAACCACTTGGACGAGGAGACGGTCTGGGTTCGTCTCGTGCTGCGCCGCGCCGGCGGGTTTCAATTTAAATCAATGCCGCCTCGAAAAATCAATCATCGTCCCCACCCCCTGACCGATATATCGCCGGAGAGAAATTTATGAACCGCGCTCCCATTAATCAATACTATCGGTCGCGCGGTCGCGCAAAAATCGCAGATTCATTTCTGCTGAAAGGAGCGCGCGCGCGAGAGCCCGCGCATAATTGCATCCGCGGCGATGAGCAGAAAGAGAGAAAGAAGGAAAGATAGACTGCGAGAGAGGGAGGGAGGAGAGACAGCGAGAGAACGCGAGAAAGAGAGAATAAGAGAGAAAGAGAGAGAGAGATCGAGGGACGACGAAGAACCGGGCACAATTTCGATTTCCATACGAGCTCGCAACCGAGTACACGGATAAGAGATACCGGGAGGATCATCCCTCACGTCCAGCGATTCCTGATTTATGAGCCGAGGATGCTTTTCAAAAGTTGCTACGCTGCGCGCCGCGTTGCGCTGCGCCGCGCGCGTGTTCCTGCAATTGCCCTGCCGCAATTATTGCGCCAAGGGACCTCCGGAGGATCGGCCGGTCGCATCTTTCAGGGCTTGCGCATCGAGCAGCTCCCTTCGCCTTTAACTCGGCCCCATCTACGCTGAAACTCGCCTCGCATTATCGACCAATCGAGAGTCGAGTCCAGTCGATTTCAGTCAAGGCGAGTCCAGTTCACTGTGCGGAGACAAGTCGAGGAACATGCACGAATAGTCTCTACGACGCTCCGAGCAATCCCAGATCGCCCCCTGGGGCACGTGCTCTGTTAAACCCGGGAGCGACGAAGCCACGCCTACTAGGGTCGATGCATTGCGGCGCCAACCATCGTTCATCGATCGTTTGGAACATCGAAACGTCAAGGAACGCGGCACAGATCGTCCCACGAACGACTAACCTGCCTCGGCGGAGCAGCGAAGCCACGCCCCACGGTCGACGAACCACGCCTACCCAAAACATTGGATATACAAGCTTTAAGTCAATCGATCGTCGCGTGTCAAGTTTAATACACTCGGATTACTTCGCGAGACACTGCCCTCGCTGGAGCGCCAAAGACACGCCCACTCGAGACAGTGAACGACCGAACATAGTCATTTATGATTTCTACAACTGAACCTATTGGATCATCGAGTTTCGAGTCGACGATCAGACCTGATTTATCCCGAGGACACTGTTTCAGCTCGAGGGCTCGCCGAAGTCACGCCCACATACGACGAGCCACGCCCACTCGGAGTATTCGACGCGAAGACGGCGCCATTACGGTCTCCGCTTTAAACGATCTCGTCCAACGATCGATCGGTTATCGACACGCAAAAACCGTCGACTTCTCTGAAATGATTCCAGTGTCGTTACTCGGAGGCTGAGCGGAACGTATTTCGCGGCGTTACGTCCCCTGGTATTTTCTGCGAGAGGTGTCAAAGTTCAACCGTTCGGTTATATATTCCCGGAGGCCCGAGGATCGTCGGGAGAGGGCGCCGAGAGGTTTAACGGTCGACGATTCCGAAATCTGTTCTCCAAAAATAGAAGAGGGGATCCTGTTTAGGATTCGGCGGTGATTTATGGCCGGTGTTTTATCGATCACGCACGAACCGGACCCCCGACGATAACGAGAGGCTTGTTCTAGGATATTAAACTGGCCAGGGAAAAATTCTCCGCAACAACCGGCGCGCAGTTTATCAAGAGGCTCTCCCGTTACAAAAAGCCTCTCTTCTCTCTGTCTCTTCCTCTCTCGCCCTCCCGCCCTCCGTCTCGCGGTAACAAACGAGCCGACGTTTATTTGTGCTGTCAGTTTGTTAAACGCCCGCCGCGAAGTCGATGCTCCACTTCGAATTTATCGCGGTCTCGTTATCGGCCTGCGGTATTTAAAGAATCGCGCAGCGGTCGACGCGCAAACGCGCGAAACTGCGAAGCGGACGAACGCCGAAACCGGCGGACAACGACGTTAATTAGCCGAAGAGGAGAGCACTTTCTCCGGGGCCCGATCTCCCCGGCGGCAGGAAATTTCTCCGCGAGATTCGTGCACGCTGGAGGGCCCATTCGTTCACGGGCCCCCGGCGTTAAACGATCGCGTCGAACCTGCCTCGAAAGATCCGCCGCTTGCAACGGAAAATGAACCCTTTGCACTCGAGTGGCGACTCTAAGGCGCCACGAAAAATTGCCATACTATTATTTAAACAAGTTTTATATCGCTAGGTTTGCTGTTAAAAAATCGATAAAAATTTGTATGTTCTAAGCACGAGTAATAGTAATTAATTTCATATATACGAAAGGAAATAAACTATGTACAATGGAGCTGTTATAGGGAAAAATATTGTTTCGATTTCGCAGTAGAACTGCTTCGAGTGCAAAGGGTTAATTCGCAGGGTTAATTCAAATTATCCTTTCGCGATTACAAAAGGTTAACATTAAATTTCTAAATAACAAGTTTTCGTTACTAGAAATTCCAAATACGATTAGAATCGATGAAATTCTTCAAATTATGAAACAGAATCGAATATGTTCCGACCGAATAAAAATGGCCGCCGTAAAACGGCAGGAGACAGAAAGAAAGTCGCGCGAATTAGCAGCAATCTTAATAATTTAAGTACTTAATTCCCAACGATTCGTTCAAGGTTTCTTCGCAAGAATTTGGAGAACGGTGCACGAGGACAGCTGGAGAAATTTCAGTCGGTAGAAATGGGCGGACAAACTTGGAAAAATTCTTAATTTTCCAAGGTTTCGCTTTTCTCGGCTCGTTGACCGCGCATCGCGTGACGAGAATCCTCGTGGAGAATCCGCGCCGATTTCGCCGGCGATTAGCGCCGGTTTCTTCGTCTCCGAGAGCTTTTCAGATGTCACTTACCCGATGTCGGTTCTAGCATGTCGCGGGAATAACGTGGTCGCGCTTCGGACGCGTCACTTACCTGCAACACAAAGAGGAAAACGATGGTTAGTTAAAGGAGAGCAGAAACGTTTATACGGCGGTGTTCGGTTCTCGATCGGTTGCGTTGCAGATTCCGCGACACTGTGCCCGGCATTGTGCCGGTGTCGCAGCCTTTTCGCATAATCAATGGCCGCCTGTTAGCGAACGAGTCTCGTCCGGCAACGGGAACGATGGAAACCGCCCGGACCTCGGGGACTTTCGATCCCGGAAGAGGATTTTCATCGAGGAACGAACGCCGGCCCTTTGCCACAATCATCCTTTGTGCCGCAGATTGCGAACGATCGACGTCCATCGTTTTGGACGACGCTGAACCTTTTCTGCCATCTTCCTTTCGCAAATAACCGACTTTCACGACAATCAACGAAACCAATCAAATTCAACGAATCACTTTAATTTTCATAGAACTTTTCAGATTCTTACGATAAACTCCGATTGTTAACCCTTTGCACTGGAAGCTGTTTTAACTAGAAAATCAGAGCATTTCTTCTGACTTAGGATATTTTCATTTCACATGAATTATTATACACCTTATGAATGTGGTACTTTTTACCACTATTCGTCCTTAAAACACTTAAATTTTTCTGAATTTCTTAAATATAAAGATAGCGATGTTCGAATTATTTTAAATAATAGTGTGTCAATTTTTCGTGGCGCCTCAGAGTCGCCATTCGAGTGCAAAGGGTTAATAAGGCTACAATTAACAATTTTAAATGTATGACAAATGGTTCGCTTTCAACCTTCTTGTATTTTCCAGATATCAATTAAATTGAGTACAACGGACATATTATTTATATTATTTATATTATTTATATTTATATTATATTTACTTTTAAATATGTACAAATAATTCTGTCACCCATATAAGGGTGACATGGCAGTCAAAGTGTTAAACGGCGCGTTATATGCATTAGTTTCGCGATTCTAATGAATGCAATCGATGCGGCGAATAGAAATTAGTTTTTGGGAATATACGAGGATTTCAGGGAACTTATGGCAGACTTGAGCAACCGACAAAGGACTTTAGGGTCGCTCGAAGATCTCGAAAGGCGTGGGAGAAACTTGGGAGGTGTTCGAAGAGTTTGAAAGGTGTTGGAGGAGTTTGAAAGCCGTTGGATGAGTTTGAGAGGCCTCGGAGGAGCTTGAGAGGAGTTTGAGGAGTTTCAGAGTCGCCGGAGGAGCAGGTTGTAAATTTAAGAGACGCGCGAGGACCTTCGGGGACGCAGGAGGAGGAAATGCTCGGCGTTCGCAGCGAGCGAATAAATGTACGCGCGTTCGTGACAGGCACTGCGCGTGTCAAAAATAAAATCCGCAAAGCGAAACGACGAACCATTAGGAGTTAGCGGTCCGTCGAAAGGCCGCATGGAAATGAACGCGGATCAACAACGGATACGAGGGACGGGAAAATAATCACCTTGACGGTTATGGTCGTGATGCACATGTTGGCAGACGCGTGGCTCGCAGCATATCACCCGCTTAGAAACACACGGCCTCTCTCTGCCGGATCGAGGGGAAAAAACGATCTCGACGCAAGCACACACTCGGCTCCGATTTATTGGCGACTCATCGCCTACGGTCGTCGAAAAGAAACAACTCCTCTCCTCTGGATCGGGAAACGGAAAAAAGACGACCTCGATCTTCGAAGCACACTCGACCGACTCTCAACCGAGACTCGAGACTCCGCGCACCGATTTATCAGCACCGTTGGAAACAAAAATATCGACTCTTCTTGGTCCGGGGAAAAAACGATCCCGATCTTGAAAGCACTCCGGGACCGACTCGATTTAGCTCCGATTTATCGGCCACGTCGGAAACCGAGCGACTCTTCTGGATCGGTAACAAAAATTATCCCCGAGCACGTTTCCTCGGTACCGTCTCGATTCGGCACCGATTTATCCGCAACAATGCCGGCGAACGACTCTTCTGGATCGGTTAGAAAAATTAATAATATATTAGAAAACTGAAAAACCGATCGCAAGGCACACTAGGCGAGTCGTCGCACCGATCCGTCGATCGTTTCTCGATCGATGGGAGAAAAAGAAAAAAATAAGAAGGATGCTCTTAAAGATTCCCGTTGGACGTGATCTATCGGCAAGCGATCACCCGCTAGGCCGCTTTCTGACTGACTTTTCGACGGGCCTCTGTTTCGTGTTACGCGACCTCTGCTTCCTCGACGAAGAGGGTAGGGATGGCTGCCGGCCCTGCGATTGGTTCGACAGAGCACGGCTCTCTCGTCGCAGCCCTTCGTCGGGTTCTCGATCTCGAACCCCCGAAAACCCGCGAGTATTTTTACCGGGGCTGAGCGTAAGGGATCCTATCGGGATCGAGGCGGCGGACTCGTTTCTGGAAATAGACGCGTGAGAAACGCGGAAGGCCGCGCGAACTCGTTCGACGCGACTGCTCGGTAAACTGCCGTGTCCGATAGTCAATTTTACTCGAAACTATTCTGTTTTACTCGAAACTATTCTGTTTTAGTCAAACCTATTCTGTTTTACTCGAAACTATTCTCTTTTACTCGAAACTATTCTGTTTTACTCGAAACTATTCTCTTTTACTCGAAACTATTCTGTTTTA
>CM052085.1:1898629-1910687 GCA_028453745.1 Agapostemon virescens
AACAACTTTTCCATCCATAAGTTTGCAGTTGAGAAATTGATAAAAATATTAACGCTTTGCACTCGAAGCAATTCCATTCCAAAATCGAAACAATATTTTCAACTATAATAGCTTCATTATACATAATTTATTTCGTTTTGTACATATGAAATTAATTACTGTTACTCGTACTTAGAACATTAGAATTTTTATCGGTTTCTTAATTGTGAACATAGCCATGTAAAAATTGTTTAAATAATAGTATGGCAATTTTTAGTGGCGTCTTTGAGGCGCCATTCGAGGGCTAAGGGTTAAAATTCTAAATACGAGTCATAGTAATTAATAAAATGAACTGTCTACAGTGGAGCTTTTATAGATTAAAATATTGTTTCGATTTTCGAGTGGAATTGCTTCGAGTGCAGAGGGTTAAAAGCGAGGAATTTTACGAAACTGCGAATGGAGTACTCGCGCGTCTCTTTGAATTTGTAATTTGTTATTTGTGCTTTGTAATTTGTGGTTTGCGAATCGTTGAAATATCGCGCGAAGCGTTGCACGAACGTTTCTGTCGGAATTGGGAGAGGCCACGGTCTCGAGCCTGTTGCGAGATCGTCGAGGCTCTTAAGGGCAGATTTTCATCGCGGCACGGCGCGTTGCGTAAAGGAAAACTGTTGGAATCTCCGTTAACGACTCTTTAAGTAGTAATTAAGGTCTCCGTGGGGGCCGAAGGTGGAGAAGACTCTCGAACAATAGCGACAATTGGATAAATTGCTTCCCTCCTCGGGCACCTTGCGCAACGTTGCATCGCGGCGGCTGCGAGAAGGCCTTCGTTTTCCCGACGACTCTCGAACCCTCGGTCGCCGACAAACGAACCATAATTAATATCGAGAAGACCCGTCGAGCTACGATATCGTACAGTCAACCGAAACGGTACGTGCCGATGTCTTTTCTCTTCCCTGGAACAAGTTTTATATGTCGCGAAAAATTGCCACACCGTTGTTCAAAACAATTTTTACATTTTACCGACCGGAAGCCTATTAACACATTGACTGCCATGTCACCCATGGGTGACAGAATTATTTGTCCATGTTTAAAAATTAATTTGCACACTAATATATTCGTTGCACTCAATTTAGGTCATACCTGGAGACTACAAAGAAGGTTGAAAAGAATAACTATGTGTCAGACATTTTAAGTTTTCAATTGTAGCTTCATTAACACTAGGTTTACGGGACCCGTCAATTTGACGGAATTCAAACTTTGCAATGAAACATCTCGAAAACCGTTGGATCGATTTCAACCGTTTTGCATCGTAAATTAATCATTTCTTCCAAAGAATTTATACACACAGTTTTATTTTAAAGAAAGTGCGTATTTTCATTCGCCCGTCAATTTGATGGGTGCCGTAGAGATAGGTATATAAGAAACGTCCGTAAACTTAGTGTTAAATAAATTACTTTGATTTTGTGGAATTTTTTAGGCTGTTAGTTCGCCAGTTAAAGTGTTAAATAAAGCAGTTAGACCGAGCGCGAAACAGATCGTAGAAACAACTCGGTACTATCGGTTGTTCGGACGTTTTGTGGCGGTCAGTTCGAAGCCAGAAGGTTCGCGCGAAGAATCGCGAACAATCTAAAAACTGATATCACCTTATGCATCATCCGGCTTGCGATCGCGTTAAATACGATGTTGGGGCTTTCAGCGATGCGTCTGTTCGACACCGCCGCTCGGTTACGGCGCAAAAACCTACACGGCGAGAGCCTGTTCATAGTTAATAAACCGGGGGCACGTTCTCGCTAAAGATCCTCGCGTTCGATTACCGATAGCGACAGGATAGAGGAGAGCAACACAAGGATCGCGAGGACGAACGGAACGCCGGATGATGGAGCGGTACACGGTCACCGGGTGTTGAACCCCGAAGCGGGAATATTACTCAGGCCAATATCGCCGATTAATTAAGGAGGACAGCGGGGATATCGGTCTCGTTTCTATTAAGCGCGAAACCGCGGCGCAGGCCGACTAGGACGTTCCTCCCGGTTTTAATCGTTCTCGATGGAAAATGAGCTGCTCGGGTTTCGCGGCGGCTCGTACGTGTATCGCATTTAACGGTAATTACGGTAATGGACTAATAAATTGCCTGGATCTGCATCCCGTCTGCTCGGCGACTATCCCTCTCTCTTTCTCTTTCCTTCTCTCTTTCTCTCTCCCTATCTCTCCGTTGGCGTGCATTCACCGGCTGACCGAACCTAACCCGAGACGCGTTCGAGGCCGACGATCCCGACGAAATCGTCGACGGACATCGTCCGAACCGTAGATCTTACACGCCGAGACACTTAACGCTTCGGTCACCCACCCTGTCGCCCCTATACAGGGGATGGAATTATTTAATTAAAATTATTTTATTGGGATTAGGAATAAGAATATTTTATTATTCCATCCTCTATACAGGAGATGGAATTATTTAATTAAAATTGTTTTATTGGGATTAGGAACGAGAATATTTTATTATTCCATCCCCTATACACGGGATGGAATCATTTAATTAGAATTATTTTATTGGGATTAGGAACGAGAATATTTTATTATTCCATCCCCTATACACGGGATGGAATTATTTAATTAGAATTATTTTATTGGGATTAGGAACGAGAATATTTTATTATTCCATCCCCTATACAGGGGATAGAATTATTTAATTAAAATTGTTTTATTGGGATTAGGAACGAGAATATTTTATTATTCCATCCCCTATACAGGGGATAGAATTATTTAATTAAAATTGTTTTATTGGGATTAGGAACGAGAATATTTTATTATTCCATCCCCTATATAGTGAATGGAATTATTTAATTAAAATTATTTTATTGGGATTAGGAATGAAAATATTTTATTTCTAAGGAAACATGTCGGCATATCTAACGCGACGATTGGCAGCGTGAAAGAGCGTTCCGAAATTCGACCTCGTTATCCCCTAATTAAAACCGCGAACCGTCGGTCAAGCGATTACACAAAGTTTTTGCCCGCATTCTGCGAAATTGTTTGAGCCTGCGAGCGATAAACGCGTCAACATTCCTCGGTAACGGGAACCGAGGAAAAATGTGCGGTAGAAACGAAGATGGGTAGCATCTTCCATCCATAAGGATCCATTTCGCGGAGGAAGCCGCGATTATTATCCTCGAGCGTATCCCGTTCGCCGCGATCAAACTTCTAACGAGACGCGTCCGATCGAGCATTATCTACGGCCGATCCTAAACCCTCGATCGCGATTTAGCGATTTTATCGAGCACCGAAGATCCGCGGAGGCGCGCTCGCGTACGCGTCCGGCATGCGTTCCAGCGGAGCCTGTTGCGCGCTCGTTTCTCGCGAAAAAGTTGGTTTTTCTCGGTCGTTTCGCGGCTTCGACGTACTCTCTCGGCTTCTCTCGGCTTCTCTCAGCTTCTCTCAGTTTCTCTCTCGGCCCCTGCCGCCGCCTCGACCGCGAGGCTTCTTCAGCAATTTACCATTCTTCCTTTCTACGGAGCTCTTCCGCTTCTTCTTCGTCCTTAACCGGCCGTTTTTCTGCAGGGCCGGGGTACCAGCTGGCCAGCACCGCACTCCCTCCTTCCTGTTTCCCCCACGGGGACTACGATCGCGCCTTTGCGGTTCATTTTTTGAATTCTTCCGCGGCGAAGAACAACCGCAAAAACCGGCACCCGGGGGCTTTGTGCCGCGGCCGATATAACCTCCTATCCGACGTTTCTTTCGAAAACGCCACAGAAACACGGAGGACCGCGCTGTGCTTCCGCCATTTCTTCCCTTTCAACAGCCGTCATCTCTCTCGCCTCGTTTCCCTTGCGAATTTGCCGATTTTCAACGCATTCGTCGAATTCACTCGTTCGTGGAATTCTTTGCTGGAATTCTGCCTCGTGTCTTCCGACTTGTACACTCTATTATATTTATTAACCGTTTGCACTCGAGTGGCGACTCTAAGGCGACACGAAAAATTGGCACACTACGAGGTGTGTTCAAAAAGTATCGCGAATTTTGTGTTTTTTCAAAAATTATTTATTTATTCATGAATACCTATTTTGTCCCCTTCAAAGTAATCCCCATGAGATATTATACACTTGTGCCAACGGTTTTTCCAATCTTCGAAGCACTTCAAAAATCATTTTTTTTTATCTTTTTCAGCTCCTCCTTCGATGCCGTCTTTATCTCGTCAAGCGTAGCGTAACGTCGTCCTTTCATGGGCCTCTTCAGTTTAGGGAACAAGAAAAAGTCACAGGGGGCCAGATCTGGGGAATACGGTGGCTGCGGCATCATTAGTGTGTTGTTTTTGGCCAAAAAGTCGCGCACAAGCAACGATGTGTGAGCAGGGGCGTTATCGTGGTGCCGCATAAAAATCGAAGACGATCCAAAACACGTGCAAGCAAAGCAGCTGTCAACAATTAAGTGAACATTCAAAATGGCCGAGCTTGTCGGCATAAGTGAGAGACATGAGTACCAACATAAAGCCACAAAAAGATCGAAATTCGAATATACGTAACCCGCGAAAATTCAAAATTCGCGATACTTTTTGAACACACCTCGTATTATTTAAAATGATTTGAACATTGCTATCTTTATATTTAAATTATCTATCTTCATATTTGTTCAGAGAGCAATGCGACGACGCATCGGCAGAGATCGCCGCTCCGGAAACCGACACTGTCCTTCTCGGAAGGGACAATGGCGAGGTGACGAGTGCGTCGTGCCAAGTGTCCGGTATCGATAGTCCCAGAAGGTTCGTCTAGAGTTACCAGGAGGTCCGCGTTCCGCCTTTTCTCGTTTCGGCAACGTAACACCAGCTTTGTTTCCCGGAATCGTTATCGACGGCCACCCAAGCGCAGGTGCTTTCGAAACCGACGGCGTCCGGTGACGAGATAAGCGACGAGCCCGCGAAGTCTCGAGTTTTATCTTCGTGACGATTAAGAAATCGACGCGCGAGTCGAACGTGTATCGTCTCTTAGAAAGCAGTCGTTGGCATAGCCAGATAACTCTACGGTATCGATTTTCGTGCAAAAGAAATGGTCGTCTTTACTCGATCCTGGATCCAGAAGCTCCGCTGACATCGATTTCCGATCCATCTATTCGATGCAGTTGTGTCTGTCGAAGCTTTCGGGTGTAAGTCTTGTCTTCACACTTTAACTGCCCAATCAACAGCCTCAAAAATTCCACAAAATTATACTTATTTATTTGGCACTAGGTTTACGGGACCCGTCAATTTGACGGAATTCAAACTTTGCAATGAAATATCTCGAAAACCGCTGAATCGATTTCAACCGTTTTGCATCGTAAATTAATCATTTCTTCCAAAGAATTTATACACACAGTTTTATTTTCCTAAGCCTTCTACTTTTTGAGATTCGTATGTGGTATACCTATCTCTACGGGACCCGTCAAATTGACGGGTACGCTTATCTCGAAAATAATCCTTATATTTTCGCTTCGTTCGCCACATTATTCTGGCGAACGGTAAGTTTCTTCCGCAAGGATCGTTCCTGCGGCCGATAAAAAGAAATCCTCCGAATGTAGACGGTCTTGCGACCATCGTCCGGATTGTTCGCGAGTTGTTCAACACCTATAACGACGTTCCGCGGTGCATGGCGCACGGCTCGTGGTTTCTCGCGTCGCTGGCACCGGCCGATTCCTGTCGCCGTGCTTTTTACACGAGAGGAGAAGTCGAGGATGGGGAAAAAGGAATTGTCGCGTTGCTAGTTTTTTTCTTTTTCTAAAGAGATAGCCTAGTCGACCACGATGTACTCTCTCGGACGCATCCAATTCTCAATCATTCCCCCAAAATCGGACGCACACAATTTTCAACGATTCCCAAAATCGGACGCATCCAATTCTCAATCATTCCCCGAAAATCAGACGCACACAATTTTCAACCATTCCCAAAATCGGACGCATCCAATTCTCAATCATTCCCCCAAAATCGGACGCACACAATTTTCAACCATTCCCAAAATCGGACGCATCCAATTTCCAACCATTTCCAAAATCGTACGCATCCAATTTCCAAGCGTTCTTCAATTGGGAACGATGTCGTGGAAAGAACAAGATGGCGGAGGACGCGCGGTCTCAATCCAGCGACATTGTTACCGAGAGACTATTGTAATCGAGTCGTAAATGGTAAACGGTAGTTGCCGGAGGCGAAGCCATCGGTACGAAATCCTATTCTGAAATAGTATCTGCTTATGGAAATATGGAAATGTCGAGCGATAAATCTAGAAGCGAAGCGCATCTTCTAGCCTCGTGCGAAACCAGGTTGCCCAAGAGAGCTGGTTTCGAAGCATCGTGACGCGATCCGGCAGCTGATTCCGGTAGCATATTCCCGGAGCGATTAGCGTGACACAGCGATCGGTCTTGGCCGATTCCAGTGGCCCGAGGCCACCGATTACTTCGAATCGAATTCCACCGGTTAGCGATCGATGGATCGTTCTGAACGTACACGTGGATCGTCCCGCGGAGGATTTCTATTGCGCCGGTTTGCGGCTCGCGTCCGGTGCGCGCCTTTCGCCCAACCGTTCATCCCCCGGACATTATGATTACGCCGCGATACGACCGGGCGCATTAAATAGAAATAAAATAAATCCATGCTCTCCGGACGAGCGTAGACTCCTCTCGAGTCTCGAGTCCGGTAAACGAAAGAATCCCCGCAGGCTTCTGCATATTACACGGCGAGAGGCGGCCAGCCAGCCAGGCAGAAAACGCACGCCAACCCGAGCCCGAGCCCGATCCGAAGCTGAAAGTCGTCGGGGGCTGTTGCGATCTCAAATTCCCTCGTAAAACGCATCCGCGCCGCTGCTGTAGGCTGATTCTCAAAGGAATCGGTGCAGCTGCAGTTTTCACAGAGCGTCGAACAGCATCCATCCGCCTTCGACTCATCTCGGAGAGACGTCGATCCTACGATCGAACGTTTTCCCTTTCGATCCTTTGGTCGTTCTTGTTCGTCGACCGGGTAGCGGCTGGTCGATTCGCGAAATACGCAGGCTCAGGGTAAAAAGCTATTAAAAAGCTATTAACCCTTTACACTCGAAGCTGTTTTCTTCGTTTTATTCGTCCTTATAATATTTATATATTTATCAATTTCTTAAATAAACAGATAGCGACGTTCAAATTATTTTAAATAATAATGTGCTAATTTCTCGTGGCGCCTCGGAGTCGCCGCTCGAGTGCAAAGGGTTAAGAAGCTATTATAGCTATTTAGTTATAAAAGCTAAAAATGCAGCGTCCTGCAAAACTGAGAATCGCCCGATTCTAAAATGAAACATTTGCAAGATGATATCGTGTACTACTCGATCATCTCGAACGTTTTGCTTGTTGATAAGATACGGAAAAATTGCAGGGAAGAATGTTATTTCGTTGGAAGGGGTGAAAATTTTTCTGAAGGACGTCGGAGACCTTTTTCCAGCGGAATTGCATATTTTGACGAGCTGCGGATAACTGTAATGGCACGATCTTCGAGTAATCTTCCAATAATCTTTCAGTGATCTTTCAGTGATCTTGAAAGGAAAAGAAAAATCGCAAAGTCGGATGGAAGAGTCGCCGGATCGAATTTTCTTGGGACAAGCAGTGGAAAGGACGCGGACGCGCGAGGAACGATTACGATGATGGTTCGAGGATCGATGACTGGTCGGCTCGGGAAACGGGTCGATGCACCGCGAGATTAACGCAGGAACAATCTCTCGTTGCGGTTACATCGAATCCGTTTCTCGTGGTTCCTTTATCCGTGGACGGACAGCAGGTACACAGGTTCCGGCGATGTAGCGGATAGCCGTAAAGCCAAAACACGTGTTCCGCCAAAACGCGAGCCCCGACACCACTAATTCCTTATCTCCGGACTTCCTTTTCAGTTTCGTTTATCGTACCGACGCTAATGGACCGGTGCCGCAAACGGGAACGGGTATCGGGACGCGGATCTTTTAATTACGAACGCGCTCGTCGAAGAGTTACGTCTCTCTGAAACGAGAAAACTCCGCGGGGACGGATTCCTCCGGCTCGGAGGGGATAGTTCGCCGCCCTCGGGAACCCGTTTAATTTCATCGAAACGGATTAGGGTACGGTGGATTTTATTGCGATCGATCGTACGTTGCGTCTTCGGAAATGGTTATGCCATCTACCGGAGGGCGTGGCCCTGCAAGCGGCGTCTTCTTCTTCTTCTTTCATTTTGTTTCGCGCAGCACGGGTGCGTCGCCATGATGCCAGTAGTCGAACGCCGAGCGCTAGAACGTTAACGAGGAGCAGCGACCTTTCCAACGTAATCGGAGGACGACCGTGATCCTCCCTCGATCCGTTAACCCTTTCCTGTATTACACGATGGGTCAGGCTCGCTTCGAAGATTCGAAACGAACTCAAAAGAATTGTATAAACGTTTTCCCTTATCTTTTTGACCATGTCGAAGTTCTTCTTATTATCGATATTTGCAGCGAACGCACCCTTTCCACTCTAAGCAATTTTAGCCGTTTGGCTGCGGACGGATTTTTTCACTTTTCATACAATAAACTCACTTGTATTGCATTGCAACAACAAACATTTTTTAAAATACCATTTATGAGCTTTACTGGAGGCATAACTGTTACTGATTCAGAGCAGCATTATTGTGCTTTATGTATTCTTGGCATAACAAAAAAGGAGCGCTTTTCATAATTTTGGCAGAAACGTGAAAGGAGCGCGATAGTGCTTCTCCGCACTCAAACGGTTTATTCCAAAATCGATATTCGCTGTTAGAAATCGCGCGAAAACGCAGGAAGTGGTGGCTCGATGAAAACCGACGGCGAAGGGTTACCGGCTTGCAAAAATCGTCGGATTCAGCGAATGCGATCGAGTCTGCTATCCGGCGAATTCGCGATGCGCTCGCGCGAGTGCAGGTTCGAGGTGTGCGTGGATTCACGAGCGCGTGTGTGCGTGCGCGTTTAACAGCGAGGAGGGGTACTGACCGCGCATTCCACGAGGGAGGTGACCGCCTCGCTTCTCATCTGTAAGAACCTCTACCAGCTCCGCTTCGAGCTGAACTCGAACGCGGACGCGAGGACGAACGCGCGCGGAAAAAAAGAAACGGCCGAGAAGTCGCGGAAATCCTCGCGAATTATCGCGGCATTGTTGACCGACCGGTGATCAAGCGGAGTCGAAACAAGAGCAACGCAAGAGCAACAAGAGAGCAACAAGAGAGACAGCAACCGAAAAGAAGAGAGACAACGAGCAACGCAAGAGCAACAAGAAAGACAGGAACCAGAAAGAAGAGAGACGAAGAGCAACGCAAGAGCAACAAGAAAGACAGGAACCAGAAGGAAGAGAGACGAAGAGCAATGCATGAGCGACAAGAAAGACAACAACCAGGAAGAAGAGAGAAAGAGAGCAACGTAAGAGCAACAGCAGAGACGAGAGAGACAGCAACCAAAAAGAAGAAAGAGAGAGAGAGAGAGAGAGAGAGAGAGAGCAACGAAAGAGCAACAAGAGAGACAGCAACCAGAAAGAAGAGAGAGAGAGAGAGAGCAATGCAAAAGTAACTAGAGAGGAAAAAGAGAGTAACGCAAAAGCAATAAGAAAGAAAAGGGAGAGAAAGAGCAACAAGAGAGAAGAAAGAGAGAGCAACGCGAGAATAACAAGAGAGAAGATCGAGAGAAAGAGAGAGAGAGTAACGCGGAAGCACCAAGAGAGAAGAGAGAGAGAGCAACGCGAGAGCAAGTAATAGCAACGAGAGAATAATAAGAGAGAAAGAAGAGAGCAACGCGAGAGCAATAAAAGAAATAAGAGAGAAGAGTAACGCGGAAGCAACAAGAGAGAATTGAGAGAGTAACGCGGAAGCAACAAGAGAGAAGAGAGAGAGCACCACAAGAGCAACGTAAGAGCAACGTAAGAGCAACGCGAGACCGCCAAGAGAGAAAGAAGAGAGCAACGAGAGAGGAAGAAAAGAGAGAGGCGAGAAGAGAGTCCTTCGCGAAAGGAGCGGGCGGGGATGCGCATCTGTCCGCAGGATCACGGTTGCTTAAGGAGTTGCCACGTTTATCATCGCATTATCTCCGGGCGATGCTCGTTCGTTCGCAACATTTCGAAGCACATCGCGCACAAGCACTCGGGGCGATCGTGCGCTTTTCGTGTGCGAGGGGCACTGCGAGAACACTCGCGCGAGGATCGGACCGGACGTTCGCTCACGCAATCGAGTTCACAGGCGTATCATTACAGCGGGACCTGACGTTTAGTTGTTTTTCGCGAGCCGCTCCTCTTAATCGTATAATCAAGTTTTTGCGGTGCATCCCGACTAGTCCCCCAACCCCCTTTTCCGCCCCTATCAGTCACGCGAACGCCTCTGTGCGTCGGTGAAATTAATTTCCCGGTAAACGTCGGTTTTGTCCAGGCTCCGTCGCATTCAGCCGATCGAGGGTCGACGCACGAATCGCGCGGAATTCGGAAAGCCCGCATGGTGTTGCGTCTTAATGTCTGCCTGCAGCGAGACCAGCACGGTCAGCTCAAGTAATTTTTACCCGACCGTAGCGAACACAAAAGAGCAGCTGTACCACGCGGAAAACCCCAAAATTCGCACAGCTAATTCGCACATTTTTGGCACTCTTTGTTTTCCGTTAGGCGACAAATTTTTCCATCGTTGCAAGCGATTCCGACCTGGCGAACCTTCTCCTACTCCACCCTCCATCTTCTTCATTCCCACTCTGCATTTTTGTACTTCCACCCTTTTTCCGACAACCAATTATATTAACCCTTTGCACTCGAAGCAATTCTATTCCAAAATCGAAACAATATTTCTATGTACAATAGCTCCATTTTAGATAGTTCATTTCCTTTCGTTCATATAAAATTCATTACTACGACTCGTACTTAAAACGTTAACATTCTTATTGATTTCTTAACTGCAAATACAGCCACGTAAAAATTGTTTAAATAATACTATGGCAAGTTTTAGTGTCGCCTTACAGGCGCCATTCGAGTGCAAAGGGTTAAATATTCGAAACACCTATACTCCTCCATTTCCAAATACCGAGGTTTCTTTATACATTACACAACTTAGAACAAATCTGATATTCAACTGTACCACCAATTCGACCGAGTTCGAGCCGCGATACGTAACGACATAGCCGAGGTCTGTCTTAGCGTTCGCTACAGAGGTTCAATAAACGAGTTTGATTCTCCGGTCTTACAAGCATTCTTCGTAATTCCTGCCGAATCCAAGTCTGAAGAGATCGCTGCGAGGAGGAGGATATGGTCTCGCGAGCAACCAACGTGGAGGGACGAACAAGGACGAAGAAGGACGAAGAAGGAGACAGCGAGAGGAAGCGCTGTTGGCGAGGGCTAATGTAATCGGGAACCGGCGATCGATCTCGAGAATTCTATTAAATACAATTACCGGTCCGCCGTGGGCTTATTACGTTAACCGTAAGGCGTCTGGTGGCATCATCGATCTAACCGGGCGCACAAAGGCCCCAGAGATCTTTCTCTCTCTCTTTCTCTCTTTCTATATCTCTCTTGCTCCCTTATTCTCTCTCGTTCTCTCTGTTTCTCTCTGGTTCTCTCTGGTTCTCTCTCGGCAGCCAGGGGTGTGCACGGCAGTTGGCCGTCGTCGATCGATAATTCAGTCCAACTAATTGCCAGGCTACGATTGCCGTGAACACACTATTACGATCCTGTCGACGCGCTAGCGAGAACGCTATACCGGCCACGGGACACGATTCGAACGGCAATATCCCGGTGCTCGAACACAAGCCGTACAAGTACCGCGGCGTGCCAACGTAAAATGAGCAAACGAACGACACGGTCCACCCACGTTCTAACCTACATACACCACCTCTTTCTTTCGCCGTCTCTTTCCGCCCCTCGCCTCGCCGGCTGTTCTCTTTGTCCGTCCCTGTACCATTTTCTCGAGACAGACTGCGAACGCCGTTCCTAGTCACCGGCTCGCTGGGTACACCCTAAGCGAGTACCTTATCGCGGCCGAGATTCCTATCGCGCACCCATGGGTTCTGCAGTTTTTCTCAACGCGGACTTTGAACGCGATCGAAAGCGGCCGTCTCTCTCGCTTTGGAACTTGGGGAATTTTATGGTATTTGTAAAT
>CM052085.1:1934460-1944586 GCA_028453745.1 Agapostemon virescens
CGGCGATAGCGCTCGCAGTCTTGACGCAACAACTTCTGTTGCGAGAAAAATCGGACCGCGAACCCGGTGGGACGACTCTGGGACACGACATATAAACCCTTCGGCATTACCGAAACGGTTAAACAGTTCGATGGAGCTCGCGAGTGTCTACACCTTGTATCGTGAAACACTATTCGACGATAAAGCAAAGTTACTGTTGTAAACAGTAGCGCATCGTTTTTATCCACAGTTCGAGATTAACCACGGCGATAGCGCTCGCAGTCTTGACGCAACAACTTCTGTTGCGAGAAAAATCGGACCGCGAACCTGGTGGGACGACTCTGGGACACGACGGATATATCCGTCGGCATTACCGAAACGGTTAAACAGTTCGATGGAGCATTGAAAGTCAATTTCTTGGAGGTTCGTGGCGGAAGCACGGGAAAAGAGATTGCTCGTAGATTGCACGAGCAAGCGAGCAAGCAAGCAAGCCGGCCAGCGATCCGACGACTGCATTAGACGAGCGTGCACGTGCTCGCAAATCGCTTCTCACGATTCCTTTCAGAGACAAGCGACCTGCCGCTCGCTTCTCGGTGCCTCTCGGTGCATACGGTGCACACGGTTTGCTCGGTGCACACTTGCTCTCGCGCGACTCGCGACTCGCAGGTGCACGTCGGCAATGAGACTGCGAAAAAATCGGCGAAAAGGCGCGGCACCGTTGCGCAAACTTCGCTCGTGCTCGTGCCGTGAAATTCTCGTCCAAGGACAAGGCGGTTCCGAGCGGAATCGCTGCGCGCGAGCATCGCGAGCTTCCCTCTATTCAAATACTTTGATTTTTATCAATTTCTTACATACAAATATAATTATGTTAAAATTGTTTTAACACGTTGAATGCCACCGGGGTCACCGGTGACCGGCACCGTTACATCGTTTAAGAAACTGTGAAGAGATAGCGGAGACCTAATTTCATCCGCAGATGATTTTAACCCTTGCAATAGCAATTTCAAACGGACACGGTCGAAGCAGAAACGTCCTTTGATTTCACTAACCAAAAAAGGAGAAGTACAAATTATTTCCATCTGTACTTCTAACATTGAATGGTAGTTTGAGGACTTAAAAATGAGATACAGAAGACGATTTCTGGGTTTTGGAGTTGGAACTGCTTGGAGCGCAAAGGGTTAACATTAGAACCATCGAGCACTAAACTCAATCTACCCTGCTTTATAATAACGACAAGACTACATACGTTCAGAATTCTTGCAATATTTCCGCGCAATATTCCCGTGCACTTCGTTGCGAAGTGTTCGCAGAAATGTTTCTTTGATTTCACTAACCAAGAAAGGAGAAGTTACAAATCATTTCCATCTGCACTTCTAACATTGAATGGTAGTTTGAGGAGTATTCTTCTTGTATTCTTCGAATATCAACTAAATCGAATGCAACGAATATATTAACGTACAAATTTGTTTTTAAACATGCACTAATAATTCTGTCACCGATATATGGGTGACACGGCAGTCAAAGTGTTAAATAATAGTTTAACAATTTTTAGTGGTGCCTCAGAGGCGCCATTCGAGTGCCAAGACTTTAATACTCATACAAATATCTCGCCAGGATTTACACACGCGTGTTCTCAGGCTTTGAGCGTCTTTTTCGACCAGCCACGATCGACAGCCTCCTCGCTCGCGCCGTCGATCGAGATTCGCTAGTCGACCATAGACACGAAAGACCCTCCACCGATTCGTTTCTCGAAAATTTGAGCCAGCTGGGACCATGGGTCGGTAGGAAATTCCACGAGGTCCGGGGGTGGAGTAATAGTCGGCCGAACGGAGAAAAGAAGGCCAGGATCGACAATGGCGACGGGTTGAGAGCGATCTCTCACCCGGCAATTTGCATTCCGTCGAGTAATGCTGTTCTTTCTCGTGGACGCGACGCTCGACGGCGAGGTTTCGCCGCGAAACTCTCCCGAGACAATCGGAGACAGGCTTTTTGTCTAGACAACGGTAATTGCCGTGCTTTCTTCTCCAGGTCGCGTTTCGTCCGGCCCGTGTGCCGTGAAAGGACGACGCCGCGGTCTCGTCTTTTTATCCGTCGAATATTCTGTCCGCGACGATCGGTACCCAGAGCTTTCGCGCATTCGCGATTCCCAGACGATTCGACGCCGTTACGAGGCAATCATTAAAACGTACAACAAAGGGTACCCGGTTGTTTCCGGGTTGCTGCGAATCGCCTGGAGAAAACGCGGAAACCGCCGAAGATGATCTCTTATCGCCATTTTGGTTTCCGCGTGCCGTTCTTACCGATCCGTCGCAACTGCAAGGCTTCCTGGAGAAGCGTGCTGTCATTGGCACTAATATTTGCACGCTCTCAACAAATTGCTATATATATATTTTTAAATAGCTAAATTTTTTGATCGCCTCTTCGCTCTGTAGTTTAGGACGGTTTTAACCCTTTGCACTCGAAGCTGTTCGAAGCTATTCGAAGCTCGAAGGAGGTCTTTTCTTCTAGGGTATTTTCATTCCACAGAAATTACGTCACCTTATGTATATGAAGTTTTTGAATCGTTACTCGTCTGTATAATAGATAAATTTTGATCAACTTGAAATTGTTTTAAATATCAGTGTGCCACCAGTTTTACGTGGCGCTTCAGAAACTCGAGTACCAAGTGTTAAATTTTTTATTTTCGCCGACTAGACGGCAGTGCGAATCGCTACGATAAAACTCAGCGGGTGGAGATCGAGCCGCAGAAAGGAAGAGAGAGAAAGAGAGAGGGAGGAGAGAGTCGGAGAGGGAGAGAACCGGAAGGAGGCGCATCCACAGGATACGAGCACGTCCTTTCGGCATTGTGTTCGCACCGGAACTGTGGGAAAACTTCCACAGTCTGCCCGATAAACCGCACGGGTTAGCGACTCGTTTCGTTTTAGAAATGTGTTTCATCGCAGGCAATTTCAGAGTCACGATCCGCATCTCGATGCTAATTAACCCTTTAGGCGCGCCAATTCCGCGGTGGATGTCGCCCAATTAAAGCCCACCGTTCTTTATTTGCGGTCTAACATTGGATGCGCGCGTCCGATTCGAAACCGGTTGCTTTTATTTCCAAAACCTCTTTTCTTCGAGGCTCGAACAGCGTTCGATCGACGACGACGAATACCTGTTCGCTGAATGAAAATCGTCTGCGTCGACGATTCTCTTCTCGATGCTGGACGCGGTTTAGCGGAGAAGTCGCTCGTAGCGAAAGGGTTAAACCTTTGCACTCTTTAGTTCTTAAGCAACTTTAATTCTACAATTAAGAGATTTCTTTCAGCGTCGGCCATCTTTATTCTGTGCAATCCTTTTTACACTGTGCACTCGATATTAAACATGTTTCCTCATATAACAGTTGAATTTTCAACGATTTATAGAATATAGACGAATTTAACCCTTTGCACTCCGAACGGTTCTGGACGTTGGCTATCAGCTACTCAGCGCCACTTTACGCAGAAACGAACATTTACAGACCCTCCTATTATTTATTATAATTTTGGGACTAAGTAACGTATTATAATGATATTGGACTTATACGAATTGGTTGAAATCGAGGAATGTATATTTGCAAAAGAAATCAATATTTTATTGTTTATAATTTTGTACAGTATGATAAATTTTGAAACACCCTTCAATATGCATTGCAGGCTGATTAATGCATGTTTGACAATAATAAGTTGTTTGACGCCTGCCACCAGGTGTTTTCCTGTTAGAACATACAACGCAGTCCCGTTTTCTTTGTCCCGCATCGGGAATATGTAGTTTATTGTCTAATCTATTGTCCGCAGAAGATGCGGATGGACGCGTTCTCGATTCAAGAAGATCATCTACCAACTGGTCAACGAGTGCCTTAAAAATTTCTAATTGGCTTGAAAATTGAAAATTTCTAACTGTTATTACTAACTTACAAAATGATATTTAGCAAAAGAACTTATTTACCAAGAGAAGAATCACTTTTCAGATTTTCTAACTCGTTAGATCTATCTGTACCGCTCGACGCTTCAAACCAGACTGAGCTCAGCTTTGAAAATCTATTCCTTCAGTTTTAGAATTGTTTATTTATATTTATTAATCTCACTATACAGTGCGAGGTGTGCTCGCATACCGACCATTCTTTTACAAACTCTCCTTATCGCTCTTTTAAAGTGGCGCCGAGAAGTGCTCGGACCGTCGTGAGCACGATTCTCGCGTTCTCTTCCGACACAAAACCCGCTGATACTTTTTTCTATATCTTAATAATTTTACGATATTTTGATTTGATTTCTTGTGCCGTTTCAAGAGAGAACTTCAGGGAAACATGCATGTCTGAAAAAGTTGCGCTGAAATAACTCAATTCCCCGTAATCACTAATAAACTTGAATGTCCCCCTGAGACATCCGAGTGATATGCTGGAATTACGATGTCCCTGAGAGGGGACAGCGGAGTGCAAAGGGTTAAACATCGCTTTACATCGGATGCTGGACGTCGCAACGGGTCGCGAAAAGAGTCATCGCCGATCGAACGGTGTCGGAGAAAGGAATACCGCTATTCGTCTTCGATGCGCTAATCGGTAGCGCGCGAACGGCGATCGGCAATGCGCATCGGCGTTCGACAATGCGCATCGGCGGTGCAGGCGGTGGGAGTCGGGGAAAAAATAAAAATGAACGAGGAAGAGAAAAGAGGCAGACCGTTTCGCACGAAAGCAACCAATAGCGACGCTATTGTCGTTCGCACGCAATAGGTGCTTCCTGGAGCGCGTCGGCTCCGCTTCGCTCGACTCCTCTCGGCTCCGCTCCGCTCCGCACCGCTCCGCACCGCTCCGCACCTTCTCGCTGGTCGTTTTGTAAGCGAAAGTTGCCGGTGCGCCGGCTAACCGGCTACCGGCCGCCGCGGAATCGAATTTCGTTCGGGTCCGATGCGATCGATCGAGCTCGCGTGGCGCGCCGGCAATACGATTCTCGAGATTCGAGATTCGAGATTCGAGACAATCCTCTCTCCTCGGCGAGGTCGCGGCGACGATGCTATCGCGAATACTTAATCGGCAATTAAGTCGACGTATTGCTCGCGATCGTAGATTATTTTCATCGAGCTCGCCCTTGCCTCCGGGTTACCTGCCGCTGCTTGCTCCTAAACGCTGCCCCCGACCATAATTCCGACGTTGCGCGTCCACCGTTCCGCTCGGCTCGTTAACTATAGCGCGATGCTTCCAACTGTATCGGCGGCTCGTCCCTCCGATCGTTGTCCTTTTCTCGATGCCAGAACGCGAATTAAAACGGTCGCTTTCAGTCGTTCCCGGTTATACTTTTCGAGACGCGAATGCCTGCGCAATTCCTAAACGCTGCCATAATTCCGCCGTTGCGTCTTCCGTTCCGCTCGGCCAATTAACTATAGCGCGTTGCATCGAAGCATCGACTCATTCCTCGATGCTAAACCGTCGAATAAATACAATTCCGCTGTCGGAGCTCGCAAATCTATCGGGGAACACACAAATGCCTATGCGGTTCCTAAACGCTGCCATAATTCCGCCATTGCGTCTTCTATTCCGCTCGGCCAATTAACTATAGTGCGTTGCATCGAGATGTCGACTCGTTCCTCGATTACCGCTCTTTCCAGGATGCTAAACTGTCGAATAAAGACAAAATCCGCACTGTGGGTAGCTCACGGATTCAGCGTCGAAGACGCAAATGCCCCCGCGGTTTCTAAACCCTTCGAAGCGTCAGGTTTGCCCTTCCTTGGCGTCGGTTTCTCGATTCCGGATTAAAATTGTCCACGGGGATCGTTTTGATGCAATTTATCGAACGCTGGTTCAGAGCGTTTCCGGATCGACGCCTCTATAAAACGCAGCTCGCACGCTCGTTCGAGATGCCCGCCTCGATTCAGCGGAGACGCGGCGAGTGAGCCGTGTTAATTAGCTTAGGCTACCGGCGAGGCGAGGCGAGGCGCTAATCTTCGCGGCATCCTGCCGTCCTCGACAGTATTTCGCAGTCCGTTACGAGAACCCTCGGCGCGAATCGCGATTAAACGAACTAGGAAAAAATACTGTGGGATCGGAACACCCAGAGGGCCAAAGCGCGGGAGGAGCCTTGTGGGTGTCCGAGGATTTTGCGAGTTCCGGTGGAAGCTGACCGGCTGCGTGCGCCTGATGCACTTGTCTTCCTCTTGGAGAGGAACCTTGCGGGAGAGAGACATCCCCTGAGCGAGAAAGGGAGAAAGAGTGGAACCTTGCGAGAGAGAGAAATCGCCTGAGGGTGAAAGAGAGAAAGAGTGGAACCTTGCGAGAAAGAGAAATTTCCTGAGAGAGAAAGAGAGAAACAGAGGAACCTAGCGAGAAAGAAATTTCCAGAGAGAAAAAGAGAGAGAGGAACCTTGCGAGAGAGAGAAATCCTCTGAGGGAGAAAGAGAGAAATAGAGGAACCTAGCGAGAGAGAAATTTCTTAAGAGAAAAGAGAGAGACAGAGAGGAAACTTGCGAGAGAAAAATCCCTCGAATGAGATAGAGAAAAAGAGAATAAGCTTGCAAGAGAAAAATCCCCCGAATGAGAAAGAGAAAAAGAGAATAAGCTTGCAAGAGAAAAATCCCCCGATAGACAAAATAGAGAAAGAGAGGAACCTTGCGAGAGAGCAATCCTCCGAGAGAGAAAGAAAGAAACAGAGGAACAGCCTACCGAGAGAGAAATTTCCAGAGAGAAAAAGAGAGAGACAGAGAAGGAACCTTGACGAGAGAGAAATTTCCTGAGAGAAAAAGAGAGAAACCTCGCGAGAAAGGAGCACCCCTCGAGACAAAAAGAGAAAAAGAGAGAAAGAGAGGAACCTGGCGAGAGAGAAAGACCCCAGAGAGAAAGCGAGAGATCGAGAGCGAGTAGAGAGAGGGTGGGAGAGGGAGAGAGGCGTAAAAAAAAAAGGGAGAAGAGAAAAGGGCGGAGCGAGTCGAGGCGACTCTCTCGTACTCGCGGGACATCGAGTCGATTTCTTAAGTCCAAAAGAGTCGAGCTTCGATACTCCGGTTAGATACGTGACCGACGTACACACGTCGACATTTATCGATTTCCACGCGAGATCGCGAGACCCGGGGACGTTGATCGAAGCCTTTCGAGCGACTGCCGAGCAAGGCGTGTGCGCGCAAGAGCTCGGCGACGGAATAAAAGAAAAGATAGCTGGTCTCTCGCGGATGCAACCTGTTCTCCCATCGACGCACGAGGCAGAGGGAGACGAATCGGTTTCGATGCTGACTCTCTTTTCTTCCCTTCTCCTCTTCCTCCTCCTCCTCTCAGCGATTCTCTTTTCCACGGACGAATATATCCGACGATATACAATACCCCCGGATCGTTTCAACGATTTTCTATTCCGTGAAACGGTGAAACCGAACGACGGGTCTCCGCGAAAGGAGTCGATCTCCGCGGATGGCAGCGACGATTTCGTATTCGATTTTCCGACGAGGCTGCAGTTCGAGAGCTCCGCACGTTTTCTTGCTGAAACAAGGCACCGTGTTCTCTCCGTAACTGTCGCAAGTCCGGGTCTGCCAGCGACAGACTCGTGGAAAAGGCGCAAACATTTCGTTGCGGCGAAACGAGCGCGGTAGATTGCGATGGAGAAAGAACGAAAAGGCCTAACGACGTATTATTCTTACAAGGGAACGTATTCACATGCGAAAATCCGGTTTTCATGAAACTTATGGGAGCTTGTAGCTTTATTGTTTAAACGGAGGACTTTTGTTAAAATTTTCTGGCGCGACTACATTCCCCAATGAAAGAAACACAATTTAACACTTTGACTACCATGTCATCCATATATGGCTGACGGAATTATTTGTACGCTTTTAAAATGAATGTTCACGTTAATATATTCATTGTACTAAAGTCGACGGTGGTCCTGAAAGTGCAAGAAGGTAAGAGGAGTACCGTACATTATACATTTCATTTAAAGAATTTTTATAATATTCAATGTCTCATTTCGATTGTATAGAATTTTTCTGACTTCTAGTTTGGCAGTCGAAGTGTTAAAAGAAAATTCAAATTTTTCGATCTCCGGTTTTCCGAGATATCTTAAAAATACCTCAACTTTAAGGGCTGTTTTCACCAGTTCAAAGTGGATGGTTGCCGATAAGAAGAAACACGTGTCAAATATTTTTCAGAGAACTATAATAAAGGGTGAACGGTTCCCGTCGATCTTCGTTCAACGATTAATCGTCGAATCGAATGAAAATAGAATCCGGCATCGCGATCGGAGGGTCAAAGACGATTCGAGCGATCGTTGATCGGTGTGTATTGGCTCTGGCTCGAAACGGTCCTCGGCTGGATCGAGCCGGGACCGTTCTTGGCCAACAAATATTTGGATGATCGCGTCACGGAGTACCGTTAGCGCGGGGTGGCCGATCGTACACGATTTTTCGTGGATTTCGGGCCCCGGGACGGGCCGCGAATCTCGCGGCGTGCCGGCATGCTCGCGTTCCACGAAACCGGGGGCCCGAAAGAAGAAACCCGCCGCCATTCCGGGCCCGGCCACGTACCGCCTCTCCCTCGTTAATTAGTCGTCGCTTACCCTCGCGAACCCTATTACCAACGTGATCGGACGGTCAATTATTTCGTCATTGTCTCGATTGCCGGGCCATGCTGCTCCCGGATTCGTCACCTCTCTCTCACTATCTTTCTCTCGTTCTCCTTGGACTGACCGACCAACCAAAAACTCCCAACCGACATATCGGCCCGAACGAAACCGCTCGGACTCGTTCCAACATCGTTCGTAATTCGCGATTATTTCAAAATGTTTTAAGTTCATAATCCATCAGTGAAAACTTTCTAATGCATCCCTCAACGACGACAGCAATTTATACCGCTAATCAAAAAGGCCTCCGAAGTAATGTAATCTAATAATTTCATCACCAATTACAATGTAAAAGCAATTTTTTAAGTCTCATTTTGTTACGGGGCAATTATTGAAAGACCTATTAATAGACTTCCGGTCGGTAAAGTTTTATATACGGTACCATTAACCCTTTGCGCTCGAAGCTGCTTTGACTCGAAAACCTAGGCATTCTTCTGACTTAGGATATTTTCATTTCACATGATTTATTTCATGTTACACACGTGGGTAATTTTACTATTACTCATCCTTGCAATAGTTACATTTTTTCAAATTTCTCAGATACAAGCATAGCGATGTGAAAATCGTTTGAAACGGTGGTGAGGCGCTTCTGAGTCGCCATTCGAGTGCAAAGTCAAATGTAAAACAGAAGTGATTTCGGGAGAATTCAAGAGCAAATCTCGAAGTTCATTCGTCGCAGAAATTAACGAGGCAAATATAAAATATGTACCGCGAGAATTCCAACGGCAAACCGATCGTTTGTAAGTTCGTTTATCGGTGAAATTAACGAGTCAAATATAAAACGGGACCTGCAACCGCGTTGCCAAAGGAAGAAAGCATTCCGTTCATACGTTCTGCAATCGATGCGCGATATTTTTATTTCCCTGGAGGATGCGCGGTCCACTTACCGTTCGCAATAAAGTCGAATGCAAACCGTGAAGAATTTCAATCGTCTAAAAGTGCCGTTCCATTATTTCCTCTTATTTACTTCCTCAAAGGAAGAGTCTTTAACGCGCGCGGCTTTATCTTGCAATCGAAACGAACGTATTCGGATCGCGCTTAAAAATCCTCGGTCGGGCAACGTTCTAAAATCGGAGGGGAAAATTATGCGAGCTCTCGGATCGCGGATCGAAAGGTTGATCGACGAAAGGTGATCCCGGGCCAAAGTCGGGCCAGCGGAGGTTGCGCTCGCTCGATTCCCAGCAGGAGCACCATTTCGTTTTTCTTCTGTTTCCGCTCCAGATACAGACAACCAGGCCGTATAACTCGCCCGCGCCGATTATGGCAGGACTGGCTTTTGCGCATGGCTCGTTACGCGCGCGTTGCTCCGCACGGCTCTGTCCGAGGGCACAACTCGCGAACGCGCGCAAAACGCGCGAGCGAGCAAGCGGGGCCTAACCGACTCACCTTTACGATCGCGAATCGCGCGCGCAGGCCTATTTCGAACATCGCTTCCGCACTAGAAAACTCATTCCGTCGTTCAACCTGTCCCTCGCTATCGTCGCGATTCTCCGAGCCATTAACCCGGCCATACTTACTCTCGACCTCGCATGTAAAAACCGACT
>CM052085.1:1948181-1959087 GCA_028453745.1 Agapostemon virescens
CAAAAAATTCCAGGAGCATGGAGAAATTAAACGAAGCCGCTCCACCTAGCAAACTCTGTATAGAGTCTTAAAAAAATCCAGGACCGTGGAAAACAAATTTGAATCCAACAAAAGAGACCCAGAGTTCATCGCAGAGTGTTTGGAGTCGCTTAAAAAATTCCAGGAGCATAGAGAAATTAAACGAAGCCGCTCCACCTAGCAAGCTCTGTATAGAGTCTTAAAAAAATCCAGGACCGTGGAAAACAAATTTGAATCCAGCAAAAGAGACCCAGAGTTCATCGCAGAGTGTTTGGAGTCGCTTAAAAAATTCCAGGAGCATAGAGAAATTAAACGAAGCCGCTCCACCTGGCAAACCCTATATATGTATAGTGCACCGCTTTTGGTTGGTGCATGGCCATTTCATTTACACACATATACAAGTGTCAATGCAGTGTGCGATTTAGGGGAATCCCAATACTACCGCGTAATACTGAAACAGCGTTAAGCGGAGGCAGCGTTAAACGGGGTCTTACTGTATTCTGCCAATTTTTAATGTCCCCTCAGAGGAGTCATTGGAGTGCTAAGTGTTAAAACCGGCATACAGCGAGACCACGTGGAGAAACCCAAGATTCGCACAGCTGATTCAGTAAATCAATATATCGATTACTTTTACCTCGTAGGACAACGGACAACAAAAAACTCGGGTCACCGGCGCCTCGACCGCTACGCACTCACACGACAGACACACACACAGACACACGTGTGTGCAGCGTTAAACGGGGCTTAGGGTACCAAGGAGTCACGAAAACGGGTGTTTTTAGGAGCTTGTGGCGAAAATGCAGGAGCGTCCTAGAGACTGGTTCGAGGTGTCGGCAATCGTTTTGTCGAAGAACGATGCTTCCAAGAGCGATGCTTCAGAGAGCAATGCTTCGAAGAACAATGCATCGAAGAACGATGCATCGAAGAGCGATGCATCGGAGAGCAATGCTTCGGAGAGCGATGCTTCAGAGTGCGAAGTTTCGAAGAGCGATGCTTCAGAGAGCAATGCTTCGAAGAACAATGCATCTAAGAGCGATGCATCGGAGAGCAATGCTTCGAAGAGCAATGCTTCGAAGAGCGAAGCTTCGAAGAGCGATGCTTCAAAGCGCAATGCTTCGAAGAACAATGCATCTAAGAGCGTTGCATCGAAGAGCGATGCATCGGAGTTCGCAGGATCGTCCGTCGCAGCCTGTTTGTTGGTGCTGTTCGAAGCGGAAGGAACGGGGTACGTTTTCGACGCGTCCGAGCGGATCGAGCGGGTATCGAGAAATCCGAAGGATGCGCGCGGCGTGTTCGCTGGCAAAAGTGTGCTAACGACGGCGCGCGAACCGCCCTCGTGCGCTCTCGCTCGCTCGCTCGCGCTGCGCGTTTCCGCATTGCCCGCGCGCCGCGGAAAAACCCGCGCCGCGAGTAATGATCCTGCCGGGATAACGGTACCGCAAATTGGTGTAGCAAAAGGGTCCGGGCGCGCTGCGGAGACCTTTATGGAAATGTCCATCGCAATATTGTTAGCCGGGCCGCGGCGCGGCGCAGCTGGCATGGTAAATGACGTGGCCTGCTCGTTTCAGTCATTAGAGCTCGTCCAGAACCGCGGAGCTGTTGCGAGTACGATCCAAAGATGACGGAAGTCTCTGGACTCGCTGGACCGAGCGAGCGTTTCTTTCGCGGAGCATTCAGAAACGCGATCCCTCGCCAAGCGAAACTTTGCCCGCGATTTTTGCAGATCGAGGCAGCGTGGGACGCTACGAAGAACAACAGGAAAAATTTCAGAGCTCGGCTTGCGAAGCTGGCACGGTGAATGACGAGGTATGCCGGTCCGAGTCGTTAGAGCTCGGCCAGAACCGCGGAGCTGAACCGCGCATCCGAGCGATCAAGATGACGGAAGTCACGAGCCTTCGCGCGTATTCGCGAATCGCGCACCAAGGCCATTCGAATGAAAGTTCAACAGGTACCTCACGATTTTTGGAGATTTTCAACAGGGGTACCTCGCGACCCGTGGCTGGCGCAACGAGCGTTGCTCGCGTTGCTCGCGTTTTAAAATCGAAAACCGTACCGGCAAGCGATTTCGCGGTGAAAACCCGAAGGTATCCGTCTACGATCGGCTGAGTATAAGTTTGCAACTTTTGGGGGCTCGGAGCGTGGGATCCGGGAGGGGGGGAAGGAAGATCGAGAGAAAAATCGAAGAGGCGGCGAGAGGCGGGTCGATGGTGGCCGGACGCGTCTCCTAATTCGGGCCGAAGAATCGGGGGACATCTTTCGTGGCGCATCGGTGCAACGTCCTGCGGAGGATTCCTGCCGCGGCCGGTACCTTACGCCAGGTTCCTTTGGACTGACTCACGTACCGGTCGTTCCTCGGCTCCTCCCCTGTCCGCGCGGTTCCCACTTTGTTCGACGAACACGCGGAGAACTTGCTTTTCGGAAGCAAAAACGAACGTGGGCGAACCCTCGAAGGACATTCTCACAGATTCGGTTCTTCCATCGCGACAACCTCGGATCAATCTTTCTCTCTCTCTCTCTTTTTCTCTTTCCTTCTGACTCGCTTCGTTTCCGTTCGGCTCGGTCTCGATTCTTTTTCTTCCCGTTTCCTTCGGCCCATTCGATGTTCGCGCCAACGATCCTGCTCTATTCGGAACGGCCCGACGGCTAGATCGAACCGGACAGATAGAAACGGTCGGACCGGAGGGTTCTCCGATAGCCAAACGCGACCAGAACACCGTGGAATAGAGATCCGAGGACACGTAGACGAATGAACCGGGTTGTCGATCTCGGCTAGATCTGCCCGCGGACAAAGAGACAAAGAAGACCCTGCGCGCATCCGTAATCGTACGGCGATTTGCCTCTTCCCGAGTGTCGCGGACTTCGCAGAAACGATAAACAAAGGAACCGTCGCGACGCGTCAGCCGTTTCGTTCCCCGCGTTTGTCGGAACGACGGCGTTATCGCGGAAATCTGTTTTCCCCTAAAGCAGCTGCGCGATCACGTCACGAGATTGGTGGTCTCGATAGGACGGTCGATATCGCGGCTGAGCGAGAATTCGATCCGCGCGTTGCCAACATCGCCGAGAATAGTGCGCGTGATCATGGTAATACGATTTCTGCAGTCGCCTTTAGCGGAAAAATCACCTTCCAGGGGTACCGCGGAGGGAACGGTGCTTTCCGGAGTATTCGCCGCCGATCTTGCCATGGAACAATTGCGCGGCGATTTTCCAAAATAACTTCCCAAAACAATTTCCCAAAAGGGTTTGAATTTCTTGGTGCACGGGACTGTCTTCGTTCGGCAAAGCGCCGAACGCACAGCCTCCGCAACGGATGGGTTTGCAACCGATTCGAATCGGTCTGCACCCGTGACAATTTCAATTTAGAAAATAATCGAACGCGCGGATTCCGTGGCTCGAGGTTCTCCGTCCGCTTCGAAAGACTTTCGAAACGAACGGAAGTTAACGAGGAGGTTCGAGGAGGTTGAGCGTCGTCGCAAGGTCTTGAAACGCGACGCGTTTTATGGTCGCACGGTTATTGCGCGGCAGGTCGTCGAGGTGGGATGAGCGCGCAGGTGAGCGTTTTAGGTGACACTTTCGCGCGAAGGTCGGCTAGGCGACCTTACGAGGTCGCTCTCTCGCGTGCGCGCGTACACGCACACGCGATTCGTTCCTCTTCTCCGAGAGGAAACAGAGAGAGAGAGAGAGAAAGAGAGATGCGCTCCTGTTTTGGAGCGGATGCAGTTTGCCGCGAGGATCGAACGTGTTCTCCGGTGGCAATTAAGTCGCCCGGAAGCCGACAGAGTCGGCGGGTCGAAGGCTGGAAAAATCGGACAAGCGACGATGCGGCGGTTTTCTGCTCGGAACGCGAACATGCTCTCGGTTCGAGCATAAATCTGCCGGTTTCCTCGATCGCGGCGTTGCTCGCGTAGACCGTGTCCCACTTTCGGCGACCTTAAAGCGAACTAAAAGCCCGTTTAAAGGCTGCCGCGAATTTTTCTGACCCACTCGAGAGCTCGAGCCGCAGCCGGAGTTCGCGGCGCAACTACCTTGGCCGTCGGCTAGCTTTCCATCGGTGAAAGCTCCATCGGCTTCGCGAAACGCTCCGCGCCGCTCTGCGCTGCTCTGCGCTGCTCTGCTCTCGTCCGAGACAGCCGCGCGAGATCGTCCCGGAATCGATGGGACCGGTTCGAGACCTTCCTCAACGAGACGTCCGACGCGATGAAAAATTACCGGAAACGTCCTCCTTATCGCAAACCCGCATACCGAATTTGGCGGGGCTGCGGCTCCCGCTTCGCTCGTTCGTAGCGCTATTAGGAGCAATCCGCATGTTCGACTCGCATCCGCGTTACGATCGACCTGGCCAGGCCGGAGAAAGACAGGGGACCGTATTCCCCTCGATTTCCCCTGTTTGCCAACGCTCGAGCATCCACTCGATAAGTTTCTAAACTAATTATCAACAGATAATTAATTCTCTCACTCTAGGGCGGCGAGCATCCCCTCTCCTCGCGGATTCGCAACTAACCTGCTAACGGCAGAGAGAGAGAGAGAGAGGGTGGACTGTATTCCCCTCCATTTCCACAGATTGGCAAAACCGCACCGACGGATTCGCTTCAACAAACTCTATTCCATCGACTCTTCTTTACTCGTTCTACGACGCCGTTCTACTCCTCCTCGGGCAACGAGCATCCCCGGTTCCTCAACCAGAGAGAAGTAACGAGGATCGCGAAGCCGTTCTCCCACTCTCCGACAGTTATCATCCCCTCTTTTCCTGTACAACGAGACCACGTGACGCAATGCGCGCACACGATTGGCACCGCGTGGCGAGTAGGTTGGTCGCGACAGGGAAAGAAGGGGTTGACCGTACTCCCCTGAATTTCCCCGTGAAAGATCGCAAGGATCGCGACACCGTTCGAGATTCATTCTGAGATTCACCGGTTCGATTTCCGGCGACCCGACTCGTCTCGTTCTTTCCTCTCCTTTCCCCGGTTTCTTTCCCCGGCGTAATTTACACGGAGTATTAAATTTATACGCAATCTGAATTGCAAAGCGCAGCGGACTCGCGCGACGCGCGCACGGCGAGATGTCCTGGAAAAGTCGTAAACCAAAGGGAACGTTGATTTTACAACGTGTCCGCGGCCGTATCCCGATCGTCGATAGGAGAAACTCGAGGGAAATCTCATTAAGCGGAATGTCCGCGAACGATAACGGCGTCGTTAATGGCTCGGCGACGATAATTAACGGCCTGGATCGGCCGTGCACTCCCCTCCACCCTCCCCTCTCACCGTGGAACAATGACACACGTTACTTTCCCGCCACGGCGTTTACCGTACAAGCCTCTTCCCCTCCAAACGGATAAAACGAGTCTTCCGGGCGAAACTTCGAACGAGGAATCGAGTCCGGCCTGTAACAGCACATCTCTCGCGGAATCGAGCGGAGATGCTCGAGCAATAGATCCGAATCGATGGTTTCTTTTTCGACGTCGAGCAATGTCGCGTTAAATGCCACCACCCTCGTTAAGTCGTTCGCGTGCTCCTCGAGGCACTGGACGCTGGTAATTAGCGATACTTTCGACGATATCTCGTTTGACGATTCGATCTAGGAATTCGAGAAAATATCATGGTGACCTTGAAATGTCCGTGACGCCTCGAAACGCGAACGGAACGTTTACGTCGCGATCTAACCTATTACGGGGGACCGGAAAGTAATGTCGTCTTTTCTTTTACATATTTTGTAAAACTCCCGAAATGGAACCTTCGAAAGGGGTTAACGTAATACGTTAACCCCTTGGGTACGGATTTATTTGAGAAAATATTTGCATGTGGAACGGAAATAATTTTTGGTTGCTTGGAGTAGTATGTAAAGGCAGTACATTTTACGTAAGAATCTATTTATTTCTAAAATATTGGTGACATATGTAGTATTAAGATGTCTTCAACTAATTAGAATTGCAAAACAAAAATAAATTAATAACAACAAAATAAAACTAAATAAAATGTACCTAAAAGTTTAATTTTTGGTTTGACGTCTTAGACACGTCATCCGCTGTTAGGGGAAAAAAGTGAATGACGTGTCTCAGACGTCAAATGTACCCAAGGGGTTAAGATAAGCTACGTTAAAATCAGCTACGCGAGCTTCTACAGTAGTAGTTGACTTGAATAATATTATGACAATTTTTAGTGTCTCCTCGGAGGAGCCATTGGAGTGTTAAGGCTTAAAAGATTCTGTTCGAAATCTTGTTCACGAGTCTGACTTCGTTGTTGTAGGGCAACGGGTTAACGAAACCACCCGTCGATTCGATTGCTATGCAAGCAATTTTATAACTTCGATAACGTAGGCATTTTTCAGGTAGAAGGACTGTGGTAAGGGTGTAAGGTTTGATCGAGAGAGACGAGTTTATGATACAGACGGGACACTTGAATCGTGAATCAATTAGGGTTAGCTTCGGTAGCTTTCTCGTATTTCTAGAACAATTGCAGCTTAGACACGGTACACCATTGCCAGCGCGTTATCCGCGTTATCCGCGTTGACGCGTAAGCACGCGCGCGTCCGCCAGGCGATAATTCGCGAAGGATTTCGCGTGTGCGACCTCGAGGATCGTGGGGGCGTTTGGGCGCGAGCGGAACAAGCCGAGGTCGAACGTCGAGGTTGCTGGCTGTTTCGGACAGAATTTCAGAGCCACCGTTTCCCGTGTTTCGTAACGCTTTGCGCGAATTTAGCGACAGTCGCGTTCAGAATTGTTCGGGACAATTGCCGCTCGGGAAACGAGCAGAGGACCAACGACACGGAACCGTGAATCTCGCGTTTTTCGTATCGGGGTGGTGCCAGTGGGCGTGGCTTAGTTGCCCTCGATTCGAGCAACTTTAGGGTAGTATCTAACGGGGTAGTCCACCTTGCGGTGGCTTAAATTCTTCTTGAAATTGTGAAGAAAGTTTCCGTGGCATAGGTGTGTCCGAGCTCGCAACCGTAAAGCATCGAGCAGTCCTCCTCGGTTGGGCGTGGCTTGGTTGCTCCCGTTCGTCGATCGAGCCTCTCGGATATGCCACGGGCGATTCCCGGCGGCGTTATCGAATCCGAGGAGGTCCTTGCTCCGAGGCACGCGAAACGTCGCGGCGAGTTTTGAACGCCATAAACAACCGGTAACGATCCGTTGCCAAGGCGAAGACGAGTTCAAGGTCCCCCTTGAGTCCCTCGGGAGCCACGCGGAACCGCTTCCCGCCTTGTCGAGACATCCTGGACGAAAAGGATGGGCCCGTCTCGCGACGGAAGGGCCGTCAATGAGATAATGGGGCGGGTTGCAGGGCATAAATTAAGATATTATCGTCCAGGTGGGGCGTCTAGGTGGAACTGTTGCACGGTGATTGTATTTATTGCGACGGCCGTGTTAATCCTTCCTACAATTACATAAATAATGGCTGGCGCGCTCGCTCGCTGCGCCATTGTAAAAGTCTCGCGGGGAATTTACGACTCGCGGGACCGCGGCTGAAAAATCGCGAGCCCTTGAAAGAAATAAAAGGTCGGCGAGGAGGGAATAGAGAAGGGAGGCGCAGGGCGCGGTTCTTGGCGACGTGGCGCGGAATGGCGTGGCATGGCGTGCCGTGGCGTGGCTCGGTTCGGCTCGGCTCGGCGTGGCACGGCGCGGCGCGGCACGGCGAAGTGAAAAAGCGAATCGCTTGCCGCGGTAAGGTGCACGGCGCGCGCGTAGCACGCGGAAACGTTGCGCGAGGTCAAGGTTTCTCGCGGCGCTGCTCGGCTCCGCTCCTCCCCGCTCGCGGATCGAAACGAAGCCGAGCAGAAATCGCTCTCGTCTTTCGAGGAAAACGACTTCGGCCAGTCCGGAAGAGAACTCTGCTCGCGCGTTCGCGTCGACTCGCGCCTCTCGAACCCGCTTAATTTGACGCTCTGCTAAACCCGCAACGGCCGACAGTTTCTCGCGCGACACGCGAGACCTTCGTTATCCGGTAATTTACGAGGCCGGGCTTCTCTCGCGCGGCGAAGCTATCGGCGCGAAGCCGCTTCGCCGGCCGGAACTAATTTCCCGGCGAAAAACTCGGCAGGCCGTCGTTAAAGCGAATCAATTAACGAGCGTTTAGCGAACGACGGATTTTACCGAAGGAGCGCGGTCGCGATAACGCGAGATCCTTTGCCAGGACTCGTTCGCGCTCGCTCGATCCTCGACTCCTCTCGACAAAGTTGCTTCCCGTCGTCGATCGATCAACGTTCCGGATCGACGAGATTCCACCGCGATTTTTCCCGATACGTTTTCCATCGCGAATGTAATTGCCTCGATGCTTTAATTAGATCGTCGCGCCGAGTCGCGAAGCCGCTTGCGAGATGCGATCTTCCTGCCACTTCTCGAACCAATTACGGCCGAGCTATGCCGTCCGTGCGACGCGATTTCGAAATTTATTTCAGAACCGAATGCCCTCAGCGTAAACCCTGATATTTGTGCGAGAGTCTGCGGATTCCCACGCGAACACCGTCCGAACAAGCCCGGAATCAACCCTTTAAAATACCAGCAACTTTTTCCGCCGCGATACCGGTCGACGTTTCTCGATTTCTCGATGCGATTTCGTATCTCTTTTCGAACCTAAACGACTCCATCGTCGAGCGCGATCTTTGAGCTTCGATTCCGATTTCCGAATTCGCGGTTGCGATCTTAAATTTCGTTGTCGAGCATCGTTCGATCCTCCGCCAAGCACGATCCCTTCGCTTCGATCGACGCGGCGGACGGTTGAAAAATCGAAATCGTTTTAAAATCGATCCGAAGGCCGACCCTTCGACGCGCACGTCGACGAGCTAAGCGTCGATACGAAAAGCCATCGAAAAAAGACATCGCCGAGGTTTCACCGTGGCGAGAAAGAAAGGCTCGCCTGCTCGCGCGCGGTCAGAGGTTAAGAGCGTAGCGATCGCGACTTTGGTGTGTTCCCGATGAAAATTTCGCGATAAAGATCGCGCGCGAGACCGCCGCGCGGCGAAAGAACGCAATCTCCTAGGAATTCCCGACGCGCCGACGTTTTCTCGCGCGGCACACACGGTCCGCGACGCATCGCGCGCGTTTCGCCCGCGAGCGAACCCGAGCGTTCGCGCGCGAGTTTAGCGCGCGGAGCTAAACGAGAGGCAATCGCGCCGCTCGTTCCACGAATCGGTAGATTAAGCTTCACCGGAGCCGGCGAATTCCACGCCCATTGTCGAGCCATTTATTAATACCTCTCCGTCGTTGACCTCTCCGTTAACCCGTTTACGCAAGCGTGGCCGCGCGCCGATGGCCACGGACGGAGCCACGGTAGATCGCGAGTTATTAGGCCGCTCGAGCGGATCGCTATCGTTGGCCCGATCGAGCAACGGCCGTGCGCGGCTACGGCAACGGAACCGAGAGCATTTCCTGGCGGGGCCCGGGACCCAGGGACCCGCGACTTTCACGAACAAACGATCTCGTTCGCAGCCTTAACTCTCGATCGCTTAGCTTGTTAAACAGGACGACTCGAAACGCCGAACGCGCTCGCTCGCTCGTGCCTCGCGCACACGACCGGTGAAACGCCGTAAATCACCATTCTGTCTGCCCGACTATTTCGAGTATCTACGTTTCTTGTGTCCGCGATTCTTTTCCGCGGGCCTCGCCTACCAACGCTTCTATCTTATCTCTCAGCTTCTAACCGTTCTCTGTTCTCCGCTCGCAGTCTCTTTCTCCGCTTTCTTACCGGCCGCCCTCCGCATCCGACCGCTATGATACGGCGTGTCCGGCCGGCCAGAATTATTGGCATACTTGCACCGCTTATCGCCCCAGCCGACGTTAATTATCGTCGCTTCCCCCTACCGGTCGCGAACGCCTATCTACGCGAACCCGGCGTTTTTCGAACGAACCGATACGGCGGCCGGGCTCCGCCATCTTCGTTCGAAACGTTTCCGGTTCTCGTCAATGGCGCGAAAATCGGTGATTATTATTGACGGAGAAGGTTTGCGTTTCGAGGAATACCATGGTACGTTGAAGTTCGAGCGACCTTCGGAGGCGTCGCGTCCGAAGCTGCAACCCACTGCTCTAGATTCACGACCACGCCCGTTTAGAGCAACGCGCGCGGAGATGGACGAGATAGTCGATAAATCCAACTTTCCTCTAGCACGGAGGACTGGAAAGCAAGTCCAGCGATCGGAGATGCGTTCGTAGAGCCCGCTGCTCGCTGCTCTACCTCGCGAACCACGCCTACTCGGAGCCAGCAAACGGATCCGAACGGATCGTCCTTGAGAGAATCGTTCTAACGAGAAGAGGATGCTCGAGATTAGAGAGCGATTCTATTGTTTGGAGCAAGGTTTACGGCGTTCGCGAAGTGGATATCCAGCGGGCCACGCCCACTCGGGGGGCACGCGCGTACGCAGATGCGGCGACGCGACGTATCGAGAGTCTCTTTTCTCCGGTTTGTATTCGTTGCGATGCCTCCCGGGGCAATTTAACCGACGATCCACTACTTTCAACGGTACTTTCTACGCGGCCGACACACAGGCGCAACGAGCGTCAAATAAAATTCTTTCGATCGTACGCCGAGAAATATCGCGCCGACCGCCATAAATACTCGTCCGTTTCGTTGCCTCCGGTCGAACCCGCTCGAAGAACGATTTCCTAAGCCGCGCCGCCGCTCTCGGAAGCAGAAAATTGTCCTCGGACTCGCGCGCGTTCCGGCAAGCCACCGAGAACACCGGCACCGGTGGCATCGCGCGATAATCAAATCTAAATTGCAAATTATGACGGGGCATAACTCGCGCTCGTTATCCGACCGCGTTATTCCCCATTGTCGCACGCGTTCTATCCCTCTTCCTGCCTGGCCCTCCTCTCTTCCCGCTCTTTCTCCTTCTCGCTTCTTCTCCTGTTGCCTCTTCGGCTTCTTCCGTCTTTCTTCGCTCTTTTTCTCTCTCTCGCTAC
>CM052085.1:2025077-2040711 GCA_028453745.1 Agapostemon virescens
AAATTGCACGAGCCTAATTCTCAAGCGCTCTCAAATCGCAAGCCCTCTCAAATTGCTCGTACCTAATTCTCAAGCACTCTCAGATCGCACGCAACTAATTCTCAAGCACTCTCAGATCGCACGCAATTAATTCTCAAGCGCTCTAAAATTGCACGAGCCTAATTCTCAAGCGCTCTCAAATCGCAAGCCCTCTCAAATTGCACGTACCTAATTCTCAAGCGCTCTAAAATTGCACGAGCCTAATTCTCAAGCGCTCTCAAATCGCAAGTCTTCTCAAATTGTACGTACCTAATTCTCAAGCGTTCTCAGATCGCACTCAACTAATTCTCAAGCGCTCCAAAACTGCACGCAACTAATTCTCAAGCACCCCAAAGTTTCACGCAAGCAACCCTCCATCCCCCCCAAAATTACGCGCATCCTATCCTCGAGCATCCCAAAATTCCACGCGCCCAATTTCCAAGCGCACAAAATTGCACTCGCTCGATTCTCAAGCGCACCATAACTGCTCGTCACTGGAGAACACTAAGAGAACAATGACCTACACCTAGTTGGTTGGCAATTCCTTAGCAACAAAGAGTCCGCGGGCCTGCTAATCTGTCGGCGATTAGGTCGTTTACCCTTGATTAGAATTTCTATTGCGCGGAAGTCCGTGATGCAACGCGCTCGATAATATGAAGCTTCGAACAGGCGTTGCGAATGTGTTCGCGGTTAGACTCTGGGGGATCAAAGCAAAACAATCGGTTACAATTGGCACGATTAGCATGCATTTACGCTGGCTGCGATCGCGAGCGTTCTTCGTCTTCGCGACGCAACGACGCGACACGGTAACCGCGTGCTCTTGTGCTCGCGGTAAATAAATTCTTGCGATCTATAAATAACGGGTGTCTATTAGAAAGTTCACTTGTGGGCAGGTCGCGTCAAGCATAACAACAAGCTTCGCGCAATATGCTTCTATACGGTTCGTTCGAGCTTCAGCGAACTGCCAGCGTCCGCGAGGATGTCACGATAGACTCTGAACTCGTGCATCGTGTGTATTCCGATCTATCCAAGGACAGGTAAAAGCAAAACGCTTCTACGCGCAATACCTTCAACCCTTCGCAACGCGAAACGTCTCTGGCTTTAAGCGCTTAGGTTTAAGGGGTGATTTCTCCAAGACAGAAAGACCTAATATAAAGCCGCATAAAGTTGCAGCAACAATTTACTTTTGCACATTTATAGATATTATCTGCGTTTCCAAATCTAACGAAAATTAAATTGAATTACATTATAATTTAATTACTTAATTTAAAATTAATTTAAAATGTAGGAGTGAGGTATGGGCGAATTAGAAATTCAATTTCCAAGCGCTCCATAACTGTAAGCAACTAATTCTCAAGCACTCCACAGTTTCTCGCAAGCAACCCTCCAGCACCTCAAAATTACGCAATTATCCGATCCTCGAGCACCCCAAAATTCCACGCACTCAATTTCCAAAGGCCAAAATTGCATACCCCTTTGCATAAGGGGTATATTTCGAAATCGTTGAGGGAATTGGCCTGTCAGTAATCCTCGTTCCTACATTCCCACACAACAAACACAATCCACCGCATTCCAGCCGCGTCCATTACTATGAAATTCAAGATTAATCGATTTTTGACTACAGCAAAGACATCCAATGCGAAGTGAATCGCGCTCGTTAGCGTGTAATCGAGATCCAGCCATTCCGGTCCGAATTTATCTTATCTAACCAAAATTTCCAGGCGGAAACGAGAACGAGGACTCGGCCATGAAGCCCGCGGTGACGTTGCAGGACAAGCTGATTAAGCAAAACGAGATCAGCCGTCAAAGGCTGGCGCAAGAACTCGAGAAACTCGACAAGGGGGAAAAGTCGGACCTAAGGATGATAGAAGCGGCCAAGCAACGGTTCCATTCGCGCCACAAGAACCTGGAACCGAGACAATCGTCCGCCGGATCGAACGTAAGACTCGCCTTTTCCATTCTCGTCTCGTTTTCGCCTGGTTCGCGTCACATAACGGCTAATCTCTCGATCCGATTGCCGATCACAGTCATTCACGCGCGCAGGCTATCAACGTGCGCATGTACGAAACCCACAATCCGGGATTCTGTTACCATTGCACCGGCGCCATCAGGAAATGCGGTTCGGCGCCGAAGAGCAAGAAGGTCAAAGATTCGTACGCGTTCGCCCGCTCGATGATCTTCACCAACGACGAGGTCGATCCCCAGAAAATACTTTGCTTGCATCTGCTCACCGCCCACACCGCAAGATGGAACAACAACGACAGCTCCAGCGTCAGGCCTGTGGCTCTTCTGTTGGAAAAAGGTACACGCGCTAACCGGAAACGCGAAAGTTGCGAAGTGTTCGCAGAAACGTCCTTTGATTTCACTAACCAAAAAAGGAGAAGTTACAAATCATTTCCATCTGCATTTCTTCAACATTGAATGGTAGTTTCAGGACTTAAAAATGAGATACAGAAGACGATTTCTGACAAGACTACATTCGTTCAGAATTCTTGCAATATTCCAGCGCAATATTCCCGCGCAATTTTCCCGCGCAATATTCCCGCGCAATATTCCCGCGGAATATTCCCGCGCAGTATTCCCGCGCAATATTACCGCGCAATATTCCCGCGCAATATTCCCGCGCAATTTTCCCGCGCAATATTCCCGCGCAATATTCCCGCACAATTTTCCCGCGCAATTTTCCTGCGCAATATTCTCGGGTAAGACGCGCTAAATTTGCGTGGCAATCAATGGGTTAAGACAAACATAAATACGGTAATAAAAATTCTCAGACTAGTAACAATCCTTAATCGTCCCAAGCCAAAAAGAAGCGTTTTTCCGGCGCGTGGAACAACGCGTTAACCTGCTACGTGGTGGACACGGAGGAGGCATCGGCTGCAGCGACGAAGAACATGAAATTGCACGAGGACCCGCGGAAGAAGATTCAGGAGGATCAGGCGGCTCGTGATTTCCAGGAGAAATGCCGTCGGTACATGGGCAAGAACGACGACCTGGACAAAGCTCTATGCAGCAACGCGAGGACCACGAAGATTGCTCGGCAAGGGTTGGAGAAGATGCCGGTGATCACGCCGCACGTGTACTCTTTGCTGGGCCCTTCGCACGAGCTGCGGATCAAGCAGGCCCTGGCCGAGGGCGTGTACCGAAGGAAATTGGCTGGGTCCAGCGTGGAGAGAAATAGTTACTCGTTCCATTTGGACGAGGACGAGGACGTTCTCAGTCGAGCGACCACCAACGAGTCGAACAGAAACTGGATCAACGGGTCGACGCGTAGTCCGTCGAGGCGGTCGACGATCGGCTCGGCGAGGCTCGATCGTCGGTTCACCATGCTGAAATCGAAACGAATCAGACCGAGCAGCTGGGAACCGGCGAGCAGAGACACGATCAGCGTAAACTCGAGTTTCCGGCCGGTGAAGGACGTTTCCTCGACGACTTCCAGCAGCAAGTCCCCGTTTCGCGGTGTTCCGGGTGACCGTTCGTCGAGCAGCTCGTTTCTATCGATGAATCCGGAGGCGACGAACACGTTCGGAAAGTGTGTCTACTTGAACGCCGGATCGGACGAGGCTCGGAGGATCGTGCCTATCCTCGTCAACTATCAGGTGCAGGCGTTGGTGCAGACCGTGCTGGACGTACTGGAACGCGTGAATCCTGAGAAGTCGAGGATCATCGTACAAACCGCGCGAGACACCAACGAAATAAGGAGGATGCTGTTAAGACCCGAGATTCAATGCTTCGTGCAATCGTTGCTGGGTCGGTCGCTGATGTCCTCTCCGGAGAGCTACGTGGTCTCGGCCGCGGCGGCGATGAACGAAATTGATGTTCGATTCGCGGGTATCCCAGAAAAGGAAATAGTCGCTTTGACGCTGGAGATGCCGTCGGCTCCATGCCTGGAGGCTCTAATTGCCGAGATACGAAACGGCATATTCCACGACGCGGGAAAGAATGCCCGGCCGAACGAGAATGCCAAAGAAATCTCATCCGTGGAAAAAGTAGCAAAGGAGGACGCCGTAAAAAGCACGGTGGACGCGATACGGGTGGCCGGCAGGTAAGTGGAAAGTGTTCTCTCCGTGAGAGATCTGTCGCTCGTTTGACGCAGCTACAAATCGGTCATACATACATATTATATTCCAATCGTAAATCAGAAATGGTAACTCGCCTCCGCAACGGCGATCTTCGATCTCGCAGACCGGAAGCCTGCGACGAATGCAACGCGATGGCTGGCGCGAACAGAGACGGGAAAAGATTTTCGAAAATCGCGGCGCAGACGAGACGTGCGAGAAATAAAGGAAGAGGAGGGTCCGTCGACGAGGACGAGACGGATTCGGTGAACGGTAAGCGAACTCGATCCGACAATCGTGCCTGCGCCGTTCTTGCTCGCGACGAAACGATAATGGTATTATGCAAACAGAGGGAAAGTCCAAATCCAGCGACCACGATGTCGCGGACGCAAAGTCTGGACGAAGCCTGTTGGTAAACTCGTTGACGAAGACCGACGAGCATCGGTTATCGTTAGGAAGCGATCCCGCTAAACGTCCAGCGAATGCCAAAGTGAGTTCTTTTTCGCAATAAGCGGGGAGAGAAGAAAAAAAAAAAAGAAAAAGGATTATTGCAGCTGCACGAACGCGTTTGAAACTCCGGCGGAATATTCAGAGGGAAACGATCTGATAACGAATATTTTTCCTATTCCGCGTGTGGTTACAGAGTTGGAAAGCTGCCCAGGATCCTGGTCATTTGGACGCGGATCATGTAATATTGCGAAGAATGACGAACACTCAGAGAATTCTTGTCGGACAGATGTGTGCCTCTCTTAAGAGCAAGAGGATTAATAACCAAGGTTCCCTAAGCGTTTAATCGGATTTCTCTTGAGCATGTATTAAGAGTAGAATACTATCAAGAGTGTTCGTAAATTTTATCTTGAATTTTTGCAGGCTTGATCAACGAAAGCGTACCCCTGGCGGCATTGATAGCTCCGGTCCTTTCCAAGGATAGCATCAAACTTTTAACGCGAGGCACGACGTACTCGCGAGCCAACCAGCCTCCGATGCACCAAGAAGAACCGGAAGAAAATGTCGCAGCACCGGATAAAATAACCGGTGTCCTGCTCGCTAAAGTCAATAGTCCTGCATACGTTTCTCTTCTCGTTCGAGACACCCTTTGACAAACCATTAATTGCTAACCGTGCTCTTCGCAGATACGGCAGGACGTCGCGGAAACCGAAACGAAAATACGCCTGAAACGTTTCTTGAAACGAGAGAAGGATGAGGAAAAACGCAGTGGACAGTAGAATTGCTAAATTAATTTAGCATATAATTCTTTTAATTAATTTATTCCAAGAAAGTAAATGTATATTTGCAAGATATCTTTTTTAGCGTTGATACGACGTTGATACGACGTTGCTACGTTCGGCGGCCATCTTGGCCTTGAGCTGCGCCGTCGAAACTTGAGGACTCCGATGGACTTTCGTCTTCCATCTATACTCTTCGATTATTTTATATTCTACTTCTTCCTACTCTTCCCTGTGTCCCTCTTTTCCTTACTCCCCTCCCATGGATCCTTCCCTTCGTTTCCCTTGCCCATTTTCTTTTCAAGAAACCAAATTGCTCCCCTAAACTCGCTTTTCCCTTTCCGCAAAGTAAGGGTGATCGTAGGAAACTTTCAGGGCCTTCCAATGCTGATTCATCGCTGCACGGAAACTTATCGGCAGTCGGTAATGTCGGTACGAGTATACAGTTGGAAGTTCACCGAATAGAGCGCATTGAAAGTCGATTGCGTATCCTGAGGAAAGGGTTTGGAATATAATTAGCGAAAGTGTTATTAAACGTGCAGGATACGTGTACATTCTGTTTCACGTTGATACATAGCGATATAGAACTGGAAATCATAAAGTACGGTTGAGTGAGGTGAAGTTGAATCGTGTACGTGGATAGGGTGTATAAGATATTCTATCTAGCCAGCAGGTTTTCTCGTATAATCCTTGGAAGAAGAGAAGCCATCGTTTGCGCAGAATATAAAATAAAAAATTGTCCGAAATCTTGCGTGCTTTAAACCATCTTCGAAGTTCTTTTAACAATTTAACTATCGTGAAAGCACAGTGCACATAATTGAATGCAACAATCAGGTGATCAACGCCACGCAGTCGCGGTTGTAATACTGCATAGGCGTAAAGCAGCAAGTTTGCAGCATTAAACCCCCACTGTTTCACAGTGCCAATGCTATATACGTGCCTGATATATAAAACAGTGATATTTTCGGTGTGAATCGTTAATGTCCGCCGATATACGAAAAGTACACCAGATGTGCTACAATGCTCGCGTAAGACGTTTGTGTTGAAAATCTCTCGGGCCCATCAAGCATATGTTCATTTGTTTATTCGATGTAACTCGGCGGATTCGTTTAAACACGTCGATCCGAACGTGACAAGTAAATCGTCAATGCAAAAATATTGTGGTACAGGCTAAACTAACATAACTACGTTCAACAACATTAAACGTAACACATAACTGTGACAACGAACAATGGACGTAAGAAATCCCTGTTCATGTCCCTGACGACGCATTGTCCCACGAACAGGATAAAAAATGTATCAGTTTAAACCATTTGTGTTTAAAACACACAAACCGAACAGCGCCAGATGTCCGCAAGCCAGAAGCGGACACAGAATAGTTTGTGATCACAAGTATTTGTATTCTTATGGTGGCTTCAACCCCTGCATCTGCGACAGTGATCGCGACAGTGATCACGACATGCAAAATGATCTGTCATTGACCTCCAGTAAATCTTTGTTCAAAGAATTATGGAAGTTTAATTTCGTTTGCCAACAATGGAGTCGTCTGCCGTGCAATGACAGTATGCCCAACGCGTTGGCATCGAACGCGGTTATTCTGTTTATGGACATTTTAATAGTTTACGGAGGAACCGGTGTACCATTCGGCTTTAGTTCTAGCAATAGTCTGTATTTCACCAATCTAAAGAATGGTAGCATGTTGAAAATGCCCAAAAACGGAGATCCGCCGGATCCTCAATATGGACAGGCTATAATCCATCATGGACATTATTTGTACACCATCGGTGGTACTACGGGTTACATGTACACTTGCGACATTCATAGATACGATTTTAGGTCTACTACATGGGAGAAAGTTTATATATGTTCGGGAATAGAAGAGAACGAGCCCAGTGGAAGGTATAGACACGAAGTGGCTTACGATGGGAAGCTCATATACGTTCTTGGGGGAGGAACAGCCATGGAATCATTTGGTTTTTCAGTAAGTAGGACATAGCATTTTCATTGAAACTTATAATAAACTATTTTGATGTCTTTGTTTTTGTACTCAGAATATTCCTGCTTTTGACCTAGAGATGAACAAGTGGATAGTATTGAATACTTATGGAAGTGAAAATGATTCTTCGGTACCAGAACCTAGGCGCTGTCACGGATCTGTTCAATATAAGGATGATAAGACAGGCGCCATCTCTGTGGTAATTTCTGGGGGATTCAACGGAGATCGTGTCTTCTCCGATGTTTGGAGATTAGATCTAAATTTGCTGCAGTGGACTTGTTTAAGGAAATGTATATTACCGTGTCCTCTATACTTTCATTCGGCCGCCCTTACTCCGGAAGGATGCATGTATATATTCGGCGGTATAATAAAAAACAACAACGAGGTAATCGAGCGTTCTCTCGTCTACTCGGTTCTCCGTCGATCAAAGATTTTGGCAAGACTATAAAATCGTTTCTTACAGGTGGCAAGAACGAATGCTATACATTCGGTGTGGCTAAAAATCCCGAAACTGTCGCAGATGTGTTGGGAAGCGTTAATTTACTATTTTCCAGATTTAGTTCGTACGCCGCCACAGGAACTTCTTGACTTAGGTATACCATTGAAATTCGTGCAAACAATTGATTTCCCTAAATTTTAACAACTAGCCGAGTATTCAGAACGTTAGCACTCCGATCATTGTTACCAGTTCTTCATTGTATGAATATTGTAATTGTTGAATATGTTGAATAATTGAAGAATAGACTTACACATCTTTTAACGATATTAATGAATTGTTACGAATAAATTATAATTTTAACTTCGTAACACCTTTTTTCGATTTGTTGGGAAAAAAGTAATACATAGGTGTGTGTAAAAACAAATATACGTATTTATATATGTCGGAGGTTGACCGGTAGCATTCTCCTTCGATCCATTTATCCTCTCGTGTACACAATCGACTCACAACAAATCCGCCGCACAAGTTCAATCAACCGTTACAACTCGCAAACCTCGAAGCGCAACAAGAGACACGTCACAGTCCACATGCCGCACCAAAAATCCACACCCGCATCTGTTTGTTCGTCTCTCTACGTTACTAGGAAACAACAACAAAGAAGAAGCATCTCCTACAAAACTCTTGGCCTCCCTATTCCGCTCGCTGCAAATTTCAACCAAGCGCCGCCCATCCATTTTTCCAAAAGATCAAACAATTTAATCCTACACGGATGTGTAATGCCAAAAACATTTACAAATATTCTGTACAATAAAACAAGCATTACACGACATCATTAAAGATGGGCTGCGTCGCTGCCGTCACGCCTCGACATATATGTATATATATTTACTGCAAAAATCGTTTGTAAAGACTCCTAAATCTAGTTTGTACACAAAGTATATTTTTACAGTAGGAAACTGTGCACTAATTTAAAATTACATTAACAACGACAACAAAAATGTGAGATTCGTAGAACTTTTGCGTTCCCAAGTAAATAACCTTACTTATTTAATTGTTTGCCTCCTTTCTCGCAGACTGTTTCAACGTCGAATACACAGCTGTATAATGTTCAGACATTCGCGCAACACTTATCATTGTTAATAAATTGATTAAAATACATTTATGCGATGAATTTTTACGTGGAAAACTACGCTTTTCGTTTTACAAAAAAAAAAAGAAACGATTTCCGGATATTATTTATCATCTTCAGAGCACAAAGTAGTTAAAAACAAAAAATGGATTACTTTGTTCAGTATGCACTCGATAGCATTTAATTATCGTCAATAAGATACCGGAGATCATTGAACACGCTTCGACAACCAAACTTATTTGTTTACGACAATTTGATCGTTTAAACCTATCTGTTGTTCGGTGTTTTCTTTTTTTTTCTGTTGTGAAAAACAAATGAACATGTTACAAAATGCGAAAAATTATTCGAAGAATCTTAAAACATTGTCATATTAATCGTATTATAACAGAAAATAAATTTCTATTCCACTTCAGTCGGCTGCAATTCTAATAGAAAATATTTGCATAAAGATCCGCTATCTATTTATAATAATTAGACTAGAGGTCGTCGCGCGCTGACACTCTAGAAATTGTAAGCTGAAACATCAGTAGGATATTTATTCATATTAGTATTGAAAGAAATTTCTGCTATAAAATATAAAAATACGAATTTGCATAAACTTCTGCAGTCTAATAATTACAGTAGCCCACGCTTAACAATTATATAAATTAAATTTAAAAGAACTATATTTGTAGCATTTAAAATAAGTGTTTTTTTATCATTACGATTCGTTGGACAGAGTATCGGGGCCCTGACTAAGCGATGAGGCTTGGTGACGTGTCTCGATGATTCCCATCGGGCAATAACACACCGGCAAAAGCAGATTGTAAACAGAGAATTGAATGTTGTTTATCCGATTTACTCCGATGTCGTTGTATTGCGGCGAACGCGAACCTAGATGCTACGTCGACGAAATATTCGCATAATCTTTTAAAGAGGATGCACGGACTCGTGGTTCGGACTCCCAACAATGGCCAGAATCACGCGACCAACGGTGTCTTCTTTGAGGAAACGTCTCGACCACTTGGCTGATTGGGAAGACGACTAATCAATTGGAATGTCGTCGTACAATTTACGAGCGCAGATTAAATAAACTGATCGTACAGAAGAAGTTTTCAGGCAGCTGGGCAAAGACTACATTGAAATCTCAATTGACACATTAATGAAGCAATTCAGATCTCATTTGCCGGTCTAGGATGGCAGTTCCACTTGTTGCCTTTATCGCGTTTACTGTAACGGCGAAAGTATTTTACTCTTTACACGGTACGCGCAGCGTCTCTTTATCGAGGGAAGTCGATGATGTCAGAATTAGGCTCGAATGGAACGTCTGCTCCCTGTGAATCAGAAAGACAAAGTACACTGAAAGCTTAGAAGAGTAATTAAGATATTTCAGGTTAAATTTAATTTAAATAAGTACGGAGAGATTTTGCATTAAAAAATAGATAAAAAGTAAAATTCTCTCACACGTTTATAGGACAATTAATTTCAGGTTATAAGTAAATAAGTAGCAGATGCTCTTTGGCCGATTGCTATTCGGTAACATGTGTCCTCGATGAATTCTTAAAATCAATTTTATTTCATATTTCCGATTTATCTCTTTCAGTAGATTCGATCATCTTTCCTACCGTACCATTGAATCGGAAAGATCCTATTTGCATAATATATAAATGCATATTTATAAAAAGAAGTATTAAATAAAACCACAATATAACTTTAGGGACTTCCGACTAGTTGTTCCGTCGTTGATTAATTAAGTAATTCGTCTCACAGTGTAACAACGTGTAAACAGACACTCACAACAGTCACCGTGGTGTCATCCAGCGTCAAGGACACCAACTAATCTGCTAGAAGTTTCAACGTTCCGCCACCGATGGCCCCACTTACGCTCATCGAAATAACCTTTCCGTGATTGGGTTATTTACCTTGCGAACAGTTACGCTATAATTCGCAAAACGTCGCTGTAGGTTATTCAAAATAAAAATAAAAACGGGGGAGAAGGTTCGACAACGATTTCAGAGTCTCGTGTCTCGTGTACAGATTTATTCTTTACTCTACGAGTACGTAAAGATGACGTTGGAGGGACCGAGCTCTATCAGTCCAAAGCAAACTCGTCTTCTCGTATTCAGTTACACAGGACTTTTATACATGTCGCGGTGAACAGATACGTAAGTACGATTTATTTTTATATGCTATCCTGGCTGTTCGGAAAATTCGTGCCAACATACTTTTATTTATAATAAATATATACCAAAACTTAAATGCGTCGACACGAACTTTCCGAACAACTCAATGTTCTGTATTAAAATTACGTTCCCCTTCCAGTGTTTAAATATCCACTTACTAATCCGTACATTTTCACGAAACGTCTCTGATACTTTTCCATAAAAGTCTCGCTCGTAATCGTCCGAAACGGTGTCATAAGCGGCGCCCATAGGAGCGACGCTCGTTTTTCCGAACTGCGCATGCTCGTTGCCTGCAGAGGGAGCGACGAGTCTAACTCGATTAACCGTACGTCGCGAATCGGGGAAACGCGAGCGAAAAACAGGCCACGAAAGAAACAATGGCCGGCAGCCGGTTCTTTGTAATTTCTTAACAATAAAACCAGACACGACTTCGTCGATCGAACGAAAGGCCTACGGATCACCGTACCGCGAAACGTCAGCCGCGAACCGTGAAGAATAAGCGGTAAATAAACACGGGAGAGAAGGCGAGGTCGTCGCGGAGCTTATAACGGTTTTTTCCCGAAGTTCTCGGCGGCTCGCGTAATCGCTGGAACAGTTTCGTAAGCGGCGCCCATAGGAGCGACGATCGTTTTTCCGAATTGCGCATGATCGTTTCCCGCAGAGGGAGCGACGAGACGTGGACGTAGACGGAGACGAGAGGCGAGAGACAGACGTCTACTCTCACTCTCGAGTTGCTGTTCTTCCCGACGCCCGAGATATCGTCGTTGCTTCACCCTCACTCCCATGTCTCCGACGTATCTGGTCCGGCGACATTCCGAAACGTACGGTGAAGTGTTTATGTAGTATTCGTTGCGAGGGTAGACACCGTTCACGTGCCAGACGACCAACACCTTCGGCCTCGTTCATCGACGTCTCTCCACGAGCATCGACATCCGACATCCATCGACTTCCGACATCGACCGCCGGAACACCTCGTGGACTCGCTCACGAACCCGAGCAAGAACAAATAAACGGACTCGTGCCAACGCTGTTTTCACACACCATGGAGCAGAAGCGTCTTTACAAAGTGGTGCTCACCGGAGGTACGTTCAATTTCATTAATTTTTCAAACGTCTTTCCCTACTGTCCTTTCTCTCTAGCTCTCTGTGTCTCCGTCGCTCTTTCTCGCTCGCTCTGGCTCTCGAATAGACGAACCGAACGGAACCGATTCAATGTCATGTGCGTGCGTACCCGTGTTTCCTGAACTTCACCTTCGTCCGTTTCGGACAGGTTCGCGGATGGACGCTTCCGCGCCTCGGCTCTTCGCTCTGGGCCCTTTTCGTTAACCCCTTTAGCCCTGCAAGGGTCAGTCTAGTGGTCAAGATTTCGAAGTGCATCTTGTGAATGTGTGTCTCCTTGATTTTCTTTAATACGTTGAATGCCACGCGAAGTTTCATTTGTTTCATTTATAGAAATGATCAGGGTTATTGAGCAAAATTGTTAGGTACTAAAAATTCAAGTTTTCACCTTGTACTGTAAGCTAGTTAATTTTGGCAGTACTGCGTTTATGTTCGATGTTGTTAATTTATTGATAACGGTTCTTAAACGATGTAACGGTCACCGGTGACCTCCGTGGCATTCGACGCGTTAAACGGGAATAACATTTTCTTTGATCGTATACGGTCGTTGGAGAATAGCTAGGCATTGTAGTAACTACAAATTTGTCTTTTCTTTTTGCTGGAGGACGAAGAAAGTCACTGTTGTTGTAAAATAAGTCGTAGGCCAAGGGGTGTTAACCCTTTCAGTGTTGAAAAGGGGTTTTTAGCGGTTTTTATGCTAAAGTCTGTTTAAAAATAATTTTATAAAATGTTATAGATGGTGTCTGATCTCGTTGCGAAAGAATTTAAAAAGTTGTTTTTAGGTTTAGCTTGTTGGAAGGATAAATCTTGGCAGATTCGTTGTAATTGGCCCGGTGTTCTTCGGATAGGAAAGATACTTTTGCTCGGCATTGGAAGGGTTAAAGGGAACGTTCTCGGAGGGCCCGTTGGCGAAGTCGATGACATTCGTTGCGCTTACACGGAAACCACGTGTTCGCACGACATTTTCACGGCGCAGCTCTTCTTCTCCTCCTCCTTCGTCGCGTGTCACGTTCCGTTTCACGGTTTACCCGATCGAAACATGGTTCTCTCGTTTATGTTCGTTCGTTCGTGGCACTGGCGTGTTACACGCGAATGTCTGTCGCTTTTGACGGTACGCCGTGACCGCCCGGTAAAACTAGTAATTACGATTAACCGCTTGTCAATATAGTACGCGATCTTTATGCTAATGAAAGGTCACGAGAAAGAGAGAAAGAGAGAGGGAGGGAGCTAGAACGGAACGTCTTTCTTCGACCAACTGAACCCAGCAGGCATTAACCCTTTGCACTCCGTGCAATTTTAATTCCAATTAAAATGAATTTTGTCTCCAAATGACTCCAATTAAAGGGACTTTAATCGAGGCATTTCTTTTACGTAGAATAAGTCCATTGTACGTGGTTCATTTCTCTTCTTGTATATCAAATTTATTATTTATTATTATTGTATATACGACAGTTGAATTTTTAAGGATTTAGCAAATGTAAATATGGTTGTGTAAAATCGAGACATTTCTTTTACGTAGAATAATTATATTGTACGTGGTTCATTTGCCTTCTTGCATATCAAATTTATTATTTATTATCGTACATACAACAGTTGAATTTTTAAGGATTTAGCAAATGCAAATATGGTCGTGTAAAATCGAGACATTTCTTTTACGTAGAATAATTATATTGTTCGTGGTTCATTTGCCTTCTTGCATATCAAATTTATTATTTATTATTATTGTATATACGACAGTTGAATTTTTAAGGAATTAGCAAATGCAAATATGGTCGTGTAAAATCGAGACATTTCTTTTACGTAGAATAATTATATTGTACGTGGTTCATTTTCCTTCTTGCATATTAAATTTATTATTATTTATTATCGTACACACAACAGTTGAATTTTGAAGGTTTTATCTGCCACTTTGACTGCCATATCACCCATATATGGGTGACAGAATTGTTTGTCCACGTTTACAAATAAATTTGTACATTAATATGTTCGTTGCACTAAATTTAGTTGATATCTGAAGAATAGCTTTGTGTCGCACATTTTAAGTTTTCAGTTGTTGCTTCAATAAATATGTTACTTTGATTTAGTGGGATTTTTAAGGTTGTTAGTTTGCCAGTTAAAGTGTTAATAATACAAAAATAGAAAAGACAAAGTTTAATCATTTTTCTAATACTGTCTCCATCTTGTAACTTGCAATGAAGTTTCAATTGTTCAATAGATTGCAGTGGAAAATGATTTTCTAGTTTAGATAGGGCAATTTTGATTGGGATGGACGGTGTAGTCGTGCAGTGGCCAACAAATTTGAACTTTGCCCTCGCGCTCCGAGAACCAACAGGTGATTCTTACACGGCTGTTCCATAAAGTTCGTTAAAACTTAAAGTGGGAGATACCTGGAGCAATTCCAAGCGGTATCTTCTTTTACCAATTCGCGATTCGACACTTGGTTATCGAGTTAATGAAAATCTTGTTCCGGCTCGGCCAATGGCTAAACCTCGTTCGATAGGACTTCCGGTGTACGCTCATTCTCTGGAAATTGCACACATCCGATTCTCAAACGGTCCAAAATTGCACGCATCCAATTCTCAAGCGCCCTAAAATTGTACGCATCCAATTCTCAAGCGCCTACAAATTACACGTGCCAAATTTCAAACGCCCCAAAGTTGTACGCGACGAATTTTTAAATTTTCAATTTTCAAATGCCCCAAAATTGCACGCACCCAATTCTCAAGCGCCCTAAAATTCTACGCATCCAATTTTCAAGCGCCCTAAAATTGTACGCATCCAATTCTCAAGCGCCTTCAAATTACACGTGCCAAATTGCAAACGCCCCAAAGTTATACGCGCCCAATTTTCAAAATTTCAATTTTCAAATGCCCCAAAATTGCACGCATCCAATTCTCAAGCGCCCTAAAATTGTACGCATCCAATTCTCAAGCGCCTACAAATTACACGTGCCAAATTTCAAACGCCCCAAAGTTGTACGCGACGAATTTTAAAATTTTCAATTTTCAAATGCCCCAAAATTGCACGCACCCAATTCTCAAGCGCCCTAAAATTCTACGCATCCAATTTTCAAGCGCCCTAAAATTCTACGCATCCAATTCTCAAGCGCCTTCAAATTACACGTGCCAAATTGCAAACGCCCCAAAGTTATACGCGCCCAATTTTCAAAATTTTAATTTTCAAATGGCCCAAAATTGCACGCATCCAATTCTCAAGCGCCCTAAAATTGTACGCATCCAATTCTCAAGAGCCTACAAATTACACGTGCCAAATTGCAAACGCCCCAAAGTTGTCCTCGCCCAATTTTCAAATTATCAATTTTCAAATGCCCCAAAATTGCACGCATCCAATGCTCAAGCGCCCTAAAATTGTACGCATCCAATTTTCTCAAGCGCCCTAAAATTATACGCATCCAATTCTCAAGCGCCTTCAAATTACACGTGCCAAATTGCAAACGCCCCAAAGTTATACGCGCCCAATTTTCAAAA
>CM052085.1:2068158-2096702 GCA_028453745.1 Agapostemon virescens
AATTCTCAAGCGCCCCAAAATTGCACGCTTCCAATTCTCAAGCGCCCCAACACTGAACGCTTCCGATTCTCAAGCGCCCTCAAATTGTACACGTACAATTTTCAAATGCCTGGAAATTGTTTACGCGTAATTTTGAAAGTTGCTTGGAGTGCAAAGGGTTAATAAACGTCGTCGAAGTAACTCGGGTCGCGGCGAAACCGTAAATGCGGCTGTTGACGATCTTCCCCGAGTGCCACGGACATTTTTGTACCGCGGCAGAGAAATCGCGCGTAGGGAAAGGGTTGAAATCCATACCCCCTCGCGTCTCGGCCTTAAAACTGTTAGGTTATCGCGAGGAGAATTTATGTCTAATTTAAAATGAATTTAAATAAAAATTTAATTTTAATTAATTTTAGATTAAATTTCTAATTAATGTAATGTCGCCAACAGGTACAATCAGATCATCCACATGGTGTCGGCGGCGAACGGTGCCGAAGACTTCTACTCTACGGAGGACCACGCATGCAGGTCCGAGGGTGTCGAGCTGGCGAGGGAGCTCGACTACAAAGCTGCCGCCGCCTGGGTCGGGCATCCTTATTTCGACGTGATCGACAACTCTCAGGATTTCGAGTCGAAGCTCTGTCGGATGATCGAGTGCGTCTGCCAGAAGCTGGGCATCGACACCGGCGACAGGTTGCGCGCCAGCAGCAGAAAGGTCAAGTTCCTCGTCACCGGTCTTCTACCGGCGGACACCGAGTTCCCGCCGTTCCAGGACTTCGACGTCGTTCACAACTACCTCCAAAGCAATAATCCGAAGATGCAGGCCCGTCTCCGCAAGCGCGGTCAGAAAGGTCTGTCGAGAACGGCCGCTAGAGGGTGTGCCAATTGTTTACACACAGCTAACACCACCCCTACCTCAGCCACCTTGGATTTTGATCGACTTAAAATCAGAGCTGTGTAACATTCTCGGGCACAAACACATTTCGTACACTGTCTCGAGCGAACACTGAGATCTCTGCAAATAAATAATATTTTTATTTTCTCTTGTATCTTCTTTTCTTATGTCTTCGATCGATCTTCTAGCGTAGAATCATCCCCCTCGAATCAGATTAGGATATCTTCATTCTTCATTCACGTTTCACCGTATGCAGGATTCTGGGGGAAAGGGAAGTTAATAGACACATTCGTTGATTAAAATATTACATTTTCCTGTAACTCGTTCTTTCATCCTAAAACACCCTCTGACCTTCTGACCTAACGCCAAATGTACATTCTAAATGCTCGCCTGATATTGGATCGTCTGGAAAGTTCATGCCGATTTGGACTGAAGATTGTAACGCAACGCACTTAACACTTTATCGACCGGAAGCCTATTAGTAGGCTTTTCAATATTCGCTCTGTATCAAAATAAAGCTTAAAATTCTATTTTTACATTCCAATTTGTAACAACATTATTAGACAATATTGTTGGGGATGCATTGCTGATCCGCAATAAAAATTGCTGTCAGCCTTGAAAGACCCATTAAAAAGTTTTCTGTCATGGATCATGGGTCTTACAAAAATTCTGAAATAATCACCGGTCGATAGTGTTAAAAAAGTTATTTACTTTTTAAGAGTGTTCGAATACTTTCGTGCGCTACTGTATTTGTTAAAATTGCAACATATTCGTCGTCAAAAATGTTACAGAAGACAACAGACAAATAACTGTTACATTGCTACATATATTTCAATGTTTGAATATTGATTAGAAGAGAGTAAAATTTAATTTCGTCTAATAAGAAAGGCACGATATTTATATTTGTTAGAATTTGTTTAAAATCTTTATCGCAAGTCTGACACGTTGTAATATGGCAAGGAGCTAAATACTTTCTGGAACAGATTAAAATCTATCATTTCACCTTTGGGCTCTGCTTGAAACAAGCTTCCAGAGTCGGCCAACGTTCAGACATTTTTACAAGAATATTTGATACGGTACAGTAAAACTCTAGCCGAGGTTCTCTTCACCTCTCGTGAACACAAGTGTATTCGTTTGTAAAATGCCATTATAATAGCTCGCGTTAATCGCGGGGTCTGTGTACAGGTCACTGGTCCTACATCCACACCATCAGGCGTCCAAAAATGTGCGGTCAGGTGATCGAGGTGAAGACGCAGCTAACTCACAGAGACTACCTGAACATGCTAGCCCAGCGCGACGACTCGCATTTCACCATCTTCAAGCGTCGACGCTGCTTCCTAATAAACAATCAGTATTTCCAGTTAGATATATACAGAGAACCAGCTCACCCAAGGTAAGGAAACTGGCAGAGAACGATCTGCATAACTCTCATAAGAAAATCTCTACAGATAATCCTTGATAGCGTTCTATGTATAATCTATTATAATGTATGTATGTTCTATGTAATCGACACCCGGGCGTTTTCAGGTGCCGAGGTTTAATTCTGCTCGAAACGTACACGGCGTTACTTGGAGACGAGCTGAAGAACATCTTACCACAGTTCCTGACCATCGAGAAAGAAGTCACCGGGAATCCGGACTACAGTATGTTCAACCTGAGCCTCCGGGAAGAATGGAACAGCACCAATAAATACTGCCACAATTTACACGGTACGTGCTTCCATAGTTTATTACCGTTAGCTGTATACAGGTGTAACTGTAACGCCATTGTTCGACCCGTTCACCGGATATTCGACGAGCAAAGAAACATCCGGGTAACAGGTGAATTATTATAGTCTGTTTTTCGAAAGAAAACGCCCGGATTAACGTCGACTGTCTTGGCGGATCGCTATCACTCTCATGTCGATACCGAACCTTTAACCCTTTCGATACGAGCATCGGAATATGTTATAGTCTGTGCGAAAATAGGAGGGGTTTAAGTCATCATTCTTCTATTTTCGAAATTCTTTAAAAGATACAGAAACTTTGCGGTTTAAGTAAGTCATTAGACTTAAATCCTCCCCTATTTTCGCACAGACTATATAACATATTTCAATTTAAACAAAATCCCTGGTACCGAAAGGATTAATCTCTTGGTTAAAAAGAAAGAACAGCCTGTAATATCGGCGAACGTTATCCATTATACAGGATGAGTTATCCAACGCTGATGACCGAGAATTACTCGCCGATCGGTTCTCTATATTTACGAAAGACCGAGACTAATTTTGCTTGGAACGTTTGTTCGCGTAACGGACGCGACCGACGAGTAATCTTCGAGATGGTCTTCGCGATGGTTGACTCGATAGCATGTCGTATAAATTCGGTGTAGGCGATCTTTCGTTTGATCAGTCTTTTAAATTGCACAGATTACGCTCTTGCAGGATTGGCGGAAGGTGGATCAACGGAATGTAAAAATGTCGGTACGCCGGAAACGAAAGATAGCGCATTGGCTAAGAAACGAGTAAACGGGTTCGATGCTGGTGTCAACGGCGTTAAGATCGGCGTGAACGGCATCGACAAAGTCGTTAACGGCGTGAAAAATGGCGAGCACGGTGTTGCGAACGGCAACGCGAAATTCGTCGGACGGAGTAACGTACAAAGCAATAGTCAAGGAGACGAGACACGAGTCGAACGTGGTAGTCCTGCTAAATAGAGGAGAAAGAGAGGGAGAGAGAGCGAGAGAGAGAGAGAGAGAGAGAGAGAGCGAGAGAGAGAGCGAGAGAGAAAGAGAGAGACGAAGGAATTTCATTGAAATAATTGATTCCGAGGAAAATACATAAAAGTACTTTATCGGCACTGACACAGTTAACTTTAAAAAGCGACAAAATGAAAAGAAAGAAAAACGAAAAAAAGAATTTCCTGTGTAATACGAAAGTGACAAATTTCTTGACCATAAAACCACACCTGTTTTCTAACTTGAGACCGCCCCTCCCGACGGTGTCTCCTATTCAAGTACTAATATGTATATTACACGAGAAAGACAAAAAATTGAATGTACTTAATATAATTGAATTATAACTTACGCCTATTTTTTACCGATCTGTTTTTCGAAAGGAACGATGATGTCGATTAATATACCGTGTATTTTTACATCTGAATCACCTCACTTCGCTGTCCATCTCTTTACTTATGTACGTCTTTCTGTTTCGATTAGAGAATATTGTGGTAACTTATTTATTTAAGGGAATTTACTTATATAAATAATTGTGATACAAGATACACGTAGCTGCGTAGCGTTACAGACAACGTATTCGACGTATGTAATTATTCGAGAACATACGATCAGTGTGAAGTATACTTTTTCCTTAGAAACGTTTAACATTGTCTCGATAGAAAAATTAATGTTATTGCACTAACGTAAACGTACTTTTAAACGGTTACATTTCCGCGATAGAAATTATATCTTGTTCTCTGAAGAGAAAAATTTCTTGTTTTCTATATAGCGTGTAAACACAGAAACTCGATTTTAGTATTTCTCTTGTTCTGTTCGGTTTTGTCTTTTCGTTTCTTTTCTGCGCGTTGTCAGGGCGAGGTAACTTGCAAAAGTATGGTTCAACGATTGTACTGTTCCGCAGTATTGTCAGAAATATGTATTATAGTCGTGGCAATGTAATTGTCAAATATTACTAGTACTTAACAGGTATATTTCTATTAAGAATTCGTTAAGTTCCACCGTGTGAGACGACAATTCGATGGGAATACTTTTCTTTGGTGCAAGCAATATTTAACTGTTGATTCGAGGTATCTCACGAGGAAAAAAAAAGAAAACGACCAAGTTACTTTGGTGTAATGAAAATTAGTCAGCACTTAATTTTAATTTACCAATTAAAGTTTGATTCATCACTGATCATAACTTAATGAACGTAAACTGTGATGATTATACATGTATATGCTTATTTTACATAGACACATTTAATCACAAATTTTTGCCATTGTTTAGAGACAAAGTGCCTGTGAAATGTTCAGTCGCGAAAAATGAGAAGAATGATATATAAATTATATATTTTCAATGAGAGATGCAATAATCGGTTATTGATGCACTTATACCACATATAATTGATCCGAACCCATATGTACCCATGATTATCTAATAAAATGTCATGTGCCTATCACACATTCGTCTATTCTTATACCCGAAACTACACCCTGATCCGATCGGCAGAAACTACAATAACCGTGTGTTGTGTTCTTATTTTTCAGATTAACGCTTACGTTGCATGCGGTACACGACTAGGAAGGAGAGAGAGAGAGTAGAATCTGATAAGACGTTGGTCACTGTAGATTTATTGCCATTTCTCGAAAAAACTTTCCGTCGTAATTTTACAGTTGTATAAAATAAAAACGAAAACTTACAGCTACATAGAAATCTTTTCGAATGTCGTCGTGGTCGCTACTTTTGAATTGTATCAAACTTATTCGAAAAATTTCCGTCACCTTCTCCATTCATTGTAACTCCAACGAGCCTAAAGCTCGTGCGTTTCAACGTGTTTTTAAGTAAAGCTTCTTTCGTTACGAAAAATACTTAAGTAGTCGTGAGTGCGCGTAAAGAATGAAATACGATATTTCAAGACCAGAAATACAAGATTAACAATCGTATATGCACGTTATTATGGAATCATAGAAGCCCTGATTTTTATATTTCATATAACATTATGTAGAAAGATATATAACGAATAGTGGAAGCGTAATTGTTATTTTTGGTATACCTCGATTATTCTAAATTACTGTTAGTACCTAATGTAGATACTGTAATGTATTTAACCACCTTTCGTCAGAAGAAAATGTTAACAATATTGTACATAATTCATATATAATCCTTTCTCTTACATATAGCACATAGAACGACGATTCTTTTGCACTGTACATTAAACATCGTCTAAAAATTTGTCTTAAAGCTCTAATGGAATTTTGTAGAATATCTCAACAGAACAATACCTCCTGTATCTGTAAACATTCTCTCCGAGTTTCTGTACAAAGATCTCTTTGTTGCGAATTCCTTTCACGAGGAAGAGGCACGATCGATCGAATTGTACGATGAAAAAGAAAAGCAAATGATCAGAAGACATTTCATTATTTATGGGCAAGTTAGGGATGTCAAATATAAATAGAAATATATTTTATGCAGGTCCCTGGAAGTATCAACTATACAAGTAAAGTGTACTTTTATATACATAACAAACAATTTCTTATAAATATCAAGTATTTAAATAATTTTTATGCTTTTTCATTGACCTCGAAGTAGCTACGGCTTCGTAACCCTATTCCCTATAGCAATTTTAAGTGGAAGTGTACGTGTCTACTTCGTTTAGTTTCGTTCTTAATACATAAAAAGATAAACATTCTTTTTATACTGCGATCGTTTGTTCGTAAAGTTTTCGATGCGTTTCGTTATCGATTCCCCCGATACGGGATCAAAACCATGAAAACCATGAAATATTATTCTCTTTCAATGTAGTAAACTAGCGTAATTCGAATACTTAGTGTTTATCGTTTATCTACTAACGGCTTTAGCTTGTTGCGCTTTGTACATTTTCAAGACTTTCTTACTAGGTACCAAGGACTGGCTTAAGCCCGGCCTTTTCTTACGCTTATTCATTTGATTGTTCTCTTGATCTATTTCGTCGTCGTCGTTCAGAAGAACTTGTCCATTATATTGTGTCTGACAAATAATCGTTTCCTGCGGAGCTCGAATCGCTTCCAACTCCGCAGCTGTTCGATGTAAATCGGAATCGTGCGCGAATGTACAATTGTGGCCAAAACGGCATCTACCTTTCCTATAATTCCAACAAATCTTTCTACCATTTATCATTTTGGTATCATCCAGGGTTGGTGTCATTTTCACATGTTTCTCTAGGATCGCGCTCTTTGCTTTCTCCGCTTCCACAAACGGATTTGAGAAGACTGAAGTTTTCATGGTGGGTGTGCCATTAAAATCGGGTGTTGGCAATGGAAGTTTTTCTTTGGAAGCTGTGTCGTTATCTTGTTCCTCGTTATTCTCACAGTTCTCTTCGTCTTCGTCTTCCTCTTGTTCCTCCTCCTTAAAACTAATGGTTAGGCAATATCAGATTACAAAGAACCAGTTCAATCTTACGTTTAAACGTCAACTGCTTCTTAATGTATTCTGATGTATTTCCTATATATGCATATATATGTAACACCATAAAAAGCATTAAGAACATAAAATACTATCTCTGTCCAGTAAGATATGATATACATTACTGAAAATCTTTTATTAGCTCGAATTAATCGATACAAATTAATCTAGTCGGATAGATAGGCGGCTATTCTGGTAATTGTTTTTTAAAAATTTTTGTTACACGAAAACACCGTGCGGCGCAACGTTGACACACATCGAGCTAACGTTGCTCCGAAAATTATCACTTTACGAAATATAAACAATACAGCAAAATAATTAACTGCTAATCAACGAAACGGTATTTCGTAATTGTAATTGCAGAACAAAATTGACTGCTAGTCAGAAATAAACAATAACTTAACATGAACATCGATGATAGACATGTAGAATTAAGTTAGGTTCGGTGTCATCAGTTTCTAATAGAATTACTTGAACATGTAAAGTTGTGTGTACCAGAATTCAGACGAAAATAAAAGTGTAATATACACCATAATATGGATCAGAGATAGTGATTAATTTCGAGGAGTGAAATAAACGTGATCGAGTATGGTTAAATGGAGAAGGAAAACAAACAAGGAGGCATAGAAATCTACGTTGATGCAAGCTTACGTGTTATCGCCATTTTCCGAAATATCGTCGTCGCTGCTCTCTGAACCTGAGGAAGTACCATAATCCGCAACTAAGGAAGCCATCGTTCTTACCAATTAATTAACACTATACTCTAACACTAATCTAATATAACCATTATAAACTGTTATGCTACCGTGCACACTACAGAAACGTGGCAACGTTGTAAATCGCAGAGTCACCGGAAGTTAAGAACGACAGCGACGCACTTTTAAAATTCCTCCTCAGATATTAGGTTCTTCCAATAGTCATATAGTTTTTTATTACTTTTAAATTATTTTTTTTCAAAGAAATGTAGTGAAATCGATACAAAATCTAATGCCTCGATTTAAGGTTTTAAAACGTTGTTGATCAACCTGGTCTTGCTAGTTTATTAAAAATGAAAACTTCCATTTCACAGGTTGAAGAATGCATTGATTTCTCAATAAAAGTCGTATGGTTCGATATTATAAAAATGCTCATCTTTTTAAGACTGTAGGTTTAAAAGACAAACATTTACAGTTGTTGATTTTATTAAAAAATCAAATAGCAATATGTACATACTTACATGTTTTTACAATATTAAGTACATGCTGTACCATTATTGCCTACACTTAGCATACACGAAGTATTTGTTTCTAATTGAATACATTTCCATAAAGTAATTCTCCTGTTCCCATCATCTAACTTTTCTATTAACAGTCTTTTATTAGGAATACCCGCCCAATACTTTCCTAATGACGGTATTACATTGTTCATATTTATGCGAGACGATTCCGTCTCGTCGTCGGAATTCCATTGAGTAATTAAATTGACTACGACGATTGATAAACGAAATTCGTTGGCAATAAAAAAGCATATATTTGCCAGGTGATTCAGTGGAATTGCTATTCTATGATCTTGAGAACATTTAAAAATTATTGCTGGTAGAGAATCTATAATTATAATCCTTGTACGACAGTCTTCTTTCTCCTCTTTCAAAGCACTTGTTAGCCAACGTAAGACCTCGAATAGCTTGTGTAAATTTTGTACACAGCATACTCTGATACGGTCCAAAGCTTCATCTACCACCTGCATTCAGAAATTATAAAATGTTATTGTAATTATACATTTCAATAGACTTACAGGTAATACCTTTCTACAGTTGTTTTTGCTTAACAAGATTTCTTCCACACGGGAACCACAGAAATCTCTTTTGGTATCTATGTATCGTACTAGATTGTTACCCTTGAGAGCAATGTTACTTGCAATTGTTAAACACAATTGTGTTTTGCCACTGTATGGTATACCGCATATTTCGTATATTTGACCTGGATACAATCCACCTTTCAGTAAGTTATCTAAACTAATTGTTTGTATTGTTATTAGATATTCAACGAGTTTTCACAGAATTACATAAGTTCAGATACAATACCATGGCAGACTCGTTGGAATTATATTACTCAATTCTATTTTGAGCAAGTCACAGGCGCTTCTTACCACACCTCCACATTTTTGTGAGATAATATTTTTAATGTGAAGTATGTCCTGTCAACGTAACCTAAATTTAATATTTTCTCAGTTGAAAAATTGCGTTCTCGTGATGTTATTCGCAAATAAAGAAACTGATATACCTTGAACAAAAGTCCAGTAAATGTCGCCAACTTGTCCGAATCCTCGTCTACGAATTCTAGAACAGTTCTGATGTTTCTGCGTTCCAATTGTTGTATCACGCTATCGGATAATTTCAAGTCTATGTCCGAATTTAATTTTGTCATTCTCAAAACGATGATCTTTTCGAATTTTTCTCCCTAAAATTTACATGGAAACATTTCATTGTAATATTTCGTTTGTATTTGTACTGCCGATATCAACTAAACAAGCAAATGACACAAACACGAACTTCCGGAATATTAACATTAACTAAACCATACATATTTACGTTTACCTGGATTCACGTGACACACGCTATTGTTCAAACGTATGTACGCACTTCCTTATTCTTAATTACCTGAAAATAATATCGTAAAATTAATAGTTTTTAAATATGCAACAACCGATTAGGCATTTTATTTTTCATCGGCGAATATACTTGACCAATAATTATGTTTAAATATATAAAATAGAATATTAAAAAATGATTATATTCGTCACCGTAGAGATCATTATAGAATATTATATTTTCTAATTACATTTTTATATTTATTTATTATCAACGTAGTATCGAAGAAAAAAATCTTAAATATTGTCAAAGCCTTTTAAATTACAAAATATTATACATTATTTTTAACTTCTAACTATTTACACGACTTAATCGGAATTAATAATAATAGTTTATGCGATTGGAAATTATAATTACTTCCCACAAAATTTTGCGCGGCAATGTACAATGACAATACGTGCCCTAATTGCTGGGAAAATACGATGGATCTTTAACAGCGTTCGATAGACAAAAAATCCCGACTAATTAAAAGAGCGACGAGAAAAAGGGCAAAAACCGATAGAATATTTATCTTTCGATAAACCAGTAAAACTTGAAAATTATTATCGCGCGTACTACGTAGATCAATGTAAATATAACAGTGGTACCCAAAAGATGATGCGCCGAGTACCGAAATGACCCCGGCGTCATTCTTACGATTGTACGTATCACACGCGGTCACCTCGTTAAGGATAGCAGATCCGTGCCGTAATCCGGAAAAACATGTGTACCAAATTTTAACACGTTCATTCGCGTTCGTTCTTCCCGTCATGGTTCATTCTCGATCGGTCGTAGCCACGATCACGGTTTTGCTTCGTAAAACTCGTGGCGTTCACGTTATTACGTTAAAAAATGTGCTCGACACACGTCCCATGAGAAGATCTCACGCGTACGTTCGATATCGAAACAGCCGTTTGTTCGAATTCGGTTAAAAAACATATGCGGAGGACATCGGCGCGGAAAACATCGGCAAACAAAGGTCAACCGAAAAGTGAGTAAAAATCTTTTTATTCTTATCATACTTTTACCTGATTTCGTACGAACGTTAGCGCGTTTGCTCGTATATAAGTTAGCACGTGGCTTGTCCACACACCTATATATATATATACACGCATGCAAGTGTACTGCGAAACCATGTTGCTCTCTGTATAAAATCTCGATTGAAATTATTCGATATTACACATATTCTTTACGTGGCAAATCCAGCTAGAAATTATTTGTTTCTCATATAAAAATCTTTTGGGTACACGTTCCCTTGCCCAACTTCGCAAGTGTCGCTAATCTTTTGTACCAGGAAATTTAAAATTTGAAATAAAACAAATATCGTGGCCGTGAGATTCGTCGAAAGATACAACGAAGCTTTGTTAATACCGTTTAGAATTAAGCCGGATAATGATAGTGAGATTTTCGGTGCACGTGGCGTGTTTTATAGCACGCGCAAAGGCTAAAGAGAACGTGTACACACAGTTTCGATGATATCGGTTTGTTTGCTTTGTAAAACGAATCGAAACGTTTGGATAACGGCTCCACGTCCGCTTCGAGGAATGTAAAGTGATGTAATACCGCGTGTATGTCCATATTTGTCTGTTGCGCGAACGGTTCTCGGAGGACCATCGCAAAGCATTCGGCGACCAATATCTTTCACGAAATCGCATTGTCTCAAGTTCAATAAGAAATCTTATGCGGTTTCAGCGTTAATGAGTTTTTTTCTACGAAAAAGAGAAAAATTTCCTGAAAAAGAAAGATGTTTTCTCAGAGGAGAGAACTGTTGAATCGCGAAGCATTATGCTGGATTTCATGGATCCGTTTACTCTGCGGAAAGTGGAGGATCGAAATTCGTGTAGGGTAACAGGCCACGCGAAATGTTGTACACAGGAATTCTGTATTCGGGAGGCAATGGTTGCTGATTTGATTTGTTAGTCGGGAAACCAGTCCCTTTAATATTTTTACCAGCGACCAATCGTGAACGTTTCCGTGTGCCACGTTGCCAAGTATCCGGTTCCTGTCGACCAATCAGAGGTTCGGTGCCCGGTCGGAGCGGCATCTATCCGTGGCTTGTGTAAACGCGGCTCAGCAAGCAGCAAGCAGCTCACGGTCTGGCCGCGGTCGAAATTTTGTCGGGAGCCGTCGCCATGTTTAGAAGTGTGCGCGTCCTTGAGCGAGTCGAGCGAAAATGTTCTGTAAAATATTAGATATAGCTCATGCACTGTACATTACGTGAGGTACCTAATTGCGATTTAACGCTCGTCGATCACGGGTGTGACAATTATTTTCGTGGATGGCTCGCCTACGTCGCAGAATTTTGTGATTACATTATGGTAAGTCCGCCCTCCTATCGGACCAACGCCAACATGGCGGACGAAAAATTTCCTTTGTATCACCGCGAGGCTCCACTGACGCAATTGCGAAAAATCTATTTTCTAAGGGACTGTAACACTCTACGACCGTTGGATCGGTGTTTTCCCGTATCCAGGAAGCTACTCCGGTGAAGCGACGCGATCGTTGTTGTTATTGCGTCCGGGTTAAATGACGTTTTTTGAATAAGAAGCTTCCGAACGCCCTGAATGCTTGATATCGGGCCGTCGTGTATTCGTCGCAATCTCGTGATATTTTAAATGACATCGCTCGTCTCGCCGCGCAGTCGATCGCCGAGAGGTTCTTTGTCTTCGCGATGCAACATTTGCCGTTGTATTTTTTCGTCGGCGCGTCACGCACCTCTTCGAAATTCCGATGCGGTGCATCGGTCGGATCGACGGAAAAATTTTGATTTCGGCGCTTTTTTTCACAAATCAATTAACGTTCCCGTTTCGACTCTTGTTCGGTTAACCTGCGGGGAGTAACAATCGGAAATATGCATTTCGACGGGGAATGTACGATTAATTGTTTACACGCGCTAAACAATAAAAAAAACAAAGCATTGTTAATTATTGGCGAAGTTATATCTCGTATTCTTTCTCGTCCGTGTTTTCATTTTTATCGTTTTTTTTTTTAATCAACACTTGGACGTTTATTGTTTAAATTGTGAAACAGTCGTGTGTTTGCCGAACGGAGCAATTTTGAAAATCAGTTTTCACGCTTTGCAGCTTGAAGTCAGTCAGAAATTCATTTATTTTTTAAATTAACTTTTCTTTCTTTAACCTAGTCCATCGAATGATACAACACACAATCTTCAATTTTTTTCTTTTATTGACAAATACAAAGCAAGTAATGCAAACATCTTCTTGACAGTTCTTTGTTATTCATTTATTTCACCTGTTAGGCATTTTATTTTTAACCTTTAAACATAGACTCGGCTGCTCCGTATATATTTTTTTCATGATATGTTCTGTTCTATACAAGCTGTTGATTCACCCATGCAATGTTGTTGTTGTACTCACAATATTCTTTTTGTATATAATTTTAAAACGAATTTGAACTATGTTACAGTGTGATATGTAATGAGCGATAAGCAGTCTGCACCTATTTTGCCACCCCTTAATGGGGGTGGAGGAAACAATGGGGGAAGCACCGGTGGTACGCCGCAACAGACTGTTAGTTTGCAGCAAGTACTTGCCACGGCTCAAGGTCTCAATGTCCTCACCACGGGTGCTGGGCAGCAGTTTGTTATTACTTCCCAGGTTCCTGGTCTCACACAGGTACATATTTTAATAATTTAATTATCTTTTTACTGGATAGCTATTTTTTAGATCTGTGTTTTTTAACTTTCTGTATGTTATCACAGGTTATACCAAGCAGTGCGACAACAAATTCCAATATTCAACAAGTTGGTGTTACGAGACTTGTTAATATTAGCGGTACTCCACCACGTGCGAGTACCGTGGGAGTTGCAGGCGCGAGCGGTTCGCCTCTTCCTTCTCCCTCTCGTCAAAATTCATCTAAAGTTGTTTTAGCAACGTCCCCAAAACTTGTTCGAACTTCCATTGGCAACATGTTTGTTGCTCCAACTTCTCAAGCTTCTATGCAATCACCACCAGCAAGGAAAAAGTTAAAGTTAACAGATTCTACTGAGAAGCCTATTATGTGTATCGATGATGCAGTTGGCTACAGGAGAAGAATCATGGAACACAAGATGAAGAGGATGCGCGCGATAAGGGAGAAATACGCCGAAAACGCATCGGAGTTATTCTTTCTTCACGCCAGTGGCAATATGATGGACTTTCAAGCTTGGAGGAAAAAGCAACCAACAGCTCATTATCTGCATTTTTTACGAAAACATAGATTAGATCCGGAAGACGACGACGAAGATTTAACAGTGCCACTGCCAGCGATATCAGAAATTCCGTTAACACCAACTGTTACGCCGACCGTCTCTTCGATCGTTTCTGTGAATCAGTGTGCTGAAGTCAAAATTTCTAATATGAACGTTACGCCAGTCGCAGTATCTACAACCTTACCCGCTGCAGTAGCTCAACTTAATCAGCAAGGTAAGCACAAACAATTGTCACTTATATCTGTAACTAACTGGATAATACTCATTAAATCGTTTGACTCTGTAATGGTACTGTGTTGTCTTAATCAGAATCTGCATAAATACTTTCAGATGCATACTTTATGGTTGTGAAAGCAGTTAGGGTACCATTTGAGGGTTAATAGTAATTAATAGAGGTGTGCGTGAACCCGGTGGTTGGAACAGGTCGGGACGGCATTTCGTCGAGATGAGTTGGATTCTCAAAAATTGTGTAATTCCCAAGAATTTTTTAGAACTCGTGTTGATCTAATAAAGTCCTCGACCCGACATTTCCTGGTTCTCGTATACCTCCGGTAATAGGCTGTTAATAAAACAATTCTATTTCATATGTAGCACAAATCATGTTTCCCAATGTAGTGAGAGACACACCATCGTATCTAAATTTGATAGAAAGATCTGAACAAAATTCTTGTACATTACATGTAGATAATGAGCATATTTATTTGAAATTTGTTAGTAGACGCGTACAAGGCAGTACGGAAAACAATAGAGATTTTCGTAGACGTTTTATATCAACCATTTAATTATATGCATTACTAGGACATGTACCAGGTAGGCCTCAAGGGGGCCGCCATGGCATGGTGTTTGCCTTCAGAGCAGCAATTCAATCTTCACCAGTCACCGTTCACTCTCCACCTACTTCTACTATAGCACCCACGCTCATTATAGGTGATTACTGTAGGCTTATCGTTTGATGTTTAGATTATCGTATCACAGTCCTTTTCTGTTTTTATGGTCGTATATTATTTGAACTATATTTTGTCTGTTGCTTTTTTTTACGTGCTGATGAAGTGATCGAGCTTATAAAAACACGAAGTGGTTGATTGAAAAATTGTTCCAATAAAAAACCGTTTTCTTTTTATCTTTTAATTACTGCATCGGATATCGTTTCTACTAGTCACAAAAAAAAGAACTTTATCTAGAATTGATTTCACTGAACATTATGACCAACATTTTCAAGAGCCAAGTAGTTATATGCACGTTGCTTTTTAAATTACGAAAAGTCGTATTTACGTCCATGTGAAAAGTTGTAGGATATTTTGTTGCCCTAGCTTGAATTTCTTAGTCACGAATATCCCATAATTCATTTTCATAGTAACGATTTCTTTTGACGAAGTCACTTCCGTTCACATTATACCTCTCTTTAAGTTAATAAATTATGCATTGTGATTATATCACGTCTTTGTTAACGTTGTAGAATATTTGTTGTGTTGTCGTCCCACAAAAGACGGCCGCGTCGAGTTAACGCATCTCGATGCAGTCTACTCTATGTGGGAAGATCAATTCATAGCTTTTGTAAGGTCGATTAGCAGCACCAAGCTTTTCGGCCTAAGGGCGCTGTTGATACACATTTTCTCACCTTTGGCCAGGCTTGCCGGTGATGCCAAGCAAGAGTCTGCATATCAAAAATAAATTTCCCTGTCGGTTACAGGTAGTGCACCGGTAGTTCCAAGCTCTCCAAAACAAATAACAACTACAGTAGCAGCAGCAGCAGCAGCAACATCAGCATCAATAGCTCCAGTCGCGGACAAATTGTCCACAACAATTACAACAGTCACAACAACCACAACCACTACCACATCAACTATAATAGTTACTTCTACTCCTATTCCTACTCCTACTCTTACTGCAACGATTACTACCACAGCGTCAAAAATGTCTACTGCGCCTACTAGTACTCCCTCCTCTCAGCAACTTATAAAGCTCGTTAAATTACCTGCCTCTAATTCAACAACAAGCGATATCGCGAATAATCAAGAACAAATTGTAGAAAAGGCGAAACAGGTGTGTATCGTGATTCGTCACCTTGTGCAATGTATCAATATTAAAGGTGTGAGAACACGGAATGTACCAGTAATTCATTCTAAGGTTCAGAATTTTATTTTATAGACATTTTCGTGTTCTCGCACTCTACCGTTAAAAATGCGACATCAGTTTAACACATTGGTATAATTCGCAGGAGGCTTACGTTATGCAAAGGATTGCCGAGTTACAGAGAGAAGGATTATGGTCGGAGAGAAGATTGCCTAAAGTGCAAGAGCCGCCTCGCACGAAAGCTCATTGGGATTATTTGTTGGAGGAGATGGTCTGGTTGGCTGCTGATTTTGCTCAAGAACGGAAGTGGAAGAAGGCTGCGGCGAAAAAGTGCGCGCGCATGGTTCAGAAGTACTTCCAAGAGAAAGCGATTCAAGCGCAGAAAGCCGAGAAATCGCAAGAGCTTAGGCTAAAAAAGATTGCCAGTTTCATAGCCAAAGAGATCAAAACCTTCTGGACGAACGTGGAGAAGGTGTGTGTTCCGTGTAGTATACACATTTCTATTTGATCAATTTCTAGTTGACCCCACACTATTAAGCCGACAGTTTCGGTGTATTCCAATTGAAACTGTGTGCTCGTTGTGGGAACAGCAAAGTCTGATTATTGTGTATGGTTGTACTCGGTTCGTAGATGCGATCAAAGAATTAATTCAGGACACTTAATTCCATGTACTTCTTTCAATTGTTTGTTCTCTGTGAGAACTGCATTGGATCACGTGTATTAATTTTGTTCTTCCGATTTTAAAGCTGGTAGAGTATAAACAACAAACAAGGCTGGAAGAGAAAAGGAAGCAAGCGTTGGATCAACATTTAAACTTTATTGTTGGACAAACAGAAAAATATTCTACGTGGTTGACAGAGGGACTTAACAAAACGGATGGTCCTCAAAGTATACCGGCATCTATTAATAGTTCACGAATATCTTCTCCAGTTCCGCCTGGCAAATCTCATTCTGATGGTAAATTAAATGGATTAGATGTGTGTCCGTGTGTATCAGTAAAACAGAAATATCACATTAACGTTGTTTGATGCAGAGGACTTTCAACCGAATCAAAGTTCAGACGACGATGAGGAAACCATAGCAAAAGCAGAAGAGGAATTAAAATCGGTAACGAATCACAAAGAAGAGGTTGAATTGTTAAAAAGAGAATCGGTAATTCCGTTGGAAGAACTGCTGAAAGATTTGCCGCCAAATTACTTGGAAGATAGAAAGAAAGATTTGTCTCCATCGAAGGAAATTGTGAACGAAGTATGTTCATAAAATTTAATTATTATCCAGAGTCGTGGTGCTTGTAACTTATTTTTACTGCTAATAGGTCAACGATGAGAAGACCACGGACGGCGATATAGATTTTGTTGCGGCATCGGACGAATCTTCGGACGAAGAAGAAACTATAATGGAACAAGAGAAATTGGAAGAAAATACGGATTACAAACAGGAACTGGATGATCTCAAAGTATGTACCATTTATTCAATGTTACAACATTAAAATAATTATTCATCTGAATTTAGTTTTGTTATTGTAAATTTGAAACCGGTTATATAAATACCAGAGAGATATTTCATATATGCAACTTTCATTCTTTTAGGCAGAAAATGAAATGTCTATTGACCAGCTTATGGCGAAATATGGGAACGTGTCGGACGCTCCAATGGATGTCGATCAAGAGCAAGGTATGTAACAAACAAGTATTCGTTTCACGCGAGTTTTGCACGACTTTGATAAATCTGTGATGATAATTTACCATTCCTGATGGTTCGAGTAATGGTTTTCATTCCTTGACACCGATTTCTTGATGTGACTTGAGGCATTTGTCTGAGATGCTCGATACATTCCTTTTTCAATTCAGTTGAATTGATATCGAAAGGTCTGTACTGACATGTGTGCCAATGGTTTTCGTTTAGATTCGGATAAGGAAAGCACAAAAGAGGAAGAGGGACAGGAGAACGACGAGGAATCGATCAGCAGTGAAAATGAAAGCGAAGAAAGCGACAACGAAGTCGGTGAACAGGAGTCGCAAACGCAAAGCGACAATGAAACTGATGTTGGGCTGAAATTGCTTTTGGAAGATATCTCTATGGAAAAATCTACGGATGAAAAGGTGAGACAATACTTAATTAATTAAAATAAATAATGAATTAATTATTTGTGCATCGATCGAAATAGTATTCTCGATATTATTATAGTAGGAGTTAATCAGTATTTAAAATTATGTTTTAAAGACTGCAGAACTGGATCATTCGAATGCTCACGATGAGATGGATAACGTAGCCGCATTGGCGGAAAGTATCCAACCGAAGGGAAACACTTTGCTGACTACTAGCGTGAGTTATTTCAAGTAATATCCGCTTAAGTAAAAACCAAGGAAGCCTTTCATCCAAGGTTGTGCGGCAATTATTTTCTCACAATCATTTCAGGAAGGCAGATCAAAATGTGATATTCTCCTTCATAAAATAGATTATGTTTAACGATTTATTTCAGAGAGATTGTCACGACAATTTTTATACAATTAATATGCTAATTAAAAGCGACTCTGTAGCTTTTCCTGACATTCGAATCTCATTTGCAGGTTGTCACAAAAATTCCGTTCCTTTTGAAACACTCTCTTCGGGAATATCAACACATCGGATTGGATTGGCTCGTGACTATGTACGACAGAAAATTAAACGGTATTTTGGCAGACGAAATGGGTTTGGGTAAAACGATACAAACGATTGCCTTACTCGCGCACTTGGCATGCGAGAAAGGTAATTGGGGCCCGCATCTTATAATAGTACCAACCTCTGTAATGCTTAATTGGGAAATGGAATGCAAAAAATGGTGTCCTGGTTTCAAGATTTTGACGTACTACGGAACGCAAAAAGAACGAAAACAGAAACGAACAGGTGATGCACCGTATCTTGAGATAAAATCATTTTCTGTCTAAGGAGTGACATTTATATAACACCTTTCGCTTCTTCTCATGCTAGGTTGGACAAAACCCAATGCTTTCCATATTTGTATCACATCGTATAAATTAGTTATTCAAGATCATCAAAGCTTTCGTAGGAAAAAGTGGAAGTATCTCATATTGGACGAAGCTCAAAACATTAAAAATTTCAAATCTCAGAGATGGCAGTTGTTGTTGAATTTTCAGACGCAGCGGTAAACATTTGAACTGCTTTAAATAATTTTATTCTTGGAAAATTACAACTGTTTTACACATGAATTTTTGTTTTGCAGACGACTGTTGCTTACCGGCACGCCGCTTCAAAATAATCTTATGGAACTGTGGTCGCTGATGCATTTTTTAATGCCGAATGTGTTTCAGTCGCATAGAGAATTCAAAGAATGGTTCAGCAACCCCGTCACAGGCATGATCGAAGGAAACAATGAATACAATGAAAATATTATTCGTCGTCTGCACAAGGTCTGTACGTAATTTGCCATCGTACTTCATGTGTTTTAACATAATTTACCCAATCGCTACCGACCCAGAGACTTGATAATCGTTGCATTTCTCTGTTTTTTAAATAATAGCGAGACATTAAAAAAATTCTCTATTAAAACTCGCGTGTCAGGAAACGATCTGGTATGACATACGAATCCTGTCTGGAGAAACAATTCTACCAATTATTACTCTATCTTATGAAATACTGGCTTTTCAATACATTTCATTTACTCAACGATTATCCTATCTTTCCAGGTTTTACGGCCTTTTCTCTTACGAAGATTAAAAACAGAAGTAGAAAAACAATTGCCGAAAAAATACGAACACGTTCTCATGTGCCGGTTGTCGAAACGACAGCGATATCTGTACGATGATTTCATGTCTAGGGCAAAGTAAGCATTTCAGCATGCTCCTACAAGTTCTAAAATCAATTCGACAAATTTTCAACGTTGACTTATTGAATTCTTTCTTTTTCTACTTTCTTGCAAGGACAAAGGAGACTTTGGCTAGCGGCAATCTGTTGAGCGTGATCAACGTGTTAATGCAATTACGTAAAGTGTGCAATCATCCAAACTTGTTCGAAGTGAGACCGACGGTATCGCCGTTTCAAATGGAAGCCATCGAATATGTCACGGCCTCTTTGGTGTGGAGCGTTCTCGATTATGATCCATTTAAGGTGTGTATCGTTAAAGGAGGATCTATTTTTCATTTGCTGTTTCAAAGTTATCGATTGTTTAACATATATATATATATTTTTAATTCCACAGCATATCGACTTATCTAGCTTGAATCTTCTTTTATGCGACTTGGAGCTGTCGCTTACCGCGTTCGCTGCGCATAGAGTTAGGCGATTGCGAACACCGCGAAAGCTTATAGAGGAAATAGACACTCAACCGGATCCACCGCCGAGATGCCCGTCTGGAAAAATAAAAATCAATGTTAGGCTATCGAATCAGGCCAAACCACCGTCTACACCGCAACAGACTCAAACGAAATTAAAAAACTTTGCTGGAATTTTACCCACTACTCGCGTCGGAACGTCTCCCTTAATTAAAACCATAAACAATCAAACCACTCCGGGACAAGGTAAGCAGGAATCGGCTATAAATTGTTCGTCTTAACGATTACTTGTAATTGTAATTCATTTTCGGATTATCTGCAGGTGTTACTTTAAGGGTATCGGGTGGTCAACAATTACAGGGATACTCTGTTCAATTGGTTCAACATCAAGGCAGCGTAAAAGGTAAGTCTTTCGCCCATTTCTCTCCACATACACATACATACATACATACACTCGCGCGCGTATATATGTTATACTCATGTTATATTCATTAAAATATTGTAATCCCAGTGCATCATCGATCAGTGGTTGCACTTAAATCATCGCAGTGTAATCACTTTTGCAATGGTGCTAAAGGAACTGATCTCATGCCAGCCTGTTTATAATTTTCCCGTGTTATAAGCATTCTAGACTTGAGAACACATTAACAAATATTTAATTATATTGTTATTGCTCGTAAGTGGACCACGGGACGTTTATGCGAATTCTATTAAAAGTTATGGTCGTTCGTCAGTTGAAAAGAACACAAGCTGCGAATGCATAAAAGTCTCGGGGGTCCATTGGTGAGAGAGTCACCATTTGTGTAAAATATATGTTGTGTTTGCTTCGGAAATAGCCATCCCTGTTGGAACACTAGCACATAACCCACAAAGTACAACAGTGACACCAAGTACAGCAGCAACGAATGCACAGAGGATTACAGTAGGGAATGCAAATATCAAAGATGGACTGCAACGACTAACTACGCAGACAGTCACAGTTAAACAAGGTGATTCCGTCCAAAGAATAGCAGTGCCTAATTTTGCACAGCTGGTTCAAACATCTACTGGTAGACATATCATTCTGACTTCGAATCAGCAAAACACTAACACAGGTTTGTCCCATAAACGCTCGTATCCCACTGACCCCCATTTGTGATCCATACTCTCAGGCAATGTGTACACCGGCCACCCGTCATCTTCATATTTCATTTATGCACATCTCATTCAGTGGATGTTGTTTTTAAATAATACCTTTAATTGAACGATGCATGATCATGAATAATTTTAATGTCTCCTCGTGTCAGTGAGGAAAAGTGTCCACAGTAATTTTAGCGTAATGCAAATTCAAAATATTATCTACATTTTATATATGTATACAGGGTGGTTCAGGAAGGTTGTCCCTTTGTTACCAACGCAGAAACATGTTAAAGAATAGTTCTCTATGTTTTCTTTTTAAGTGCAATGGTTCAAATTATTTAAATTATTCTTTGTTTCTTTGATATGTTTCTGTTACTGATAGCAGAGCTACCATAAAGTGGACCACCCTGTATATACAGACTGCCCCAAAATGTTATCTTGAAACAAGTGATTCTTAAAATCATTTAAAAGAACTTTTAAACACGGCTACGATGGACAGATTCCGGCTTGACCAAAGAAGTCGCAAAAGAAAAAGTTACTTTAAATGACCTCAGGAATTACAGCGTTCAAGGAAGTAAAACAATTTTGGAACACCGTGTATACAGCGGTGTAGATGATCAGAACATGCAATTAACGTTAATCCATTTCGTTTCCACAGTCTCGTTTCCAGTAATATCGCCAAGTGGGCAGCGCTTGACGGTTTTATCGAAATCTCTGATGGGCCTATCCACTTCGACAGCTACGGTGAACAAAGTTGTAGGAGGAGTGGTAACGACGACAAGTGGAACGAGCGGAAAACCCGTGATGAGAGTACCACCTTTGAATGTGACTGGTTCCCAGGCAGCACAGCCCTCGACCGGCAACGGGCAATCTCCTCAGCAATCGATTCGCTGCGGCATTGTTACTAGACACGCACAAAAGGAGTCTGAGAAGGCACAAATCAAGGAACGACCGAAGTCCGAATTTCATTTGGTAATTATCAGTCGAGCTATATTTCAATCGGTGAACCTGCAGAACAGCTGATTAACTTTAAGTTGTTAAGGGTCAAGCGGTTTCGCAGGATCATACTCAATATAACTAGTAACTGTCTAAGACTATTTTCGCCTCGTATCATCACGTTTCAATTTGTCCATTAATGTTTCCAGCCGCAGTTGGAGGAGGAACGGAAGCAACGAAGGCAAGCTAAGCTCCGTCTTCTTACGAATATTAATGAAAGAAGATGCGCAGCGTGTCCTCTGTACGGGGAGGACCTATTTATGGCGTTGAGAATCGGCAAACCGTCTACAGCATGTCGATGGCACAACGGTTGGGTTCATTGTGCAACCGCTACGGAAAACATTCATACCCGTAGACAATTCTTTTCACGTACAGAGGCACTCGCGGAAGCGATTAACAGTACAGAACAGATCGTTGAAGAACTAAAAGAAGTTTTTGAAAGGTGGGCGTTCCTTCTTTCTCTTTCTCTCTTTCTGCCCTGTAAAAACTTGAAAAATAGTTAGGCTTCTATCGAACATTGGCATTATACATCGTGTACATTGTTGTTACAGGTTTGTTGTCCATGTTCCTGCTGTCTGCGCACCTTCGCCACGTTTCCACGTTTCTCATCCACCCCCACACAAACTGTTCGCTCACAAGCGTATGCAAATGGCGCTACAACGTCATCTGTCGCCGAAATTCGCGTTGTTCCATCCAGTAGCTAGTGCAATGATGACTCAGTTCCCAGATCCCCGACTGATACAGTACGACTGTGGCAAATTGCAATCCTTGGATCGACTTCTCAGAAAGCTTAAGTCAGATAACCATAGAGTTTTAATTTTTACACAAATGACGAGAATGTTGGACGTTTTAGAAGCTTTTCTTAATTTCCACGGCCATATATATTTGCGTTTAGACGGTACCACCAGAGTGGATCAACGACAGGTACACCGAATCGTTCTTTCGCTATGATCGTTCTCGCCCAAATTCTCAAACTTGTCTCTCTACATTCGAACATGTATTTGCAGGTATTAATGGAAAGATTCAACGGCGACAAACGAATATTCTGTTTCATCTTGTCGACTAGATCTGGAGGTGTGGGCGTGAATCTTACAGGCGCCGATACCGTTATATTTTATGACAGCGATTGGAATCCCACCATGGATGCCCAAGCACAGGATAGGTGTCATAGAATAGGTCAAACACGGGATGTACATATCTACAGGTACGTAGAGACTAGTAACTGCTCTTTCCCGTACACAGAGTGTCGTGTCCTACCAATTCTAAATTTGTATGTATTTTGTATGTATAATTTGTAATGTAAATTTCATGAAATTTTGTATGTATATTCCAGGTTAGTAAGCGAAAAGACTGTGGAAGAAAATATTCTAAAGAAGGCCAATCAAAAGCGATTGCTCGGAGATCTGGCCATCGAGGGTGGCAACTTCACGACTGCTTACTTTAAGAGCGTAAGCATCTCACTAATAGAAATACAACAATCATCCGACTGTAACGATATCGCAACTGATCGAAAACACAATTCGTCTGTACACAGTCTACCATCCAAGATCTCTTCAACATCGATCAAACAGAGAACGATGCAACGGCGCGAATGGCGGAGGTATTGGAACAGACCAAGGATCGCGAGAAGTTCCTGCAGAAAGATGCTTCAATTTCGGGCGTGGACGACAAGGTGGCGATGGGCGCGTTGGAGAATGCGCTCGCCGCTGCCGAAGAAGATCTCGACGTTCAAGCGGCGAAGACTGCCAAGGCGGAAGCTGTGGCTGATTTGGCAGAGTTCGACGAGAACATACCTTTGGACGAGGCAGAGAAGGACGAGATGCAAGTCAGCAAAGCTGAGCTCGAAGTGCAGAATCTGGTCTCACAGGTAAACCCAAGTTTCTTTTCAAATCAGAATCAGATAAAAATTCAAAAAATAATCTATTCGGCATTGAGTAGTCCTAGACCTTCTTGCATGTACTGGATCATCGTGAACATTCATTTAACAGTAGAACTACCAAACCAGTCAACATTACTGGTCCCTACTTATTTCTTTCGCAATTACGGAAGTTATAAAAATGTTTTCAATAAAATGTTACAATAAAAATTGAATGAAGTTTGAATAGATGCAGTCTTGGTACTATCACAAAGCAATGTATATCGTTGGATTTATTGTTTGGTAGTTCTAGTGTTAAAAACGGTGCAAAGACATGGATAGCACTGCAGTCAACGTGTTAAGCGTACATTGTACATCGATTGATTAATACTAACGGTGTGCTCCTTGTTCAGCTGACGCCGATAGAACGTTACGCGATGAAGTTCGTTGAGGAGTCCGAGGGTGCGTTCTCAGCGGCTCAGCTCGCGGCCGCGGAGCGCGAGCTGGAAGAACAGAAGAAAGAGTGGGAGCTGGATCGGCTGCGAGCGTTGCGCGAGGAGGAAGAGAGACGGATGAGGTTGGCCGACGATGACGAGAAACCCTTAACATTCGGCCGCGAGGATGCGCAGAATCAGGTTAATAATGCTAGTAATTCTAAGAAGTTAGTCAGTAAGAAACTACCGGCGAATAGTAGGGGGAGTAGGAGAAGGAGGAGGGGAAGCTCGCGTAGGAACAACAGTAAAAGTGCTCAGGAGTCGGAAAGTGAAAGCGAGACGACAACGGAGTCCGAGTCGGAGTCTCAGGAGGACGTAGTGGAAGACAGTCTCGACGAGGAGTCGAGTCACACGGAGAGTCAGAGTCAGGGGGACGAGGACGAAGACGAGGAGGAGGCGAACGATTCCGAGAGAGGGGGATACCCGAAGCGTAAAAACCGCTCGAACAAATCGTTTAGTCAGAACCACTTCGATCTGAACAGCCCCCGGACGCGGTCCCGAGGAAACGTCAAGATCAACTTATGGACGTTGGACGTGAGTCCGATCTTGCCGGGGATAAAGCCGAAATGTCGAGGCAGGGCGAGCAACCTGAGAAAGCAGAGGGAGCTGGAGATGAGGTTGAAAGCGGAGGAGAGTTTCGCGTTGCCCCAGCCACCGACCTCGTCGAGTCCGAAGAAGCTGAACGCTAGCGGCAGGTCCGACGACGAATACAGGCCTGCGAATCCGAAATTGGAGGGGATAGACTTGAAACGCGGCGAGGCGAACAACAGCAAGCTTTCTTCTAGCAGAAGCTCGACCGAAGTCGTTGAGAATCGGAAGATCATTGCGAATCATTGCGACGTCGCGGCACCTTCGTCGAGGAGGAACGATAAAAAGGACACGGAAAAGGAAAAAGACGAATCCGATTCGACTTCGAATTCTCTGGAGGAAGATGCGGCAGCGTGTACTCGGTTGGACGAATCGTCTGCATCCAGCGGCGACCACGAGGAAATAGACGAGGAGACGCAGGTTCGAATCGCCTTGTCCGTGCAAGAGTCGCCGGAGCGGAATAATTGCGAGGACGAAGCGAGCTCCGGCGGAGACGTCGAGAACGCCGATGTCAGTCTTTTTTCACAGACTGGTAGCTCTTGTTCGTCCGCGGCGGAGTCTGGTACGTTGAAAATGATGTCGGATTCAGATCTAACCGAAGAGATAAATGTCTCGGAGAGCTCGTTGAGCGCCTCTCCGTTGAAGAGCAAGATGATTCCCATTTCGGAGGTAAACGAGATCATCGGGAATACTCCGGTGATGGCGACGGCGGATAAGACGATGGACTCGACTCTGGAGACCGCGGTCGCGACAGAAACGGATGATCGGCAATCAACGAAGAAATTAGAAACAGAAAGCGACATTATTAGCGAGGACACGAGCGAGAAGAAACCTGAAAGTCCCGTCGAATCGAACGAACGATCTAACGAAAGTGTAGACTCTGGCGCGAAGAACGAGTCCGCGAACGATAGCATGTCCACATCTGTGATAGAAACAAGCTCTAGTCAGAAGATCGGTAGCGAAGAAGAAGAAGAAGAAAAAGAAAAAAAAGAAGCAGCAGAAGAAGAAGGAAAAGTAAACGAAAACGAGGAAAGCTGTTCTAAATTACACGTTGAAGAAACGGGAAGCGACGACAATAAACCGACTCGATGTTCCACAGATATCCCCGAATCGGAGACCAAAGTCGAGTCTGATTCCACTTTAGATACTAAGTTAAAGTCTCGCAAATCGGAAACCGTGTCCTACAGAGTATCCACGCGAAGCGGTAAGATCAATTTCATGGTCGAGGTCACCGAAAGCAAAGACTCAGACGCCGAATCGAGGTTCGTCGACCCGAGCGTGCCAAAGCAGAACCAAGAGAACGAGAATTCAACGATCGCGAAGAAGGAAGCAAGTAGCAAAGTATCGCTGATAAGGAGACCGGACACGCCAAGACCTACGGAGCAATGTAGAATCACGAGATCGAGTGCCGGCCGATCGCTGACGCCACCGCCGAGTAGCAACTCCACGAGATCGGTCCAAAGGAAACACCAAGCAGCAGACATTCCACTCCCGGAGGGCTCTAAACTATCTCCCAGGCCAGTGACCAGGTCCTCGTCGAACGTGAACTCCCCGGTAAGGAATGAGGAGCAGCAACAGCAGAGTTCTTACGAGAAACCGACAACGAGAAGCTCGAAATCGTTGGACAACGGTTTCCTGAGCCCGATGCTGCCGTTTCGTCGAAGCAGCTCGATACCACCGATGAAGCCGTCGGAGGTAAAAGACAGCAGCAATGCCGGCAGTCCCACGGCCAAGCCTAAGAAGAGTCTCAGCAACGACACGGTCGTCGTCGTCGCCGCCACCGCCGCCGCCACCGCGCCCATAAGCACTAGCACCGTGAAAAGACGACCGGACACGCCGGTCCCGACGTTCGAGCAGATGTCGAGGGTCACGCGATCCGGCCTGAACTTCACCCTGAACTCCGGCAAGTCTTCCTCGAGTCCAAACCACGTAGCTGCTCCTTTCAGAAGCGGTAGCAAACACGTCCGGAAGACGGACGCGGACGAGTCTTTCAACACGGATTCAAACGGGAACGCGGTGGCGTCCGAGGACTTCGGGAAGCAGGATGACTCGAGCTTCACGGAGATGAACGAGAAGCCTCAACGCACGGCTAAAGTGGTCGCGATCCTCACGCTGGACACCAGGAGCAACCACAGCAGCAGCGGCGGCGGCGGTGGCGGCAAAGCTTCCGGCTCGATGAAGACGACGAACCCTGCCGGCGACGGGAAGAGCACCAGCCTCGGCAAGAAGAACGATTCTACCGCGCCGGCGTCGGACAAGAACTGTCTTCTCAGGATCGCCGACGTGACGACCAACTGCAAATTGGACGGCTGGTGCGGCAGCGGGCTGGACAATGCTCCGGCGGCGGTGATCGCGAACGTGGCCAGTACTTACGCTTCCGGCAAGACTGGAAAACCAACGTCGACCAAAACCGGCTCGCCGTTGAGCGCCAAGAGGAAGATGGAGAGTCTGCTGCCCATGCTCGCGCTGGTGGATCTGGACAACGATCCCAGCTACGACTCGTCGGACGGGTCGAAGAGGCTGCGTCGAAAGATCAAGAGGAGCCGGCTGACCTCGTTCGCGAAGCCACTCGGCGGAGGCGGCGGCGGCGGCGGCAAATCGGCGGAAGCGGAAGACAAGCTGGACGAACAGGAGGAACAGATTCCGCCGACGAAGAAGTCGATCCGATCGCAGCTCTCGCCGTCGTCGTCCTCTTCTGCTCCTCCTCCTCCTCCTCCTACTCCGTCGCAGACGGCGCAGTTGGGAAAGATTAGCAGCGGCACCGTGTCTTGAGTCTCGCCGAGGCTGTCGTATCGCTGTAAGATTTAGCAGCAGGATTGTATAAAGATTCCTGGAGCGGGTGTACGCATCATCAAACATTCTTCTTATACGACTACACTTCTTCTCTTTCCACTTTCTTTCTTTCTTTCATACTTTCATTCTTTTCGTTTCTCTCATCTTCATTTCCATTCTAGTTTCTTTTCTCTCACCATAATCATTAAACATAAAACCCCATGTTGTACATATTACGCAAAAGAAAACGATCGAGAAAGCGAGAGTTTTACACGTTTCTTTCTCTTTTTTCTTTCTTTCCTTTTTTTTTTTTTTTATTATTATTATGTCGTTCCGTTGTACTGGGTACAGACGCGTGTAATATTTTTAGCCTTGTAAATTTCTGCTCTCCTGTAAAGGTTCACCCGCCCCACCCCCGCCCCTCGCGTAAATGTCCCCTTTTTGCGACATTGTAATTTATACACTCGGTGATATATTGAAGTGAAGAAGGAAAAGAGAGTGAGAGAGAGCGCAAGCGAGAGAGAGAGAGAGAGAGAGAGAGAGAGAGAGAGA
>CM052085.1:2096802-2186607 GCA_028453745.1 Agapostemon virescens
GAGAAAGAAAACGAGAGGAGTTTACAGACACATTCGACTGTATGATATTAGATAATAGTTAACGAGAATTCACTCACACGCAAACGATTCTACCATTCTAGTTTAGCTCGTTAGGGACGTTGCAAATCATTGGTCGCGGGTTCCAGGCTTGCACGCGATCCGCGATCGCGATTGTTGCGTTCACGAGCGAGGAGAAACCCGCTAATTGGAGATAATATAGACAGTCGATTTTGTCGATGGGAGTTTGAGAACGAGACACACGACAGAGAGATAGAGAGAGAGAGAGAGAGAGAACAGAGAGAACAGAGAGAACATGAAAGAGAGGGAAAAACGAAGGGAAAAAGAAAGGAGGAAAAATCTTCACTAGAAACGAAACGAAAAAACACAAACAAAAATGGTCAAAAAATCTGTGAACGCGCCGTACTTTGCTCTCGTGTAACGCCTTGTATTATTACATAAAAAAAAACTCACAAGGTGACGACCTGATTACATTGCTAAACTTAAGGAGTTACTCGTTTAATGGTATGCCCCACTGTAATATTTAAGTTGCGTGCCTGTATTTTGTATGATCGAGTGAGTCCAAGGAAAGGAAATAAAACTGATTCCTTGCTACGAAAGATACAACCGATGTGTTTTCTTATTTCTTGGTGCGTTTCCAAGTCTGTTCGATCAAAGGTTCAGTTCCGTTTTGGTGTCAAATTTTTGCTCAGTGTGCTTGGTTATATATACAAATATATATACATATATATATATAAATATAATATATACATATACACGTATATGAAACACAAAAAGAAACAGAAAATAATAGATAAATTTTTGTAAACTCTATCCGGGATATGGATGTTTGGTGTGGCAAGGCTTACATGACCGCACATTCAACGTCGGAGAACCGAAAGAGAAAGAAAGAAAGAAAGAAAGAAAGAATTCGTTTAAAGCTCCAAAAAAAAAAAAGAAAAAAAAGGAAGAAGGAAATAGCGATTTCGAAAATGGCACCAAAACACTGCCTTTGCCATTCCAAACTTGGAGTCAGCCAAGGTATAAGCAGGCACATTCATGAGCGTCTTGCACAACGTTTGAAATTCATTTGTAACAGAGAGAAGTATAGTTGTCGCGACACGAATGGTACTTCTTTGCAGAAGACCTTCGAAGAGACGAACGAGCCTTTGAACGAGCAAGGTGTTGTCCGTACACTATTTTCCTACTCATTATTTCCCAGGTGTTTCCAAATGATCGACAGATCATATTCTCAGCGTTCTCGCGTTCTTCCATCCCGATAAAAAAAAAAAACAAAATGGCTCTTCTCTCCTCTGGGAAGACGAGCTACGAAGACGTGTGTGTTTTGTAGCAAACCAAGAGGAGGAGGAGGATATACCGTATTATTTATTTTCGTTTAAAGCTCTTTGATCAGTCGTTCGTCGATAATTTCACACGGTGTACATGACGCTCTGGTTTCCTCTTTGCGAACGTATTTGTTTCTTTCCGAGCGGACGATATTATTAACAATCCTCGAATCCGATCTGATAGCAGTGCTTTTTTTGATATCTTGCAGATATGGTTGTCGGACGATAATATGGAGCAAATGCCGGTTAGTATTCTCCACGTTTTTCTTTTGCAATATTATCGTGTTTATAATATTATCAATTTTACGTTTCTCGACACTGTGTGCTACCTATAATTCTCTTGATCACCAGATGTGGTGTCCGCCTACGCCTCCGACGACGGATAACGATGTTTACATCGACTACTCCTTGGGATTCCTTTACGAGAACACCCCAATGTCCGAGGCTCAGTTGCCACCGATTTACATTAAAAAAGAGCAAAAGAGGAGTAGAGCCGACGCTGGAATTAGCGACCGTGATGGTAATATGCACAGTTTGTTAACCGATTTCAAGGTTCCACCGTGGATACACCGTTCGCATAAATCTACAGAAGATTAACTGTAGCGATGACTGTATGTTAACGTTGAAATTGTTTTATCAGGTCGACGAGCGGTTAAAATGCGGCACAAAGAGGAGTCCGTGTACGCGCCGAGATCGCTGTTCGATCGGCCATCCCCAGCGATCATGAAGATGCGACGAGACATGAAGCTGCACAAACACCGTGCAACCGTTCGTCCGTCGATCCCGCTGCCAGGCTTAAAGCCGTCCCACATGTCGAAATCTTCCATGGACCAAGAGCATGTTCTCGACTGGATGATACACGAGGACTGGGCTCTCCTTCAAGCGATACAGATCTACCAAGGGTTGCCGTTGAACCTGCTGATCGTGTCGCCGGGTCACACTCCCAATTGGGATCTGGTCGCGGATATAGTGAACAACACCTCGCGAATCTACAGGTCTCCGAAACAGTGCAGGAGCCGATACGAGTCGGTGATTGTTCCGAGAGAGGAGGGCAAGCTGCTGTACGACACCACGCCGAAGAAACAGAAGAAACAGAAAGGCGTCTACAAGATACCTCAAGTGTCCGAGGTATCTATCAGCCAAGCATTGGATTGTGAATGTTTGCATGCAAGCTTTTATACTAGTCGCGTTAGTATCCTCTTCGTAACTGTGAAAATTTCGGGTTTGCCGTGCCACAGCTACGGAAGAGGTTCTCTTTACGTTCTCTGTTTATGTCCATACACGTAGAGAGAAGCGTAGGAATTGAAAAAGGAACGGGTAGTGTAATAGATTTTTGGGGTGGTTGGTTGGCCAGTTCCACTGTTCAAAGATAAAATTCCAATTTATTTTCAGCAACAGAGCAAAACGAATAGGCCGATGAAAACGTCCCAGTTGTACATCCAAGATAAGAATCACTCGTTCACGTTGATGTGCTGTCAGAGGTTCGACACGATAAAGTCTGTGTCCAACAAGAGGACACCTACCGTGAAACCGTTGCTGGTGAATCCGTTGATGAAGAATCCCACGAACGCGGCAGTCCTAGCCGAGTGTGGCATTCAGTACGATAGTCCATTGGCTCCCATCGAAGTTGCTACCAGACGAGCGGACAGGATCGCCAAGGAAAAACTGAAGCACGCTGTAAGTATAGCGGAACGTTGCGACGTGATGTTTCTAAAATAATCGTGGGTCACTGATATCGTTGTACCTTGCAGACACAGGTGTTAACTGCGGAGCAACAGCAACAGGTAGCCGCTAGGTTACTGCAACAACAGCAACAACAACAGCAGCAGCAAGCTCAACAGCAGCAGCAGCAACAAGCTCAACAGCAACAGCAGCAGCAACAACAGATTAAACTACAGCAACAACAAACGCAACAGAATTTATCGAGTACCGCCAGTCCTCAAGTGCATCAATTGACTCAGGTGGTCACCACCGTCGCGACAACCGGACTGACCACCATGAAGACGGTCACAACGATGACGACAAACGTCACCACCTGTGGTACAGCGGTTGCTGCGTCAACGGTGAAAGCTCGACCGGGTGGTGGAACGTTGAGTATGCAAGACGCGAGGACCACACCGACAGTCGTCAGCGTAGCGAATCTTCAAGCTGCTCAGAGAATCGCAACAGCGAGTTTGGTGTCTTCCGCTCAAAGTTCTCCGGCTGGGGCGCAGAAGGGAATCGTCGGGGTCACCGTGGCTACTGCGTCCGGTAGTAAAACACTGACCGCTGTGCAGCTGCAGTATTACAGACAGCAGCAGCAGGCACTGTTGCGCCAGCAGCAGCTGAAGGTATTGCAAGCTCAAGCCGCGAGCGGTCAGAAGGTGTCTGTTGCCGTGTCTGCCGCTGCCGCGGCTCAACAGAGGGCTACCCTAATGAAACAAGGGATAGCTGCCGGTACCGTGGGACAGGCGACCGTAGCAAAGCAGACCGTGGCACGTGCGGTGTCGGAGACCGAGATGGCTGCCCTAATCAAGCGACAAACGTTGCAGCAACAGGCGAAAGCGGTGGCCCAGGTGCAAGTGCCTGGCCAAGCCGGTCTCACGCCGGCGCAATTGTTCGCGCAAGCCGGTTTACAGGTTCAACAACCTGGAACCTCGGCCAGCGGGACTCCTGTCGCCACTTTAGTGAAAACTGCGAACGTCGGCGTGCGTACGGCGACGCCTCAACAGATCCGTCAGCTGGCTCTACATCCTCAGATCATCACGCAAAGGAAATTGCCGGCGCAGAAGGTTGCCCAACTCGCCCAAGTCACTAGCAAGTCGGGTGTTCAGACGCAGCTTATCGTGCAGCAGAAATCTTTGCCAGCTACGATGACGGTGCAACAAATTCAAGTGATGAAGCATGTGCAACCGTCGGCGATGCAGCAGTTTACACATGTAAGTTGAGACCGGTAATGAGAGAAAAGTCAATAGTAAACGGGGAGATGTGCAAGAACACGAGAATCTTGTGTATCCCGATATAATCTCGAGATTATCAGCTGTTTTCATTATGTTTGAAAAGTGATAAACGTGAAAGAAAGATTGATAGATCATAAACTACTGCTAGAGAATAGAATTTTGTCCACCGCCTTCCGATATTTTCGAAGGTACTTATATCGTGATGTTTCAGGTCTCAACAGGACAAGCGGGTTCTCAACCAGGCCAGGTGGTGCTGGGAAAATCTCCGCTCCAGACGAGGGTGATTCCGGTCGCTTCCACAGCCCTGAAGCAAACGATTCAGGTGGTAACCGCGAGCAGCGCCCAATTGCGACAAGCCGCTCCTGCTCAAGGGAAACCGATCGTCACGACAGCGAGAGGTAGCCCCGGTCCTAGTCAAGTCAGATTGCAGACTATCGCGCATTCTGTCCATCCTCAACAGGTACAACAGCAACAACAACAACAGCAGCAGCAGCAACAGCCTCAAACACAACAAGATGCTCAACCGAAGTGAATATGCCCGACTTATTGTGGCTCGATTCTATCAAGTATCATACGATGTTGTTTCTGTAAATCTGTGTCTACTCGACGGGCGAACGCGTCGTATTAGATGCTGCTCCTTGGTTAACGGCATTCAAAGTAATGGTAACATTCCAAAAAAAGAAGTACCACATTGGCCACCCAGTATCTTCGCGAAGATAAAAATGTTTCTCGAACCTATCCACTGTGACCAGAAGCCACGCGATCATTTTTATCATTTAACCTTTTGCCCGCTCGTGGCGTAAACGTGTGTCAAAGTCGTGACGAATCAATTTATAATCGTTGTTGAGAATAAAAGAAAATGATCCGGTCTTATCATTTTATGGCGTTTCGAAATTTGCTGGCCGAATTTATATTTGTAATGTTAACCATTCACCGGAACGCTATTATTCACGAATTCTGCAAATCATGAGATAGCATTGCTATTAAAAAGTCATTATAACGTTGCTTGTATGTCATTATAGACTTGCGTCGAGAGTTGTTTCAACAATCCTTTTTTGTAACGCCAAGCACGTTGCAGCATACGCAACGACAAAAGTGAATCATTTTGTTGACGCTTTGATTCTCTATGGTTTTATCGTTTTACTCGTTCGATGGACGCGAGTGGCTGAAAAATATTTATAATCGATAATGTTAAAAACGACACACACATGCGTTGTAATATTTTTCTTTTCTTTTTAGAAGGGCAAGTCTAACATTTGAGAAACCGAAGCAACCAAGAATCGCGCTTGACCGTCTGTTCGAAATAGTTTGCATATCGGTTGCATCAGATTTTTACAACGTTAGGTTCCAAACGCCTGTGTATAGTTCTACTAGAAAAGAACACGCATGTTTTTCAGTTCCTTGTCCCTCGACACTGAAACGATCAAGTACTTTACAGAAGGCACCCTCTGTAATTGCTAGAGAAAATTATAATTCTTCTTCCGTCGTTACAAAAAAAAAAAAATCGGTACGGAACAATTTAGCCTCGCTTAAACTTGTTAATAAAAACCAACCAGAAAGAAACTTGAACGGCTAAAAAAACGAAACAATAATGCTATGACTGTATATGTATCTATAGTTACCTGTAGGACTTAAACAATTTCGTTCGATAAACGCGATGTTTATACTCGGACCTTTATCGAACTGTGTAAGATTGTACTAATAACAACATTAATATTAATAATATATATAAATATGTATAATTCGTGTAACATAGACGCTACAATAAATCTCTCGTAAGTAATCAATTTTGTTCATAGACAGTTTGTCTGAGATCTCGACAGTTCCGTCCGTTATTTATATGTTCTGAATGAGATCGCACATTTTATTATCGCTTTTGCGTGGTGGCATCGTGATCAACGAAAATCAAATTATTATTGTTTTATTCGCCGATTTTACTGTAAATGTTAATGTTACAATGCTTCGTTGGAATTCCTATTGACCGTTGCTTATCGCTCGACGATAAACAAAATCTTTTTTTTATATATCTAAGCGAAGCCTTGTTTCTGCTCCACGATTATCAAACCATTACAGATAAACTCGGAGAATGTAATGAGTTTCCTATTGGCTAATGACTATAACAGTTATTGTTGATTCTACAATCATATTAGTTTAAGTTGAGATACGATTGAGTGTGGGGACACTTGAGTGCTGCCGATACTTACATAATTGTGTACATGGTTATTTAAAGCCACGTATCAACGTAGGCTCTGTTAGTGTCGATTTACCCGTGAGTTACGATGGTGCTCGGACCGTTTTTATTAAATCTTTGTCTCGCCGCCCCGGTGATCGGGTTGCTATTGTACTGGTACATGAGTTATGCGCACACCTATTGGCAAAAGAAAGGTGTGCCCTCGACCGCGGGTCATTGGCTATTTGGAAATTTGAAGGATGCCATTCTGTTTCGGAAAAACGCCTCGTTCCTGATAGGCGAGCTGTTCTTAAACGCTAAACCGGAAGACGACGTCTACGGATTCTACCTGCTCCACAAACCCTATCTGATCATCCGGAACCCGGAACTGATCAAGAGGATCATGGTCAAGGACTTCAATAATTTCGCCGACCGATACTTTACCGCCGAAACCCGCCACGATAAGATCGGCAGCTCGAATCTTTTCACAATTAAAAATCCGGAATGGAAACAACTGAGGCGAGTGAAACCATTGTGGACATCGTTTAACCCTTGGCACTCTGAGGCGACACTATAAATTGCTCTATCGTTACTGATAACTATTATTACATTGTCATGTTTGCATTTTAACGAATCGATTTAAATTGAAGCATTGTACTTGCGAATAATAGTAACAAATTTCATATGCACGAAAGGAAATGAATCATGTACAATTATATTAATTATTCTATGTAGAAAATATGTCTCGATTTTATAATTAAAATTGCTCAGAGTGCAAAGGGTTAATTAACTCTTTGAGGCACGGTGGTATTAAAAGCGTTCCAACATTTTTAATGCGTGAATATGCACTGTATTTTTTAACTTGAAGAGTTAAATATCTCAGAGTAGTTTTGTTCGCAGGAAATGTTATTAAAAATTCTCAATTTCTTGCGAGATCGTTACTCAAGATGAAATGATCTGTTACGTATAGTGTAATTTTCGAAATGTCAAGTGTTGGACTTTCAGTAATTTAGGGACTTAATTACAGATAGCCGAATCTGACATTGCAGAATTACTGGCGCAGTTTGTTAAGAGACGTTGCACATCTATTATCAAAGACCATTGCGTCATTTTGCGTGGATGTTAATGACGCACTAGTATCATTAATAATTCCTTAAATAGTTGATTCATTAGCTTATATAAATTTTTATTTGTCTATTTATGTATTTGCTATTGAGTAACTCTATAGAAATAATTATAGTGAAGCGCCAGTAAAAATGACTACACTATTATTTAAAACTGCTTCGAGTGCAAAGGGTTAATATTTATAGAAATTATAATTTATACAATACAATAGAATCGTTATTTCTATTATAAAAATGTGTTCAATTAAAATTGTATCTGTTGGGTTGTCTGGAAAGTTCGTGCCGATTAATTTTTATTATCCATAAATATATACAACCCAATACGTACAAGGAATTATTCATATATGCGTTAAATACGCACCGTGGTCTTTCATAACAGACTAGTTTGAAACAAAATCACGTCGATTAGCGTCTGCCGCAAATCTACTGGAATACTAATGGATGCCAATTCCTTTTAGAACGAAAATAACTCCTGTGTTCACAAGTGGAAAAATAAAGAAGCTGTTCCACTTAATAGTCGAGACCACGGAGTCGATGAAGAATTATTTGCAAAGCGAACTATCCGAATCGGAAACAAAGACCATTATGATGAGGGACGTTTCTCTAAAATATACCACAGACATCATATCCTCGATCGCGTTTGGCGTACATGTGAATTCATTCGATTCGAACTCCAACGAGTTCTTCAGGAAAGGTAGACCGCAATTCGTAAGCCGAACACGATTAGAATCATAATCCTACTTGATCGTCTCCTGTTACAGCACAAGAAGCACTCAAACTAACGTTTAAGCGAACCTCTCAATTTCTGTTCCTTTTCTTCTTCCCATCGGTTTCCAAGTATGTTTTGAACGGGCAAATACTGGGCGAGGCGACAGACTATTTCCGTGGTGTATTTTGGGACTCCATGGAGAACCGAGAAATGTCCAAGACGAAACGAGGAGACTTAATAGATTCGTTGATAGAGATCAAGAGTGACCAGAGAGACAATTTTAGTAAGTGGCTGTTTATCAGTCTGTCGTTTTAATTTCACTGGAGGAAACCCTTTGCTCGAATGTTAGAAAATGTTAGTATATTAAAAATAACATTGTAGTATATTTAAATTGTTTATATGTTCTTATCGTTTGGAATGACGCTTGGCAGTTTCTACCGTAAACGCATGATGGTCTACGTTGATAACAATGTTTAATTCAATTGCAGAATTGGAAGGAGATGTTTTGGTGGGCCAGGCGGCTATATTTTTTGTTGCTGGTCGCGAGTCCAGCGTGACCACAATATGTTTCACACTCTACGAGCTCGCTAAACAACCGAAATTACAAAAACGCTTGCGCGATGAGATTCTAAAGACTATCGAGACCCAGGGATTGACCTACGAGAGCGTTCAGAGTATGAAATATCTCCATCAAGTTCTATCCGAAACTCTAAGACTGTACCCGGCCGCCCCTCTTCTCGACAGAGTGGCTACTACTGATTACAAGGTATGCAAAGCGACCCCGAAGGCATATCAGATTAGTTTCTTGTCGAACAAGTTAAAGTATATGTTACTCTTAATCTCACAAAACAAAAACTCGTTTTAATGTCTAATAACTGACTACATTTAATATCTCATTTATCAATTTGTTTTTTTTTTAATCGAGCAAGTCACTGTAAGTTATGTGATAAATGGTTTCGATTGCCGCAGATACCGGGAACCGATATAGTGATTGAAAAAGGAACGCCGATATATGTACCTTTGTGTGGACTACAACGCGATCCGAGATACTTCCCAGACCCGGATCATTACGATCCCGAGAGATTCAGCGACGAAAATAAGGACAACATTCAACAGTTCACGTATATGCCGTTCGGAGAAGGTCCACGAGCTTGTATCGGTAAGAATCATTTCTTTGTAAATGAATCGAAAGAGATGGCAGATCGTTTTGCATAGAAATCAATGTGCTTTCGCAAAGTTAAGATTTACCTCTTAAGATCGACGGTTCAATTCTCTCAGTACAATTTTGTTTCCTACACAAAATATAGGGATCAGGCTGGGAGTACTGCAGTCTGCTATGGGTGTGATCACGGTGCTCAGGGATTTCGAAGTTACGTTGGATCCTACGTACAAATACGGAGTCGACCCCCACAACGTTTTCCTTTCAGCTCCTGAAAACTTCAAATTGAATTTAACCAAGTTATCCAAGTAAAATACACCAAGCCGGTATTTTATTTGCTTATCGTGTAAGTTTGCGTTTAGAAATTTAAAAAACTATAAATTCGCGTTTAATAAAAAAAAAACACAATTTCTAAGACATGACAAATATTATTTCACTTATGTACACAAACGAATTTTCCACTTATTATCATACACAGTCTTGTAAATGCGAGTTCTACTACCACTTCACTTCGGTAGCAACGTTAAATACTTCCTGAAATCTGGTATTACGCACTCCCGTGGATTCAGCGGTGTTTGCGCGGTTAGATAATCGCTCAAATATTGTGGCATGAAGCAGAGGATGCCTTTGCTGGCCAACATTGCCCAGTCAATTGGTTGGCTGACTTGTCTCACGTTAACGAAGCAGTGGGTGATTTTTTTCCCGTTCGGGCTCGTATCATACGGCGGCCTGAAATAGATACGTATAAGCTAACGATGTGAATCCCTACTATTCTCGGGAATAATTCCAAAGATTTGTTAACATTTTCGGGAATTTGTTGATAGTATCAACAAACTTCGTAGTATAATTTGAAATTAAAAAATCCAGTTTACCTTGCTTGAACAACTTTGCCACCTCCAGCCTCAATCAATCTTTTAAATTGGTCATGTTTATCACCGGATGCTAATAACAGAGCCACCATATTGTGGAACGGTCCGAGAGGTTTTTTTAACAATTGAAGCCTCCATTTGTAAGCTGCGGTAGCAATAGTCTCTTCTACTTCTCCTGTTGTGTCCGGTATAATACCTTTACTCTTTGGATTGCCCCACTCGTATTTCTCTTCCTATTAATGCCGACATGTATAGAACTAAATACAATCAAACTGAACGTTACGTAATGGTGCTAAACACATAGGTATACTAACATCGAGGAATTTTCCTTCTTGCTCAGAATCACGCAAATACATACAGTGCAGCACCCATTTTCCTGAGGCTATACTACCCAGCATCTTTTCGTTTCTGGATGGTCTGATGCAAAGCAGATGCGTCGCGCTCATATCGAAGTTAGCGTCCAACGATACCTCGCCACCGAGCTCTTTAATTACTTTCTCGTATGCTGTTCTATCCTATTAAAACAAAAATTATAGCTAGACAGCGGATCTTTATGCGAAATAAAAATTTCTCACATAAATTCTGAAAAAACAGAAAGCAAATAGAAAGTTTTACTTTATATCTTTGATAAGTTGAATGAACTGAAAACGATACATCAATATTTCTAAATTCTCATGCTTTCCTGTCTTTAGTTGCATCTACTAAATTTCCTTATAATACCTTTACGCCAGATAGCATAAACTTCAATTTCTTTGGGGGCACCGGTTCTTCTGGCTCCTCTTCCCCCTCCTCCTTCTCCGTAAGTTCCTCTTCATCGTCGTGCTCTATCGTACGGTGATTGCGAACAGCGTTTTCACTTTGTTCCTCATTGAATGTTAACTATATTTAAATTAATGCAAATAACGTAAATATTGAAAGACTTGAAGAATTTTATTTACACAACATTGAAAATCTTACGCGTTTTGAGTGACTTGGATCTTCCCATACAATAGCATCGATAGGCTGAGAGTCCTTCACAATGACTGTAAAATACGTTTGATTAGATGTAGCTATTCGTGTAACGGGTAAAGCAAGATGATAATATATACTTGCATTTTTGTATGGGATCAGAAGGCTCTGCGTTATACGAGTTTGCATTTTCTCCAGAAAGGGAGTACCTGTTTTCAGGCGTGCTTGAAGTCCTTTGAAGTACTTGATGCAGTTGAGCAATTTGCCTGCGATATAAACGCAATAATTAATAACGTGCAATAGTTTAATTCGACCAATTGTTTTACTTACAGATTAATTTCATTATTCTGTAATGGTGTATCCTCTTCGGCGAACTCTAATTTTCTACTAATAGGCGTGGTGCTAGGAACTTTATTGCTATCTTTTGTTGCCTCAGGTGTTTCTTCAGCTGGCAGAGGAGGTTCATTATTTTCAGTGACCAATGATCTATTTGCCTCATCCTATTACATATAACGCATATTGAAATCTTTTTAAATGCTCCGATATATTGTTGCAAATGAAATGTCAAATAAAATATTTACGTTTGGCGTCTGGCCCTGATTTTTCAATTTTTGCCACAATTGTTTCTTCAATTCGGAAAGAGGCTGCAATTTTAGTGACATTAAAATCAGTTATAGCGCGATATTGTTTCAAAGAATGTACAACGCGGTATACATACTGTGCTAAGCGCTCTCTTTTTCAAAGGAGGTTCTTCCACCCTTAGATCTGGAAAATTGTCAACCCATTTGGCCCATCCTTTCCTTGTGGCCGGTGATGGGTCTGATTTATACACCTGTCCGTATGGTGTATCAGGCGTCGACACATGAAACGGAGACTGTGGGGTCTTGTTCATAAGCAAGCTGAGTCGTTTGTTTATTAACGGAGTTTCGCATGAACTGCTACCTTGATTCTGGAATAAGAGTAACATACAACAATTCTGTCTACAACGTTAACTAAGTGTACCTACCTGTTTGTCAATTAAATGACGTTTTGGAGTAACAAAGTTGTTGCTTGCCACACTCGTTGGAGGACCCATTTGACTTACAGTGGAACTGGATGCACTTGTGTTTGCAGTTTCATTCAATTTTTCGGGAGCTATTATTACAGAACATACGTATAACTGTTTTTATGCGTTTGTATTACACAGGCTGAACATTTTGAGATATTAATAAAATATTAACAAAACAATTTTTGATGTAGCAAATTGCAACTTTTCTAATTTTTATTTTAACGAAACCTTTATTATCAGATTCGTCTCTCTGTTTCGATTAAAATGTCTGTGACCATAACTGTGACTCTGCAGAAGTTTTCACAGTTACGGAAAGAGTACTATGTAAAGACAGCACATACCCATGGTCTCCCCTACAAGGTACGGACCCTCATGGACGCGTTTCATTTGAGCTGCACAAGCTTTCAGCCACTCGGCTGTAACAGCAGGTAATTTCCATTTCACCGCAGCATTGTATTTGTTTCCTTCCGGTGTCGGGCAAATCAAATGTGTACTTCCATACGTGTTCTTCTCACGACTAGTTTTACGTACGAAAATATCCTGACACCTAAAACCAATAGTATTTTAATATATCGTTTGTTGCAATTATTTTATCTGCAATAAATAGTCTCATACATTGCACCCAATTCCGTAGCCAGCGTTGCAAGAAACGTTCGTTCTATGCCAGTGTACATGCTCATTGTGATAACGCAGCCAGATAATGGGTTCAAATTTTTCTGTATAGACAGAGGTCTGTGATAGTACATAATTTCAATTATTGCCTCCTGGTTGACACAGTCTTCCTACAGTAAATTATCATCATAAAGTACTCCGTGATTATATACAGATATTTTTATGAAAAATTGGTATTTACTATAAACAAGTCGGTGACGATCTCGTTAACGGTGTGCTTCAACAGTGCACCACATTTTGGTACAACTCCGTAGTCTGGAATACCAACGAACGAGCTCGAAACCACTTTCCCACCCATTACTGCGATTGATTCTGCCACAAAGCTATCTTCGTCGCTGAAGCCGACAACAACGAACGTGTATCCTGCGTAGTATTTCATTAATTAATAACCAGACATGGATTTTATCATACAATTTAAAACAGTTAATTCTAGGCTAACCGTATGTGCAGTGTTACCTTCGAATAGCCTATCATTTAACGTCGATGTCTGGCTGATAGGCACAGCACTGTCGTCCGCAAGTGAAGCTGAAGTTTTCCCTGACTTCACCTGACTTGTTCGATCATTGACGAAAGTTTTCTCGTTGTCATCTGATGCAGGTGTGTGTGGTTTAAGGAACTCTTGTATTGTGATATCATTTGCTGTAACTGTACTTAGAATAATGAGTATAAATTTACATCGAAAGTTATACAAATAATTATTCCGTAAATACATTACCAATTGTATCTTGCAAGTATTGTTCTACGAGATCGGACTCTTTTTCCTTTTCCAACATTGCTAACTTTTTATCTATATCGAAAGATGGTATAGACACTTTTCTCGGTTTCTGCAACATCTGCAAATTCTGAAACACACACAGTAAGTGTGTAAAATATTTCTATCTTTGATAAAAATTTGATTTTTAATACACTTACTCTTTTGCTTAATGGAGATGGAGGTTCTGGAACTTTTTCTATCACACAGTGCTTTTGTACAAATAAATAATTGTCTTCCACTGCTGGCCGTTTTAGTTTCATACTTTCCTCGAGCCATTGCAAAGTTAAAATATGGGGACTGGAGGAAAATGTTTATCATATCAAAGTGCTAAATTACTAGTTTAAAAGTTAGCAATAACTAGACCGCGGATTTTATGTTTTTATTGGAAAAATATGTTGCAGAAATTTAAAACAATAGAAAGGTTAAAATTCTTAAGCGACATTTGATCATGCAATTAATATATCTTGTCTTCTGGTGATAACGTACCATAATTCTTTCGACTTCAACATTTTAAGGTCACTAGTGGCTTTACTTTCATCTCCAACAATAACGTGTGTTACAGCACCCGATATATCATCTAATCGCGTTGCGCTGCCAACGTTTAATATTTTGTTGAGCTTGTCTCTTTGATTGGAAGCGAATCCAGCAAGATAAATCTGTTAAAGTAAGTCGAAGTGTTGAAATACTGGTATGCAATATACATTTAAGATTAACTTACATTGCATCCATCTAAAAATGGACCAGACAGTTTTGCTTCGGAAAATGTTAGTCTTTCCAAAATCGCAGCTGTGTTAACTATAAATTTATATAAACTTAAGATTACAATTCTTAATGTAACAGATTTCAACATTCTCAGAATCGATCACTGACCATTTGTATCTCTGGATTGGAATTCCGTGGAAGAAAAACTACTCATTGTCGTTGTTGCTAAACTTTCGTCCACGTGAGTCCCTTGTATATCGCAAGGTATGGCACTTATGGTGGAACAATTAAATGTTTCGTATGCTGCTATTTCAATATATAAGACATAATCAGTTTTTGTTTTCGGATTACAGAGAAAATAGTTATGTTCATACCATTTGATTTTTCTGGGGTTGAACATGCTTTCAGCGATTTAATTAAGTAATCTTTAAAAGGCAGAGCATAGCCGACTTTTACACTTGCATAAACCCAATTTGGTACCAAACATGCAATGTTGGCTTGCTTCGCATATTTCAGTTTCTCGCTCAAAGGACTATTTTCTGGAGCAAGTAATACTTTAACTTTTGAACCATCCAATGCACCCATAAATGTCTAAAAAACAGTAATACAAATAAATCTTGGAATATGCAACAGAGTGATTCATGTGAAATGATTAAGCCTACCCCTCCATGATTATTAATTAGCTGTTTGATTTCATCTTTCGGACGTCTCGGAAGATTCGTCGACGTCACTACTAAGTTAAGAAAGACAGAAGCCTTATATTTATCGAACATGCTGTCGTCTGGCCGAATAAATTCCTTTAAATTTGCCTCCCAAACTGCTTCCACCCATTCCTTTGTGACTATCGGTATCTTCATATCTGCAGCAGTCTTTTAAAAAAGATCAGTCATTAATGAGATTAAAAAAATTACATGTTAATGAACTTACTTCGTATTTTGCAGACATCACTGATGCTGTCACAAGATGAGTTACACGACTGCGCAACTGTCTTGTAAAAATACCCCCCATGTATTCTACCAATTTTCCAATGTGGTCCTGTAAAATTTTATAATTATTACATGCTATTAGTTTGATAATTATTAAATTATAGGGGGCATACTTTTTCTGGCACTGCAAAACCTGTAGCACAAACACAAAGTCCTCTCATGGCTGTTGTATACACTGGACTTGTACCTTCTGGAATTGGTTCACCATTGACAAAACATAGTAACAGGCATTTAGGTCCAACTATCCTGCAGAAATAAGAGAATTGCTAATATGTAACAATCTCAAATGAAAGAGGCAGCAGCAATATTTTTCGATAATAAATGGGTATTTAAATTTAATGATTCTACTTACGGACATTTAAATGTCTTCAATTTTTCAAATGCATCACCTTTAAATTCTTCCATTATGAAGACATCATTTTTCACAGGTTTCAGTTTAATAGATTTCTTCTCGCTAACCCATGTTGGTTGTAGATCGTGTTCACAGCATTTCTGAAACCATAATTAATTAAATTCTGTTTCTGTGGTTCTTTAAATACCTTTGATTATTAATAGATTAATTCACTAACATTGAATGCTGACCACATATCCTCAATACAATCATTTTCAGACTTGTACTTGCTTGGTACAATAAAATAAAGATTCACATCAGTGTCAATTTGACTCTGTTCGTTAACCATGTTTATAATGACTGCACAATTGATGTTTGCATATGTATTTTATTCAATATTGAATAAATAATGTCTTGCCACTTTCTGCTCCAATATGCTGTCATAAACAAAAAGTAACTATTTCACATTGTTGTATGCTGCAGAAATGAATGAGTACTAAAACTGTTAATGTTAATGTTAATGATCAGTGCAATATTGCTTGACTTCTAATTATTCAAGTAGGGAATTATTAAATAAATTTGTTTATTCATACCGGTGGTACAAACGCGTAAGATCTTATCAAACTCATAACAGATAAGTAATTGCAATTTTATTCATTATTAAACGATTAAATTAACGATACGATAATACGACGATACTACATACATATTTATAATACATACATTATACATAAATGAAATACATACAAAAAGTTCCTGTGGGTTTATATGAACAATTTATCGTAACATTCTGCTCCTTTTCATAACCAGGAGATAGGTTAGATTATCACTATAAACAAATGTTTGGATCCTCATTAATTTCAAGAAGTATATATTCATATGTTACGCATAACAATACTTAATTTACACGTTTTATACGTTGCATACGTTAAAAACATAACTAAACTGTAAATTATGTGATAAAATCAACCGTTCCGTTCAACAGAACTTCCCGCGCCGAATTACTACGCGACTACTACAGTCAGTTCCACTCAAAATGAAAGTAAAGATTCTTTAATACTAAGACTACCGAGCATTAAAATCAAATAGAGTATATTGTGTTACAAAAATGACAAAACTTAATTTATTTAGATTTTGTGCCATTTTTATTATAATATATAATTGAATAAAGAAATCTACAATCTAATATTAATATAAATTCGAAGTGCCTAGCCATTACTCCGATATTGTCCACTACGTGTGCGCTCATAATTTTGTTATATTATCTTGTAATTATTCAAGTGGTCAGTAGTGAATGGTCATGCTTTGCGTCTTGCCACAGAAAATTATACCTATGCCATCTATAGATCAAACATCTTACTAATTAACTTCTTCTAGTGACCGTTCACATAACTACAGCGGGAGCACCTTCAATGACGCAATTGAATAAGTATCGTAATCCGTTATATGGTGTGCACAAGTCACGTTGGCCTTTATTACCTGCAATTCCTCCATCCATCATATTCCCGTATTCCCGTACTCTATTCATACAAAAAAGAACCGAAAGGTAGCACAGGTGAAATACAATAGTTTTCTCTATAAGGGTAGGACAAGCAAACCAGGTTAATCGAAGCACCAAAATGTAAGCTGTAATGGCTGTAACATTGAACATTTCGCCTTGCTAAATAGACTATTTGCCGTTTCCCTTATACCTCTCTCCACCCCTAACAACAATGTTCTTTCGCATATAATAATAGAATATAATATATATAATAGACAGCATTACGTAATAGAAGTCATTAATACAATTCTTGTATTAAATCACAAAAATTAACACATATTTGTACAAATTAATTTATCTTCTGTCTCTAGTACAAGCAATGATACTAAGCAATATTTCTTATTGGTTGACAACTCGTTGCTTTCTCACGATTGGTTGCGCCACGAGATAACGAGAATAGAAATGCAATGCCAAAGGAGTTAACGAAATGCAACGTTATAAAGAAAATAATGTAATATAATGCTCACTTTACGATCTCTATTTTTAGTACTTCAATTACTATGCAATATTTATTTTACTAGTTTTTTTAATGAAAATGCTCGTTTGAATGCTTGCTTCCTGTGCAAATATTTTTCTTCAAACAAAAACGTAGGCGCGTTCGCGTGCGCGTATATCGTCGAACACGCTGGAATCAGGTTCGTCGTCGGGATCGAATTCAACGTCCATCGGATCGATCTCGGGCGGAGGTCTCGGCACTCTCAGCTTCTGATCTGGGGCCGGTTGCATTAGATATGCCTCCACTTTCTCCCGAACGAATTTCTCCGTTTCATTTCCATCGATTTTCACCGCAGATTCACCCGCATACTGCATCATATCCGTTACGTTCTCTTCATACTCTTGCAACTATAGTTTATCGAAGATTAACCATCTTTATCAAGTTGCTGAATAGATCATTCGTATGAAGAATAAGAAATCTTTACATCTCGCTCGACGATCAACCTGTAGTCTCTGGGGTGAACTGCTAATTTATCGCCCCGGTTGTCGTTGTTTCTCTTCGTGGACAAATCATGTTTGCTACCAGTCACAGTATTGTACCGGCGATTCAGCAATCTTTCTCTGCATGTGTCGCCGCTAATCTCCACGAATATCACTCTGAAATGTTCAGCGCATTGAACGACGGTTCCACGTGTACGAAGAAACGCCGTTAGTTCACCTGTTTGGAGGAGTAGGACTAAGGTCCAGTAGTTTAAAGTCCTCCACTGTCTTTGGATACCCAGTCAACACCCAACCCCTTTTCAGACACTCGTAACTGGAAATCTGCTTCTGGAAATGAGAAAATCATGCGTTAGTCTTGTCGAATAATTTTTCATGTTTCTCTTAGAACATTTCTACCTCGACTATTTGCATCCTAATTTTAGGCTTCGGTCTTTCTTCCCATCTGTGCTCGAACATTCGCAGCAATTCTCCCAGAGGATTTTTTTGCAGGTAACACTGCTTCGCGATGTAATCGTAATCGACTATGAAAATGATCACACTGCCCAATATATGAATTTTTACATTTCTTTTTCAATAAGGAGGAATTAATGGTTACCATGAACAAGATTGAACCGCTCAGCTAAATATTTCGCTAACGTTGTGCAGCCGGATCCTCTGGAGCCAATCAACGCGATGCGAAAGAGGGCCGGAGCTCCGGGATGCTTCTTCGTTTTCGCCAATTTTACGCAATCCTTTCCAAGCTCGTCCATATTTCTAATTCCGACCTCGACTTCCTTACAACGAAACGTTTTATCGATAACCACGTCACAATCGATTGGAGATTTCTACATAGAAATTATACTAACTATCAAACAATCCACGTACGCCTCCCTTAGTCCTCGCAATCGTTTTTCGTAGCGACGTTGATCAAATTTTCCCATGGATTGCAACGGTTCGCAAGTATGATAGCAAGTGTCGTTTACACAAACATCCTCCCAATTGTCTACAAAGAATAATCACGATCTAATCTAAAAGATCCCTCCTTGTTGTCGTACTTTTACCATATTCGTTCGAGACTATCAGCTGTATCACGTGCGTCGGTATTATGGCAGCGCGCTGGAAGATCCGTGCTTCTTTTTTCGTTCTTGGCAAATCTTTGGGAAGCATATAATATATAATCAATTTTACAAGCGAGTCACTCGACGCTTCTAACATTAACTTTAATACTAGCGAAACTATTGGAAAACGAAATACTGATACTTCGAGAAGAGTTCAAATTTCAAAAATTCAAGATGGCGGCAGCAATCCGCCCGTCACTTTTTTACCAATAAGAACCCATCCGCACGCGAAAGCTCCGGTTTCCAACATTTTTCGCATAGCGAACGCGAGATCCTCCGATTCCGCGCAATGACAGGTATCCTAAAAGAAAATCATTTGTAACATTCCTATTATAACATTTACAACGAAGTAAATCAAAATTCAATGGTCTGCTCACGTTGTCCTTCTCGCAAATTTTCCGAAGTTCTTTCAGGGTGAACGCATGGATGCCCAACTCTTCGCAAATAACATCGGCAAGAGCGAACCTATCTGAAATTAATCATATCCTATTTTCGTGAAAACATTCGTAAGAATTTTTCGTCGAGCTTCACCGAACGTCGGCGGAGCGATTAAAATAATCTTGGAAGCATCGAGTCTCTTCGCGGCAGTCTCCAGATATTGTTTCATGAATACAAGATGGTCGTCCGGCTCGTGGATTATCAGTTGAGTCGCGATATTCTACGGAAATTCATTCGATTCCGCTGAATAGAACTGTCAATCACGATAGGAGCACGTTTATACGTGATAAAAATTGATTTACCCGGAACAGTTCGTATATGCGATGCTTCTCTAGATACGCTACGAATCGCGCGTTTATTTGTTGCATCCTCTCTTCCATCTCTTGCAAGTCTGACATATTCAGTACGTTTCTTTTCGCCGGTTTATCAAACTTGAATAACGACAGCTGTCGAATAGATAAAATACAGTTGTAATACTCGGTAAACGATGTTTCTTGTCAACTGTCAACGAAAGACAGTGGGGTTACAAACACGATCTATGAGAAAATTAAAAACAAATTACGGAGAAGTTTCAACGATTTTATGATAATTAAACGATCGATTGGTATGCAATAGATATTGTTAAAGAAGTTTCCTTCTCCTGCGATATTCCGAAGGTATCGCAAAGATTTCAATCGGAACCATTCGATGTAAATTCATTGTAAATGAATGCACGTGTTACGAGTTATGATAATGGTAACATGTTAACCTGGATACCTGAGAAACTGAATATCCTGGAATCCCTAAATTGATAAATAGATCCCATTTCGATATTCCTCGTGCGAATCAGCGTCTTATCAATTTTTATATTTTAAATCATGATATTCCTGAGCTATGCTAATTCTGCAGCAAATCAACGGTATGCGGCACGAAAGTCCGCAGACCGCAATATGATAATTCGATGATAAAATATACTGACTGAGAGCTGGATGGCGCCACGTGTTTCACGGTTTCCCTGCTTGCCAGGCATAGAGAAAGTATGGACGTGTGAGGTTAAGTGAACCAGGTGGACACGTTTCACCATGTCAACGAACAAGAAAGAGTCGGACGTTACGGATGTCACGAAGAAGATATCCGAGATGGACGTGGAGGATACGGGAAAGAAGTTGACGCACAAGGAGAAGAAGAAATTGAAGAAACAGCAGGAATATGAGAGAACGATGGAGCTGATGACGAAGACCGGTGGTCAGGGTCACAGCGAGCTTGAGTCGAATTTCACCGTTTCTCAGTCGCAGACTCATCAACGGACCAATCAACAGCTGGAGCACGCTGTCGACATCAAGGTCGAAAATTTCAGTATAGCTGCTAAAGGAAAAGAGCTCTTTACCAATGCCAGTCTGTTGATAGCTCAGGGTAGGCGTTACGGTCTGGTAGGACCGAATGGGTACGCACCATCACATGACTGATTAGTTTACCTATAAAATACATTATTTTTATATCGCTAATATCGTTTATTTTCTAGCCATGGGAAAACCACTCTGTTACGTCACATAGCAAAAAGATTATTTAGTATCCCTCCCAACATAGATGTTTTATATTGCGAACAAGAAGTTATTGCTGATGAGACACCGGCTGTTGAAGTAGTACTGAATGCAGATGAGAAATGCAAGGAATTATTGACAGAGTGCAAAAAGTTAGAAGCACTGGTTGAACAGGGGGATACAAATGTTCAAACTAGATTGCAGGAGGTAATATTTTATCTATTTTAATATTATAATACAGAACTGCCCAACTTCTTCCATATTCTTTCCTTACTCCTAGTCATTTGACTTCCCACTAAAGGTACATGTGGATAATCGATTGCTGATTTTAATTTTACTCACAACTCTAATGTATACACTTCTATTAATTCATTTATGCATGCATGGATTGCATGCATTTTAGTTCAATGCTTAACTCTCTTCAGGGCAAGATAAGGAGCTGCTTGACTAGCCCTTCCTTTCTATAAACTATAGTAGTCCACTAGAATAGTGGGAGTTGTTCAACCTAGTGAATTTGTTCACAAACATTTCGTTGGACTGTCCTGTTGTAATATTTATCACAACTAATACAAGATATCCATTGCAGGTGTATGATGAATTGAAAATTATTGGTGCAGATTCCGCGGAACCACGCGCCAGAAGAATTCTTGCCGGTTTAGGGTTTAGTCGTTCTATGCAAGATCGGCCGACAAAGCATTTTTCTGGTGGTTGGCGTATGCGCGTTTCCCTCGCGAGAGCACTGTTCTTGGAGCCCACTCTGTTGTTGCTCGATGAACCCACGAATCATTTAGATCTAAATGCTGTTATTTGGCTGGACAATTACTTGCAAGCTTGGAAAAAGACTCTGCTTATTGTTTCTCACGACCAGAGTTTCTTGGACAATGTATGCACAGATATAATCCATTTAGATCAACAAAAATTGTTTTATTATAAAGGAAATTATAGTATGTTTAAGAAAATGTATGAACAAAAGAGAAAGGAGATGGTCAAAGCATACGAGAAGCAAGAGAAAAAACTGAAGGATATGAAATCCTCGGGTCAGAGTAAAAAACAAGCCGAGAAGAAACAAAAAGAGGTTTTAACTAGGAAGCAGGAAAAGAATAGAACGAAAATGCAGAAACAAGAAGATGATAATTCGCCTACGGAATTGTTACAGAAACCTAGAGAATACATAGTTAAATTCAGTTTCCCTGATCCACCGCCTTTGCAGCCACCTATTCTTGGTCTTCACAGTATGTTAACGATATAATGCAATTTTTATGTTGCAATAGACATCAGCTAAGAAAAGAAACGTTATTTCAGACGTTACATTCTCGTACGAGGGGCAGAAGCCATTGTTTATCGAAGTCGATTTTGGAATAGACTTGAACTCCAGAATAGCTATAGTAGGACCCAATGGTGTAGGCAAATCTACGTTCTTGAAATTGTTAACAGCCGATTTAAACCCTTTGAAAGGAGACTTGATAAGAAATCATCGATTGGTAAGCATTACTTCTCGGTTAAACCTCGCGCGAAGTCAATAAAGATTTCGTGAACTAATTTGTATTTTAAATTTCCAGAGAATAGGAAAATTCGACCAGCACTCGGGTGAACATTTAACTGCCGAAGAAACACCGTCAGAATATTTGATGCGTTTGTTTAATCTTCCGTACGAGAAGGCGAGGAAACAATTAGGAACATTTGGACTTAGCTCTCACGCACATACGATTAAAATGAAAGATTTGTCTGGTGGACAAAAGGCGCGTGTCGCATTAGCAGAATTATGTTTGAACGCACCCGATGTTGTAATTCTAGATGAACCGACAAATAATTTAGACATAGAATCTATCGATGCCTTGGCCGCTGCGATCAACGAATACAAAGGCGGAGTTATTATAGTTTCCCACGACGAACGGCTGATCCGAGACACGGAATGTTGTTTATACGTAATCGAGAATCAACAAATTAATGAAATCGACGGAGACTTCGACGACTATAGGAAAGAATTATTGGAGAGTCTGGGCGAAGTTATTAATAATCCGAGTATAGCTGCGAACGCGGCTGTCCTACAATGATCACTTTTTGCCTTTAAAAAAAGCTATTTTTCGATGGCTTGTATAATTGATTCTTTTGAAAACGAATGCTCAGTATTTTATACGTCGCGTGTCGATTTCTTTCTTGTTAAATCAATTTTCATTACCGATTTGAAAATACGATACTCAATATTTTCGATGCAAATAGCATGCTTGATTTATACCTCAATATTTATCATGTTACAAAATAAACGTGTTGTTCGATAGAATCCTTTCGATCTAATCAATGAAAACAATTATTCGAGTCTACGAAAGATTGTTGTATACATGTATATTGAGTTCTACATAGAACTGTATTTTGTATCATAAATATTTAACTCCTATTCGATCGACAAAAATAAAAATCAATTAACAAATCGATCTCTCAAAGGAATTTTTTTCGTACATTTATTATCATCATCATCCGTTCGAATAATAGATCCGATGCAATTAACGATCGCAATCAAGATACTTGATTACCGATCGTGGTCGATGATTAAACTTTTCATTCGTCTGTATTTCCCTTGAACGGGATTCGACAAATATTCTTATCAGACATTTTTCTAGTAATTTCTGAGAAATCGAAAGCGAGAGAGAGGGGGGCGGGGGAGGGGAGGAGAGAGAGAGAGAAGGAACGAGTGTTGGTTCTACTGAACTGCGTATAACCGGCGGCGCAATGTTCGCTGCCAAAACGGGCAGACGAGTGATGTGAAAATTGTCAAATATTTTGTGCGAGGTGGTGTCCCGCGGTGAACTTGATTGTGATCCAGACGATCGTTGCAATGTCCAGCACCTTGGAGAATAAGATTTTAAAGATGCAAGCACGTCTCAAAGCGGAAAATGAGTCGAGGGACAGAGACAGACAGAGTAACGAGGTTGGACCAGGAACGGGTATTCAGCCGTCGTCCACGGGGACTGGTTCGAGCCCTGCATCTCGACGTGAGTTCCATTCAAATATTCTTAATATTCATCCCGGGATTTTTCTTCACTTTCGATTTCTACTCGGTTCCTAACGTATTCGTTTTCTTTCACCACTTGTCGTATAGGTTATGTTGACCATCACAATTTATTCTGTTGATTATATATACGATACACTTTTTGGTCCACTTGTTTAACGCGCAATTTATTTTGTTCAAATCGTTTGCGAATTAACATTCACGTACGATGCTATAATAACGTTCGAACCGGTACGGCGGGACAAACATTTAAATATTCACGGATTAAACGATCCTTATAAACAACAACAATGCTCTTACTTTTTTATTTAAAGAAATTCTTCTGCTTCTTAAGGTGCGTTTTTGATGATGCTGCGATAGAAGCTATAAACGCGGCGATGAAAGCTGCTCCAAAATATCTTTCTTTGGTGTATTCATACTGTAGCTGTAATAATATATTTTATTTTATAATTATCAATTTAGTTTTACTTATATTGCGACTATATTATTTATTGCGATTATGAAATGTGTTTTATTCATAGATAATTTTAAATGAGCACATAAATAACATTTGATCTTTTTGATACAGCTCCGATTCCAACACTGAAAGTCTTGCAAATACCTCCAAAGAAGCAGGACAGTGAGTTCGAGTCAAAGCTACAGGAGATTATGAAGATGAATGGTATTTTGAACATCAATGGACAGAGGTATCAAACAGAGATGAAAGATTTGGAGCTCTTAGGTGAATTAGGAAATGGTACCTGTGGACATGTTGTTAAAATGAGGCATAAACCCAGCGATGTGCTCATTGCTGTCAAGCAAATGCGACGTTCTGGAAACGCGGAAGAAAATAAGAGGATAATTATGGATCTTGATGTTGTGTTGAAATCCCATGACTGTCCATATATTGTGCAGTGTCTTGGATGTTTCATTACAGAATCTGATGTATGGATTTGTATGGAATTAATGGCCACTTGCTTGGACAAACTATTGAAAAGAACTAGACAGGCAATGCCTGAAGAATTTTTAGGAAAAGTTACAGTAGCAGTGAGTGATATTGTACAACTGTAAAACTTGTTTCCAATTGAACTGGAAAGAATAATTAAATATTTTACTTCACAGACAGTAAAAGCATTATCGTACTTAAAAGAAAAACACGGCGTAATTCATAGAGACGTGAAGCCTAGTAATATTCTTCTAGATGACAAGGGGGGAGTGAAATTATGCGATTTTGGTATATCTGGTAGACTAGTTGATAGTAAAGCAAAAACTAGAAGCGCAGGATGCGCTGCGTACATGGCTGTAAGTAGAACAATCTGGTCTATTGGTATTGATTTTGAAAATTTATAATGCCTTCTTTTTATTCGTTTTGTCAGCCTGAAAGAATAGATCCTCCAGATCCAACGAAACCGGACTACGATATAAGGGCAGACGTATGGAGTTTGGGTATTACTTTAGTAGAATTAGCTACAGGAGTGTTCCCTTATCGAGATTGTAAGACTGACTTTGAGGTAAATTGTTCACCTTTAAATCAAGTTCACATTTTTGCAACTCAAGTGTTTTTACAAATGTTTTTTCTTAATCTACTTTAACAAAGAAGTAGCCGAAATTTGTTTGCAAAAAAATTTAATTACTGTATGATTTGTTTCACAATGCAGGTACTGAGCAGAGTAGTACAAGATGATCCTCCATCCCTTCCGCAAGATGCAACTTTCTCGAAAGAATTTCGTAGTTTCGTAACTTGCTGCCTTACGAAAAATTATAAGCATCGTCCGAAGTATCACAAACTCATGGAACACCCTTTCATTCGTAAATACGATGTACCTCAGGACGAAGAAACGAACTCCTCGGTCTTAAATTCTGGCTGCCAATGGTTTGGCAAAGTTATGCGACAATTAGAGCCAAGGTAAACCGTCAATAACAGTTCTCGCCGTAACCAGTGAAATTAGTAGACTGTTATATATTAGGCTAATGTCGAGCGAGAACGAAAACTCTAGGTACAGTTACACATTATTAGAAAATACCATTCCATTAGAAGCGAATAGAATTTCGATACATAGCATGAGATTCCCAACTAATATCATAATGATTTGGTTTGGTTTGAGTATATAACCGGGTATTGTCTCTTACGTTAGTTTTAAAGAAACATTTTTAACACACTTCAGTATTCCTGGTTAATGGGTAGGTATATTGATGCGGCACGATAAATTTATGCTGAGTTCTGAAAAGTTGGGTTTTTTTTTCGTAGGACCATTAGCAATGTTGTTTCTTTTTTTTTCTATTTGTTTTTTTTCTCGTCTGTTTATATATTTATCTTTTTTATTCATTGTCAAAATGACATTTACAAACCTGTCCATACAGTTTCGATTAAAAGTTTGCGTGCGTGTTGAATTGTGTTGCAGCGTTGAGCTTGAGGGAGGCAGCGCAGCATAGCATCCCCTCTCCCTCGCCCCTGACCCCCGCTCCATTATTCCTGAAAACTTACCCGAAAATTCCAAAAAACTTAAAAAATACAAAAACCTCACAAATACCCCAAAAATCTGCCCGATTTTCATTTCGAGTTGTTTGGTTTGTGCACGCGCCTGTTACACACCCCACCTTTCAACCCCCACTCATGGTAAGCATTGTTTTTATTTATTTGAATATTTGTTTTTTTTATTTGTCTTTATATTATATACAGCGATTTGCCGGTTACGTGGCACATACGATTTTTTCCCTGTGCACACTCCATTCATCAAAACGAGATAGTTCGTTTTATACAATTTTATTGCTACATTTCAGTTCTCTTTTTAGCATGCAATATTTTCAGCTCTCTATAGTTTTCAACACAGATAGATTTAGCAGCGGACGTAAGTTTCCGACCACCTTATATAATCGAATAATTTTTTTAATATTGGTCCAAACAACTTGATCTTTCAAGATGTTAGGATTAGATTTTAGAAACAACTTTTCTTACACATTATCTAGTAAACTGATCCTTCTAACATCTCAAGGAAACTCAAATCGTTTATAACAATTTTTAATAAAGTTATTCGTTTTTAAAGTGTGGTTTAAAACTTTTGTCTGCTACTACTATATACATATATATAGACTTTATGTTTTAATTACCTATATAAGAAGACTCCTCTATCCTTGTCTGTGTTTGCATGATTAAACTATAATTAACGCTCTAACTTCTATTAACTCTCTACAGACTCAAGTTTTCTTTTTACAGAAAGGTCCTATAAAATTGTACGGTCTTGGATATAGCCGAGTGGCATTTGAGCAAACATGTCGAATCACTTGTGCCCTGGAGTCTATTTGATTCACCATTAAGATAACGCAGGAATGTGGAAATTCGGTTTAACATTGCCGCCGTGTTCAGTTTCAGATTGCCAGGATGGCAGCAACCAGTCACGACGACGGGTCACGTATCACTGAAGCAAACGGCTCACCTCAGGGCTCAATCCGAAGTACCGGCTTTCCTGCGAAGCAACGTCACCAAAGACTCACAGAACTCCAATTTTCTGCCATTTCATCAACGATCAAATAGTGAGAATGGTGCGAACTATGTATCTTATAGTCCATACGCGCTTAGACGAAAGGAAATTTCCAGGCCGTTTTCTCCGCCTACGTCGAACGACGTCGACACACCGGAAACGAATTTTCAACGACCGTATTCACCGTATAGACATGTCGAACAGAACAAAGACTATACCTCGACTCACCGTTCTACCAACGGACAGGGTAGACAGGAAGGAAGACCGTTCTCTCCTTATAGGCAGGATGTTAAGTCGATAGACACGAGTAGTAGGCTTTATTCACCGTATCACGGACGATACACCGAAGATCGGGATACCACCAAAGAACGATGGCAAGGTGCCCCCAGATCCTTGAGCCCGTTCGCACGGGACTACTCGCCGTGGAGGCGAGAAAACGTCGATCCACCGAACGTGATACAACCGACAGAGAGTGGTCGATACTCGCCGTTCTTACAACAACGACTAGGACAAAATTCAACCGCGCCACAGGCTCATCCACAGGCGCAAGACATCTACGGTAGTCCCATGATTAGTCGTAAAAGGTAAACATACCCATAAACATATCATGCGTTGTACTAACAAATTATTTTCCCCTTGATACTCATGTAACATCTGTAGAAATAATTTGTTGGTGCAATGTATAATTTAGAAGTTATTTGAGGTGATTTGATGTTAGGCCCTGCATATGCAGATAGTCAGCTGCTTTAATCCTTTCGCCTTTTTCGAGCACAGGTTTCCCTGCGAACCATCCCCGCAAGGATCTCATGGGTCAACCAGTCCAGAGTTGCTAATCTCCCGTTTCGCGCACCAGATGAAGCAGGATCCTCCTTGCCCTATGCCGCCGGCTCAGGGCGGATCGAAGGAATCCGCTAAGAAACGTTTCGCTTCTTACGTTCGTCTCAGGCTTGGAAGTGAACGCGCACCTTCGCCGGAACCACCGCCTAGATTGAGTCGCGGTGAATCGCCTCTGGCTGTCAGAAGGAACCTGGTCGATCAGGCGTCTCCTTCTTTCGCGCGAAGGTAGCGGGTGTCAACGTTTGCCATATCTCGACCATTTCGATGAAGGATTTATTTGTGAGCCACTCGTTGCATAAGAGAACGTTTCAAACGAATGTCCCTTTTCTGTCGAAATGGTTGAATCTGCGAATTAAAAGTTCCATTGATCTTTCACCTTGTTCGTTTCCATTTCAAAAGGTATATTTCATCTTCGCCGCCTCAACCTCCGCCGAGGAGGTTGTCGGAGAGCAACTCCGTACCCGGTAGTCCTCAGCATGTGCGAGCCCGTCTACGTTACACACCCGAGCCTCAGAGGAGACCTCCGCCAACATAACCCACCGTTACGACGAGATCATATTCCTTGTTGGTGCCATATGCGTTAAAATTAACTGAATCGATCATATGTACCACGTAGAATGGTGTTGTAATCAACGACGGTCGGTGCACACACACAAAACACGCAGGGATACATACATACATACATAAATACATACATGGACACGTACATACATACATACATAAATACATACAAGGTACATACATACATGAATACAGAGAACGTAGATACATACATATACACACGCGCATACGCGGACACAGAGGTGGTGTGTCTGTACACGATGTACTTGAAAACGATTCTAAACCAAAAAATAGTTGTTTGTAATACTCGGCGACACCGTGAACTGTACGATGTACGTATTTTAAGACAAATAGACCTCGGATACGTACCGTGTACGATATTATTATACACCGAAATTGTTCTCGGGAAGGAGATAGCGGGACGAAACACGATTCGGCTCCTAGATTCGAGAGAGAGAGAGAGAGTGAGAGAGAAAGAGCGAGAGTGAGAGTGAGAGTGAGAGAGCGAGAGGACGGTCTTTAAAAATTTCAATATTCGCACGATTTTCTTTCTTGGCTGTAAACGTAACGCGTTGAACTACTTCTGTCAATAATTCTCTTGTCGACGTGTATTTATATAGGATGCAATCACCGATGCAATACGATGCTCAACTTTTTATATTGCTTGTAAAGATATAAATAAATGTAGTATGTTCGACGTTTTTCTAAAAAAAAAAAAAAACGAAAGAAAAAAATATCGAATGAAGAAAAACGGGGAAAAATGAGGAAAAAACGCAAGGACAAAGGGGGAAAAACGCGGAAAAGATAAAAAAAAAGAAAGGTAAAGAAAATCGTTAATAGGAGATGCGGCATCGTACTGAACGCGTAAACCGTTCCTATCACTCTTCGTTTACGCTTCTTTTTTTAATCGAGGGACAACATGCGAGAGAAAAAAAGTATTTCGAACAAACTACTCTCGCCGCGCGGAAAGAGCCTCCCATCCACGGGGCGGTCTTGCAGTGTATCTCTGCAAACACGACTTGTAGTAACGGCGACGTTCTTTTCACAATTTAATTATCGTTTGTAACAATACCAAACGTATATACAGCGATCGCAGTCAGGGAGTCGATCGAACGGAAACCAAATCGTAAGAACTATTAACGACGCCTCCATAAGGAAAGCACAATATTCACGTCTCCTAGATTCTATGAATTTCAACAAATGTATATTATTTAATTAAGAGGCGTGTTTGGGCTAGAATGTTGTAATTATTATTTTTAACATTTATTCATTAACTTTGTTCAATCTACACTAGTAATCACCTTTGTCGCTTATTTGACAAAAGGATCTGTTGCAATGTAAATAAACTTATATTTATACGATTCCTGTTTCCTGTAATAATTCATTTCGTTTTTTTTTGCTTTTCTATTTTCTTTTTATTCTTTTTTTGCCTCCTTTGAATCGCAACCATACGGTATCTAGGACCATCAATCTCGTGCAAGCACGGCTACTTATTAGAATGTATTTTTACCATGTGCTGCCACGTAATCCTAAGCAATTTCTTTTTGCCGAACGCTCATGCGCGCTGCTATTGTCACAGTGTAACGGTTTCATTTACAGCGGAATGAATTTCATTTCTTAAAACTCGTAACTGGTAGAAATATCGAACGATAATGCTTATGACAAGTCTGATCGATCGAATAACCGTACTATTAATTTTCATGTGCCCAACAAACGATTCGTTTCGATAGAAAAATAATATCATGCAAGCTTCAATTTTTTACGCGCGATAGAATAAATGAAAACGAGCAGGATGATTTATCCTATATTAATTATATAACGGCTATTTCAGCAATGACCACACGAACGAGTGAACGATACACAATTTTTATCAAGCAAAACTACAATTACTTTAATTAAAAAGAGTAAAAAAAAAATATATAAAAAGAAGAAAATCAGCGTATCGGAAAAAGAATTATAATACAAGCGGAAATGATCGAGTCGGAAAGAACACTCCTCCGTTCTAAGGCGAGAGTAATAAGTTGCAGAAGAATTCATTATCTCTTTCGCTTTCGTTGTATGTATAGGTAGGCAAACTTACAAACATGTGTAATACAGAGATATCTACTATATTATACTTGATTTTCTCGTGATCTAACTAGAAAAACGTTTTTCTTTTGTAACAAGGTAGAAGAATCGTGTCGCGTGACTTTTTAATGCTGAGAAACGGTGTATAATTTTCCGCTAAAAGGCCTCAGTCGACGATCATTTTAAAAATAAATTCATCGCTCGAATCGGCCCGTCCCTGAGTAATCAATATGGCCTCCAGTTCTACTCGGGGCACGCCAGCGTAGCGTAGTTGTTTCATGGGAAATCTTTGTGAACATACGGTCCCCGTGGCGATATAATTAGTCAACCTGGTGGAGAGTGCACGGAAGATTATTTTCACGTTCCCCGAGGTGTGATTGGCGACAGTATTCAGTCAGAAAGAAATTCTGAACGCGCGTCGTATCGCCGTTGTGACCACTGTGGCGGAAGACATCGGAGCCGACGGAGTTCGAGAGTACGGTTCGGTAGTTCGGTTACATTTTAGCGGTGAACCTGACACGGCCGCCTCTCGAGATCACGATGGGGTCGCCGTTTAATCCGGAAGGTTCCTAGTTTCCAGTAAAAGTGTTCTAGTAATACCGACATGTCCGAGATAAAGTCCAAGGAGGCTGCCACGATGGAGGGTTGTCAAGAAGGGGGCGAAGAGGAAGGTATGATGGCCGTCGAGAGGGTCGAAGATAAGGTCAGTATCCAAAAGATCCTCGAGGGTATGACGAATGAATTTAACAAAACCGTGAGTCCCGTCAAAAACGCAGAAACAAATCGAACGGAGAGATCGGATCGCGAAGAGATCGAAAAACCGGCGACGAAACCCGACGACATGTCGCCGATCGAGAAGGAACCCGACAACAACGGGGACCAGGAAGCGGTGGCGACTCCAACGAAACAAAATCTCGCCGCTGGTACGACGACGACGACGACAACCGCGACGATCGACGAGAATCACAAGGAGGACGAGAATATCAGTAAACAGGACACGTTGAAGAAGGACAACAACGGAATTCCACGTATCGTGCTTACGTTCCGAACGATCGACGAGAACACCGATCACGGCAAGAAAACCAAGATATCCAGCTGTTCCTCTAACCTTACATTAGTTCCTGACGAATTAGCAAACTGCGATCAAATCGGTGGTGTTTCTGTGAAGATAGAGAACTCTGACGAGAAGTCCGATTCAGAGGAGGGTAGGACCGAAGAGTCTGTTAAGGAATCTGAGACTAAAGAGCCAGAGAAGAGCGTGGAGGAGACAGAAGTTACTACTAAGGAAGACTCCGAGACAAAAGTGGAAGAGAAAGACACAATTTCCAATGAGAAAGTAAAGACTGACCAAGCAGATACTTCGACAGAAATTACAGAACAGGGGGAAACAGTGGATAATGCTGCACCAGTTACCAGGAAAAGAAGAATGGGACGGCCCAGATTAAGAGCACTTAGGTTTTTCTATTTTTCATTTTGTATTTAAGATAATGTATCGCATACTAGAATTTTCTATTCATTCTGTAACATTTTCAGTGACCACACGGAAGAAGCTCCTGGTCCAAAACGTTCTGCAAGAAGATTATGTAAAGAATCGTTGAAGAGTACTGTGCTGGAAAGCGCCATGGCTAGGAAAGAGAAGTCCAATTACACAGAAGAGAACTTGCAATTTAAAAAACAGAGAAAGTACAATAAACCAGGGAGGCCTAAGAAAGTAGTTCAAGCGAAAGATCAAAATAAGCAAGTGCAAGCAAAGCCTCCTGATATACGTCAGGATGCAGAAGCTTGCATTATGGATGGAAATATTAGTATCTCCGAGGTGAATTCGACGTTAGAATGTTCTAGAAATTCGACTATATCGGAGAACAGCGCGAACGAAACAATTCTGGACGAGTCTCAAAGTTTCTCATCGGACTTTGACGGCATGCCGAAATTGTCTCCTATGATAAAAAGCTCGGAATCTCAGTCGAAATTAAGCAATTCGATCGGCAGTCCCTTAAGCGACGATGTACCTTTAGCAGATATTGAAAAGCCATTTTTAAAACCTGCTACTGGTAGACCTAAACGTGAAAGGGGACGACCTAGAGGAAGTCAAGGCGCGAGAAAAATAGCGAAGGCAGATTTATTTGAAGGTAGAAAATTCACGTTTTCTCGTTTTCTCGTTTTCTCTAATGTATTCGATTTTCAGATGGTTCTGCGTCTGTGGCGGAAACAGGGAAAAACAATGATTATCCTGAAGGTAAGTTTAACAACTACACAGAATTTCTATGCAAAATGAAAATTTTCTCCTCTGATTACAACTCACAGAAACCATAGTATGTCCCGACATTTGGTTTCGTACTAGCGTAATAACGTCACTGTATTTTACAGAAGGGACTGTGCCGGCTAAAAGGACGCGCAGAAGTATGGCTCCAAGCCCCAGTCCTGCAGAAGGACAAGCCTCGAAACCGGAGTCAACAGCGATTATGAGCGAAGTTAGTATGTTCGTGAATATATATGTTAATCACTGAATGTTTTTGTTATACTCATCCATCATTGTATATTCTAGACATACGGTCAATCAATGTTATGTTTATGCCAAGTAAGGTCACAGTTATACGTAACGATAACTGGTTCCGGTGCACCGCTATATTGTACCGCAATAGATTCTATTGATAACAGACTGGTAGGCTGCTGTAACGAAGTCGATAGCAACGATGTTGCAATGAGGCGACCCAGTACTCGAGTTCCCTTCATAATCCTGTGTAGAATGCACAAGGAGAGACTGTTGAGGCACAATTGTTGCCCTTCCTGCGGCCTGTTCTGTTCCCAAGGGAGGTTCGTGCAGTGCGTGAACGGCCATCAGTATCACCGCGAGTGTGAAATTTATCCGAATAAGAAAGGGGTATGTCCACACTGTGGAAGCGAGAGCACAGCGTACGACGTAATGGTCACCATGACCGGTCTCCGGAAACCAGTGTTCATTCCGACTCGTAAGAAATTCTCAAAATTACCATCCGCGAAGATAACACTGCCGGGGAAAGGCGACAACACGAAATTAGCAGAACGTCCCCCAAGTCCTCTGATTCCGCCTGATGTAATTAAAACCCCCGAACCGTCTCTAAATACCGAGAGACCGGAACGTTACACTATTATGAGTCTGTACACCTCTGTGAAAAATGGAGACCTGGAGAAGTTGGTTAACGTTTTAGGTATATCCAGCGTACACCTATTTCATACTGTCTGGTTCCTTATCGATGAACTCAAACGATTGAAAGTTTCTTTTTAATTATTTTTTCAGCGTGCGGTTACAACGCGAACCATACATTCCGAGAGTATGCTCATCGAACTGGACTGCACATAGCTGCGGATAAAGGCCATTTATCTTGCGTACACGTGCTAGTACAAGCTGGTGCTCAATTAGACTTGATGGACAGAAATCAATTAACGCCTTTGATGCTGGCTGCCAGCAAGGGCAAAGCCGACGTAGTCAAATATCTGATTAGAATAGGCGCCGATGTAACACTGAAAGGAGAGGACGGTATGACTGCTCTGCACATGGCCGCGAAATCTGGTCATCTGGAAGTATGTCGGATCATTTTAACAGAATGCAAAGCACCGAGGACATTAGTAGGTAATGAACATATTATCACGAGCTACAAACACGGTTGTGTAACCACGAGACTGCGGATTTTATGCATTTACAGTTGACCTTCTCTTAACTGACCTGTATAAGACATTTTTGCATGACCCAACAGATGGGAAATTAAACATCTATTTTGCCTGAAAAATGCAGGAAATTCAAAAGTCTATAAAATATGTCAATGGAGGTTGTAGTCATGAAAAAAATTTTTCAAAGTTTTCACGCAAAGATCTGCAGTCTAATAATTGCTACTAACGGCCGCGTATTACTGTAAATAATTAACGGATCCTCCATTAGACTCTGTGGACGATGGTGGGTGGACGAGTTTGATTTGGGCATGCGAATTTTGTCACGCCGATGTCGCACGGTTTTTATTAGATAAAAAATGCGACCCGTTGATCCGAGATGCAGAGCAGAACATAGCGTTACATTGGAGTGCGTACAGCGGAAGTTCTGAGATTACGGAGATGCTCCTCAACGAAGGCTGCGACGTGAATGCTGTAAACGTGCATGGCGATACTCCCCTGTAAGTTCATCATAATCGAACACGTAGTTCCAGAATCGGCTTAGGCATACAATGTGTTAAAATGGCTCACTGAACTTTGTATTTCATGTTTCAGACACATAGCCGCGAGGCAGGACCAGTATGCGGTGAGCGTCCTTTTATTGGCACGTGGTGGAAAAATTGGTGAAGTGAACGCTGCGGGTGAAACAGCGGTGAACTGTTGTACAAACGACGGAGACACTATGTCCGCCTTAAGATTAAACGCTAAAGTGAACGAGCTTTCCGAGCACATGTGGGAGAAAACAGTAAAAATTTTAACTAAGTGAATATCGATTTGGTTCGTTACTCGCCTACGGTTCGACGTCTATAAAATATAGTTAAATGTCTACCTTTACAGTGACATCTCGCGCGGCAAAGAAACGAACCCTATCCAATGCGTAAACGGGCACGACGCAGAAGACAAGCCAACAGATTTTTTGTACGTGACCGAGAACTGTTTTACTAGTAGCATAAATGTTGATCGTACGATAACATCTTTGCAGTCTTGTCGTTGCGAAGATAACTGTAGCTCAGAAAAATGTTTATGTGGAAATATTAGTCTGAGGTGTTGGTACGACGAAGAGGGAAAGTTGATTCCCGAATTTAATTATGCAGGTATGTTGCATATTTCTGAGTTAATGTAATTAGGTCAAAGTGAAAACTATATGGATTAACACGTTTGTTGTAGATCCTCCAATGTTGTTCGAATGCAACCCAGCTTGCGATTGTAATCGTATAACGTGCAACAATCGGGTTGTTCAACACGGTTTGACGCAAAGGTTCCAATTGTTTCGAACGAAGGGTAAAGGTTGGGGTTTGAGAACGTTGCGACACATTCCTAAAGGTTCCTACGTTTGCGAATACGTTGGCGAAATTATATCTGACTCTGAAGCCGATCACAGAGAAGACGACTCTTATCTGTTCGACTTAGATAACAGAGTAAGTATCTTATGGAACCAACGAATACCGATGAGAAGCTTATTTCTTTTTAATTGTTCAGGATGGAGAGACTTATTGTATCGATGCAAGACGGTACGGGAATATTGCTCGTTTTATAAATCATTCTTGCGCACCTAATCTCTTGCCTGTCCGAGTGTTCGTGGAGCATCAAGATTTGCATTTTCCTAGGATAGCATTCTTTGCGAATCGTGACATCGAAGCGGACGAAGAGCTCGGGTATGTTAACTATGAGAAAAAGAAATAACAAAGAAACGATTTACGCGCGGAAACCGCAAGCACTGTACGAGTTTATAATTAATGGCGTATACTAATTATATCGATTAATAAAAATACTAATATTTGGTTTTGGTTGGCTGATCGTTCTCGCTGGTCGTTAATTGCTTTTCTTTTGCATTGGCACGTTTGGGTTTTGGTTTGTTCATGGAAAGTGGGGCATTATTGACGTCTACTTTTGTTTAAAGTGTTACAATTTCGTTATGTTAATGTAATCTCCGATCCAAGACAAATGCAGAATTGTTTGCCCTTAGCTTCGATTACGGAGAAAAGTTCTGGATAATAAAGTGCAAGTCGTTCACGTGTACCTGTGGAGCCGAAAACTGCCGATATTCTGAGAAGACTATACAAATCACTTTGGACAACTATCGCAGGAAAATACAGCAGGAAGAAATGCTGGCAGCTCAATCATCGTAATTCCAAAACAAATCCTAGCTAATTTTACACGATCTATTTTAGTTATTATTTTTAATGTTCTTCCTTTTCGGTTACACGGAGTTTTAATCGAGAATCTCCATGTTTCGAATGAATTGATCCACGCCGAGTGGCGTGGATCAACGAATTGGAAAGAAAATAAGTACAAACGGTGGTGGGAACGAATGCGCCGAGAGAATCGTCTAGAGGGGAGGATTTGTTGTGTCGCCTAATTAAGAAAAGAACGAGAATTTACATTGTCTTGTTTTAACGAATTCGTTGCAGACGAATGTTTATGTTAGTTTGCTCGAATTTTATCGTGCTTTCCTTGATCGCCGACCATCTTGAAACAACATTACGAAACGTGCCACTTTGCAATATTTTCCTTTGATTTAATCAAGTAAACGATACGCATAATATATAATTGTTACATAGCATTCGTACGATAGTGTACGGATTGTATAGAGACGTGTGCTGTTTGTAATTGTTATAATTTCTTGGGCCGAGATGAGCGATTAGAAGAAAAAAAAAATGCAATTTTAGGTGTATGTCTTAAGTGCGATGTGTTTGAGACACAGATGACTAATCTCGCGTTACAATAAGTTTCGAGTTCCAGATGTTCGCTTGTTCTGTTTAAGAGGGTGAGCATTCGAATTGTTGCGAACAATTTACATTGTAATATTACACCCTTTTGTACAAATTATTGATTTTTTTTGTATAATAAACAAAGATGTAGTCCTTTTTAACATACCGTTCTGGTTATTTTTACCCATGCTCCGTTACATATACCTGATTATTTCACGAAAGACGACGCTAATTAAAATCTAAGATACTAGAAGAATTAGAGAAATGTCAATTTCCTTAGAAGAATATAAAGTATTTAGAATATTTTGTTTTTAAGTTAGTTAAGTTAATAATATTGAAATAAAATTTTAAATAAACCGCCATTGTGGACGATAGTGGTGTCCCCTGTGGCAAGATTAGGAAGCTCAGTAAAATGTTTGATCAGCGCCAATCGACGTAGTGACAAAACGCTCAAACTGTTAGCCAAATGTTACCAACAGTTAATAACTAATTAGTTACAGGTTAATAACCATGATGTCGCTAGTGATGAAAGTCTAGGAATTCAACACCGGTACCATCTAGCAATCAATTCCAGAAACTACATGGTAACACATTTCGACAAACAATTTGAGCGTTTTGGAGTTTTAGTCCGAACAGATTATTCTTATTGTATGTTGCATTGCGTCTTACGGAAGAAGGCGGCAAGAAACATTAAAATATAATAATTAAACTAAGTATCTGTAATTCCTGGTTAATAAAATCTACTTCCAAGTTGCAATCAATTATTCATTACATTTAATTACCTTTTTATCGCTTATTCCGTTCCCTCGCAACCGGAAATCATAAACACGAACATCCTGTAAAGACATCAACCGTAAAATTGGTATCTATTTTTCACAGTTGAAGTACCACAGAGGAAAATGTAGAACAAGTCTTTAAGGTAATTTATTTATTATACTCGATAAATTATGGGTTTATAATAATTTATGATTCACTCCTGCAGAAACAGAGCAACCATACGGTTTATCTGGCATCTACGGGACCGTACTTTCTTAAATCTGTTCGCTGGAAGAAACGCCATTGAAATGATGCAATGCGTCTGACCCATTGTCGACTATACTACTTCTGTCTGTTTTCTACGGGCCACAGGGCAGGGAAAGACGGCCGACAATACTTCTTCCGACAGTATCCCCGCAACAAGTGTTACCAATCGATACTTCGTCGAAATTATGGGAAACCACTCCGGTTCTTTACAGATAGAGAAACATGCCTTTTCTCATTCAAACAATACTTTCATTCTCACGCAATTCCGCGTAGTTCAAACTACGAAATTACAATTAAATTTTACAAAATCAAGAATCGTCACTGGACTCTATGTAATCGCTTCAACGAGCATACATCTACTGATACAATAATGTTAGTACATTGATTATTAACACGCAGATGAATGAACATGATACGAGAAAGAAGTGTACTATGCACTATGCTGGATTACACACGCATATTTTAGCAGCTGGCACTTTAATCACTGAAATAACAATAATTGTAAAGCAGCAATAACGCTTTCACTGCCACGTCGCCCACGTAAGGATGACGGTATTATTTATAAATAAATTTGTACGCTAATACGTTGACTTCCATGGTGGTCATCAGTGACCGGCGCTATTGATCTGCTTAAAAATGCTCGTTTAAAGCCTAGCATCACCAAACATCCATATACTCTCAATTTGAAATGAACTAAATGAACTTGTAAACTCCATCGTCAAATAATAATAGTTAATAGTAACGGTAATACTTTCATTTGTTAGTTCATTAAATAGATTTTGAGTTTATGGAATGCTTGAAATTATTGTTTTTTAAGTATTAACAATAATGTGTTCTGACATTAACGATAAGATTTCTCTTTCAGGTTCATGGATTAGCAGGTGGTGTAGAGTGGGCAGGCTTTGACGATTACAATGGGTAAACGTAATTCGTGAACAACAGGTGCCCAACAGGAGGCGGACACCATTCGAGAGGATGGGAGTTAGAATGCGCAGGCGTTCGACGGCATGCGAACATCTCGATAAAAAGTTTATCTTAAAAAAATCATCGGGAATCGGAAGTTCGGTATGAAAGAGTTGCCAAGTTCCCTCGAGAGTTGGGACATGGGAATATTATCAGCCTGTTGATAGCGATGGCGAACAAGCGACGCCGGGTGTTTCTCTATTATTGTGGCCGCTATTATTTCTTTCCCTCTCCACCTTATTCTCGGTTTCCTTTTAGCGATGGGATCGATCCTTCGTCGGTGAACTTCGATACCGAGTGTGGCCGTAGTTGGTTGAAATTTCGGAGAGCAAATATTTCGAATACTGCTTGAAACAGTCGTTGTTTCACAATCGAAATAAAACATTTAAACAAACGGTAAAATTTCTGCAGACGAAATATCAACCGATTTCCATCGTCAGGAAATATTCTAAATACTGTTCATGCTTTCAATTATTTATAAAATATGTCTAATATGATTTTAAATAGAATATTTGCCACTTGAAATAGTATTTGGAATAATATAGTATGAATAGTATTTTAGGATATTTAATACCGGAGAACATTCTCAGGCATATATAATGTATTAATAAATTGCGAAATATATGAATAAATATACAGCGCAATTTATTATACAATGTCTCTATGCTATGCGTTGCATAATAAAGCTGCGCCAAGTCGTCGGACAGAATGCACTCGATTTTATCATATAAACTACAAGAATGCATTTATGAAGATTGACATTGATTTCGAAAGACTTTGCCTTCATTTCGTTCGGCGAATTAAATGTTTTCGAGTTCGACGTAGCCGAAGGAAAATTTAATATTACTACGGTATTTAATAACAAGAAATTAATGTCCAGTAACCAGAGCACGTCGAGTTCAGCTGTTCGAAAAAAGAGCTCTTCGCCTACGTTTTAAAAACTGAAATCGATTTTATAATAACGATGAGCCCTGAATCCTATTCCGCAATTATCGGAAACTTGTGCGCGCAACGAAACGAATAAAGGCAGCGCACCATAACAATGCCTGCTCCCATTTTGGAGAACAGTAATGAACTGCCCTTTGACCCACAGTCGTCGAGAATTACGATCCTCGCAGGCTCGGTCGATGTTTAAACCAGTCAATGAACAAGAATTCCATTGAAAGATCAAGTTTCCAATTTAACCGATGTAAACTCCACGCGACGCACAGCGGCCCAATATTAATATTTAGCAGTTCGAAATCGACGAAAGTATCTTTCTCGACGGGCCGAAAAAGAATTGACGACGCTGGCAAGAATGGTTCGACGCCGAAGCAGATTATAAAACAAAATAATGTAGCCTCGAAGTGTTCCACGAGAGAAGTTTGTTTTACGAGAATTGTTTCTAATTGTTGGTGCGTCTAGTTCGTACTTCTACTTTTTATTATATCGAGTTACTTTTCGAAGGCGTTTAACTATTTAATACGTTGAAAATAGATGCCGTTAGAAATGTTTTGTAACTCGCAACATTTTCAAGTCAACAACTTTCGACGGTCCGAAGTGCTAAAGTTTGTTTTTCATTTAACTTTAAATCATTCTGCGGGTCTGCTAAAATATTTGCCGAAAATAAATATAAGATTACTATTAACAGACACCGACACGGACGACGACAATTTGTCTTTCTATTCTCAATTTTCAACGTTTACTTTTCATTTCACTGACTGCTCCCGGCGTGCGTATAAACTATTGCCTCTTTGCCAGTCAGAATCGCTTTCTGTCAAACTTATTTCGTACCCTTCCTGCCAACGAATTACGCGTACAAATTAACTGAGAGATTCCCTAGACGAATCCAAACAACATTTTCCTTTGCCAATTCGCGATCGGGCGCTTTGTTTCCGAGTTATCAACGAAAAATCCCGGACCAATCGGAGCGCTACTACAGCAGAGCTCGGTGAGATACGCCAGCCTCCGCCGCGCTCCGATTGGTCCGTGTTTTTCGTTAATGACACGAGAACGAAGCGCAGAATCGCGAACCCGCATAGGAAAAAATTTCTCAGAATCGCCTCGAAAATCTCCTAAATTATTTTCCAGTTTAAAAAGACGTTCTGGGTCCACTGTGCAGCGTTCCGGTTTCGACGCCGAGCCCAAAGAGGATCGGATGGAACGTTCGTTTTCAAGGTCCCCAGTATCACGAGGGTATTGGTCCCATCGCTATTCGCATCCCTCGTCGCCTGGCAGCCGGCATGTGCGCGGTGCAATCGATTCCGAAGTCAACGCATGCCCTCCGCCTGGTTTCTCTGCTGGAGGAAATAATCAGTCGGTGGCACTACTGCGACAGGACAGGACGTGCGCCGTGGGAAATGATCTAAGAGATCCGATCCGCGGCTCGTCGACCAGCATTTCCACAACCCAGTAATTCCACGCAGGACACTTCCGGTCAAGAATGCATTAAAATTGAGGAATCAACGACGTGGCACGCCCAGGTACGTACCCAAAGCCATGGAGTCGCTCAAGTGGCGCTGCTAACCGTCACGCAGCTTGCTGAAAGGGAGAGAATGTGAGAGAGAGAGAGAATGAAAGAGAGAAACAGGGGTGGGAGGAGAAAGAGAGACAGAGAACGTGACTACAACCTGATGCTTCGGGACTGTGCAGTCGTGCACCCGTTCCATACGTTTCGAACCCAATCATTTCAACTAGCCTCCCATTTTGTTTGCCGTTTCTTCTTCTGAAAGGTGCGTCGCCTCTTTTTTCCTCTTCATCTTTTCACGTCGCTTGACCACCTGCGACGGATTTCTGAAAACGATAACGGTTGTTTATGTAGGGGATGAGTTTAGTCGTCGACGGGTTTCAGGGTAGCGCACGGATTAGATTGCAGATTGTTGCGGTTTATTCGGTCCGCTTTGTCGCGTGTATCTCGGGGATGCCAGCCAGAGATATCGGGGTTGCGTAAATCCGACAGCTTATATTGTTACGCAAAGCCGTGCCCTTTGCGTACCGCACCCTCCAAACCGCCGTCCCTTGTCCGTTACACTCCGGCTGCGGGACTGATTGAATCATTGCGGCAATTAATGCGGGGGACGTCCTATCGCCGCGGATCACCGATGCCGCTGTCTTCGCGAACTCGCTGAATTTATCGAGCATCCGGAGGCTATTATCGGATCCCAGCGCCCGGGTGATCTCGTCCTTATGTTACCACCTGTGGTACCTGTCTTCGCAACTATATCCGGGGCTGGGGATCCTCTCCACTTGTCCAGCGATCGTTGTTCCAATGATTCTGAACCGATTCGTAGAACATTCATCTGCAAGCTTATTATTTTAATTGATTTAGACAAATGAAATTTAAATTATCGTGACATTATCTTTCATTCCAAATATACTCACGCAACTTTGATTATTGCAATTAAAACTGTCTGACAGTTTATTTGAAGGATCTTAAATTCAAGCCACCCCCTTCACTGTTGTCCATGGACGTTTCTTGCGTTCTAAAACAAATAAATGATTATATAAATTTATTGTTAATTTTTATTGCAAATATATTCACGCATCTTTGATTATTGCATATGGTTCTCAACTGAAAATGTTTGACAATTTATTTGAAGGATCTTAAACTCGAGCCACCCCCGTAATTGCCACCCACAATTATTTCTTGTATTTTAAAGCGAATAAATGAGAGAATTCAACGTACATTTTTGTTACAAATAGATTGTTCGCATTTCCGACAATTTGGTCGTTGCAGTCGACTTTAATTCTACAAACTGTAAGTCCTAATAGAAACGAGAAGATCGAAGCTTACGACGCGTCCGACGAAGTTAGATGAAACGTCCGTGTATCGTGTACGTATAAAGAGGGCAGCGAACATTTTTATGAAGATGCTAGGATGGAAAGAAGCTCGGGTGGCAACCAACGTGGAAAATTCCCGGTTGGCAACACAAGTGTCAGAAGCACGGCATGACGGAGAATAAAACAGATTGCGAACATTCATGTGGACCCATTTGCAATGCAAAGTAGCGGACACTTGAAAGAACGCGAAATAGAATATCTGAAACTGTTCATGAACTTTTAATGAAAAAGAGTTTTCATCTTGGAAAATTATGCTCTTGATGGTCTAGTCCCCAGTGGAATTGATAAAGATTGATCATCGCGCTTTTAGAAAGAATTAACAAGCTCAGAACCGAATCCTTTAGTTTTAATCAGAAAAGATGGAGTAGCATTACGATCTTGCGAAAACCATCCCCGGAAGAGACTGTAATTACTTGGAAAAATCGGTCTGCGATCTTTTTCTTCGCCGGGAAATTTTAATATATTATTCGCAGGCTAATTTATCGAAGCTTTCAGAGTATTAAATGACGACTCCGTCCCCTGAAGTTGCATGATCGACTACTTATATAACTGTATTCAACAAGTTGTCTCGATCTGATTATGAGGAAGAGAAGGAGCTTGCATTTGTATGAAATCAATTACCGTTGCTTACACTGCCTAACGACGTCTTGATCATCCGATTAAATATTTTTCCAGCAATTCAAATTTCTCGTTCTTCCATAATCCTTTCTTGTTCCCTCCGCGACAAACGCGCATCGGTTTGAAGAAACGCCTGACGTTGATTCCCCTAAAATATATATTTCTCGAGTTAAACATTCCGAAATGATTATTTACACTTTTAAATTTAAAACATAGGAGCGCTTCTATTTCATTTTTGTCGCTAGAGATGCCTCAGACAGGAAGATACATTTTTACCTTATCCTGATTTTAATGAAACAATCTGCGAAAGTGTAATCGCGTAAAGACTGAATTTATTGGCGATGCAGGCCGGTTGCTTAGTGTTTCCAAAGCTTGCAAGCAGCACAAGGATTTGCTTAATTTGTTCAAAATTGCAGTATAAATTAGATATAATGCGAGCTTGTACATAATCGTCCACGGTACGAGCATAATCTACTTGGATGCGGTATTATCTATGCGATACAGGGTGTCCTGTATAATTGAAAGAAATTTGGAAATTCCTGAAGCAAATCTTAGCAATGTCTTCCTTTGCCAATTCGCAATTTTAACACTTTAACTGCCATGTCACCCATACATGGGTGACAGAATTATTTGTCCTTGTTTAAAAATAAATTTGTACGTTAATATATTCGTTGCATTCAATTCAATTGATATCTGAAGAATACAAGAAGGTTGCTAGATAACTATATGCCATATATGTAAAGTTTTAAGTCGCTGCTTCATTATTATAAATTAATTTAATTTTATGGAATTTTTTAGAAAGTCAGTTGGGCAGTTAACGTGTTAAAGCGCTTGCAATTTCAAGACGCTAGACAATTGAACACACGCAACGTGACAGTGTTTGACAATTAAACGCGTGTAATTTGAGAGCGCTCGAGTAACCGATGCGCGCAACTTTAAAATGATTGAGAGTTAAATTTATACGACTTTGGAGCGTTTCAAAATGCGTGCAAGTTTGCGTTTCACATCTAGAGACGCGCAGCATCGGTGTAACAGCGTTGTATTTGCGACGCGAGGAATACGCCAGAAAGCACAGTGTCAAATAGCGACTCGGCAAGAGATAATGTCGCTTGGTATCATCCTGGGAATCTCTTGAGGTATTCCTAGGCTTTGGGAATTTCAAATTTCTTTGACCTTTGTTGGACGTCGCGTTTCACATCGAGGCAGAGTGCTGAAAAGCAAATAGAGAGAAAGTCAGTGTGAGAAAGAATGAATGAAAGAAAGAAAGAGAGAGAGAGAGAGAGAGAGAGAGAGAGAGCAAGAGTGGATTGACATTATCCTGTTTCTTTGTCAACACAAACCGTAAATTAGATGCACACTTCTAGGAACATCTATGGGCCGTAAACGGTGGTGGCGAGGAGGCTCGGAGCTGCTAGTGCTCTTTATTTTCCATCACGTTATTCTGGGCGACGGCAATGTCGGTGAGTACGATTTACCATCGTTCCACCAGCGTGAATAAAGAACCTCTTCCTTCGGATCGAGAAGGACCCTCGGAATCGCTATACGGATCTTCTATCGTACTCGGAATCAGCAATAAAACGCCAGAGAATCGAACGTCTCTCTACACGTCCACCTGTCAACATTTGCTTTTTCGAAAATCAATATTTTCACGTTGTTCCTTATAGCGGCGGTAAGATCCGACTGCATTAAAATACATTATTTAAATTCCCTAAAATATTCACTAGACCGCGCAAACCGTTACAAAAAATATATATTAACCCTTAACACTCCAATGGCTTGTCTGAGGCGACACTGATAATTGTCAGACTACTATTCAAAGCAATTTTTACATTACAAATGTTTGTAATTAAGAAGTTAGAAAGATGTCTCGAGTTAGGAATTAAAATTGCTTAGAGTTCAAAGGGTTAAGACCGAGTTTATAATGCGAGATTAAACGAATTAATGCCCGGAAATAAAAAAACAAGGAAAGTTAACATTTACTCCGGCGTTCAACGGAAACTGACACTCGCCTTTTCGCACGTGGCGACACTCTCGTTCTAAAACAATTGAAGATCGCTTTTTACTGCCAGCTTCGTGATCGCATTGGTTACAAGAACTGATCGCTACTGCCAAGCTTAGAATTTCTATTTATCAGACTGGTATTGAACCGAGTCGATTACGCTGTTCTCGATAGCTGTAGCTAGCATCGCAACGGATCTTGATTAAAAATGTATTCGGTTGATTTGGAAGAATGCGAAGCTGCCTGGTAATTTGGAACGTCTGCTGGAAATTGCAGGTTAAAAAATTGACCGTCGACCGAATCCCATTATGTAACATTTCACCCAGTTCCCAATAATTGCAGCAATTATCGGAAAGCGCTTCAGACGAAAGAATGGAGAAAGATTAGAAACAGCCAGCAGGTGAACCTTACCCTATCGCGTTCTGTTTCGCGTTGGGTATGCGTGCGATTCTTATTTTTAAGGCGATATCTTTAGCCGGTTGCCAGCAAATTTCTTATCAATGAAAATACCCTCTAGACACATCGGAGTAAAAATAGAGGACCGCGTCGGCGATTCCGTAGGTGGTCTCAACTTCAGCATTTTCTCTTTTGCGAAACGCGATCGCGTTGTGTTTCGCCTGGCGACCGGATCCTCCGTGCGTGAGGAACGTAATTATCGATTAACACGTTCGAGCAAGTGCCACGAGGAAAAGTAAACTCGACTGGCCCTGGCGAATTTTCTTCGGGGCGAATCGATTTCACTCGATTAACCGAAACGCGCCAATATTTATTCGATAGAAAGGGTTCTTCGCTGTCCCTGTTGCACGCTAAAGATACGTTCACACCGAAGCAAAGTCGCGCTACCTGTTCTCAGTACATCAATTCGTTAAATTAATGTCATTGTACAACGTGTTGGAGCCAAGAAGGTAGCATTTAACGCGACTCTTTGATGAGTTTAACGTTTCGATGAGAGTGAACGCGACTTTGCTGTAGCCAGATTATTGATGACTCGAGGCGCGAAGATGTTGTGGTTGAAACTGGAGTCGAGATTGCCGCTATCTGCGACGGCCTTGAAAATTTCGAGGTTCCTCTCGGAAACGATGCGACACAGGATTCGTTTGATAGTCGCCCACGCTTCTCATCGAGCCGAGCATCCCACGCGAACGCCACCTTCGCAAACCCGGTTCGGTTGCTCCCTTTTGCCCGGGATCTCTCAATCCACCTACCAAGTTTGCCTTCTCGAGGGTCCGTTGTCGTCGATTCTCCTCCTGATCCAGCTTTTATTCGCTCCGCACTATACAACAGAGTTCTCCTCTTCCTCTGTCTGAAAACGAACCGGTTGGATCATTCTCAGGAAGATGAGAAAAGACCGTCACAACAAACTTGTACACAGTTAACGACCAACATCTTTTTAGAAGACGTTTCAGTTCGTTCGTCGTCCGAAAGTTCTTCTTCATAGATATTATGTTTTTATCATGCTCGACAAATTACTTTGTTCGCAAGTTCTTTCTCGTTGAGATTCGTTTTTCTTTTTCAGTGAGCGAAAAATTAATTTGTTTGTTTGCAACTTCTTCTTTAAACGAATTCTTATTCATCCTGTTCTCGTTTTTTGCGACTTCTTCTTTAAACAAATTCATTCTCTTTATCGTGCTACAGAAACGAATTCGTAGACGATACTTCTTTCGTTTGAAATCGAGCTGTAAAAATATCATTTGCTGCACCTGACGCTCTTTGTAACGAACTGTTGTCTTAACATCTTTCACTGAAAGATGTTTCTCCTCCCGTCGTTCGCGAGTTCTTTTTCGCAGAAATCCTTTTCCCATTGTGCGAGAAAAATTGATATCACTCGGAAACCATCCATGTTAAACGACCCGTAAAAATATAATTTGTAACGAGAAACGTTTCTCTACATACTAAACAACTTTTCTTGAAATATCTTTCATTGCGGAATTGCGGAAAAAAAATTAAAAGAAGGACTATGTATATGTCCGAATGATTTATAGTGGGTCGTCCGGAAAGTTCGATTCATTTTTATTGTTAATAAATATATATCAAAACGAATCGATACACATTTGACTACCGACGAGTAAATCGGCGAGAACCTTCCGGACAACCCAATAGAATATTTTTGATTAATGTCCGGCGTGGACCGAACAAATGTTTTTGGTGAATAGTTTAGTTTTCGAACAAACAGAGCGTAGAACTTCCGTGCGCCTACACTGGAGCGACTATTCCCGGGCTGTCCGACCATCACGTGCCATTTTCATTTGCTTCAATATTTGTAAACGTGGGTGGCGTGCCGGTGAAATTCGTTGCCCGTGATAATTCAATGTAAATTGGAAGTTACGACGCCTTCATGGTTGCTAAAATTTCACGTTTAAACAAATGTGACCAGTTACGGTAAGAGACAGAGAAACTTTATTGACGCATTACCGTTCGTTCCAATCAAATGAATTATCTCCAAGTTCCATCGTGCAGCGGCAAAGCGATTTTAGTCCTGCAGCAAATGTTAACTTTTCCGAAAGGGAAACGCAGGATGAGCGCTGGATTTTTCTGGTATTCCATCGGCGTTTCCTTTCCAATATTATTTGCCGGAATAATGCTCCGCGGAAGGCCGTCGAAGCGAGTCGTCCCTGAAAATATTTTCCCAGTAAATTCGCAGCTCTCGCGACGGAACGGTAAAAATACAGCTTTCGGGAAATGGGGGAAATTCGAAACGCAGAGAACGCGCCTCGTTCGGATCGATCCGAGATGAACGGTAACGTGTAAACTGAAAGCGAACCGATGCTGGAAGCTGTAACGAGAGAAATTACAAGTTTTTCTGCTGGTTTGCCGTCGCTTTTCTGCGACATTTCTCGTAATGCTCTGCCTCGACAGCGAAGGTTAAGGGAAATGGAACACCGGCTGGCAATTACAGCGTCTCAAGAGTAACGAGATTTTGTCGGAGGAGGAAATTATAGATTCGTTTCCAAGGGAAATCGTTTGCGCGCAACTCTGTGAGATGTAAATGTCGGATGCTGCTCGGACCGATGAATAGGGAAACGTTTTGTAAACAATTCTCGGCAAGCGCTTTCCCTGTTCCAATTCTAACCTCGTAAAAATTAGTTCAACGAACGTGGACACTTATCGGACAGCCATTTTAACGAGCGCAATGCAACCGTTACGTACAGTAATGTGTAACATTATCGGATGCAATACAATGTTTAACGCTATTATATTAATTATTATTAACGCAATTATTTTTACAACTTTTAAATAAATTTTTAAATAAATATTAGGTTGTCCGAAAAGTTCGTGCCGATTTATTTTTATTTTTAATAAATACATACCAAAACTTAAATTCGATCTTCCATTAAAAAGGCAATCTAATGTCATACATTTTGTTTGTTTATATTATTTAAACAATTAGCACTCCAATGGCTTCTCTTAGGAGACACTAAAAATGATCAAACTATTATTAGTGCAAAAGGGTTAAGCAGAGCAAATAAAATATTAAGAACGAAATAAAAATATATTGAAACAAAAAGGGAAAAAAATCCGCAGTCTAATTGTCGTGCATTAAATTAGATGGCGTGACGCGACGATTCGCGGCAGCAGCGTTATCAACGTTTCGTTCTAGAAAACTAGCCTAAACTTTTCGTTTTGCGTGTGCTATTATTAAACCACAGTTTCTTCGCATTTGTGACGAAGATGAATTGCTGAAATATAAAATTAAATGAAACACAAACGTTAAGAAATGTTAAAATATTTCTGACTTGGTGAAACGATTGAAAAAGAAATATAAAATATTGAAAAGGAAATTCGGTAAAAATGTACCTTTCATTTTAGCCGAATACGATAGTAACTGGACCGCGGATCTCTTTGAATTGTACGAAATGAAAAAAAATTCAATGGCTACACGGTGGATCTTTGTGCGAAGTAAAAAATTCTCAAGTCAATTATCGGAAGTAGAAATTCAATGAAAATGTAATGACCTGTAGTCTAGCCGTTATTGTTCGGGTTCTCGGCGAGGATCAAAACGTTGCTGCGAAATGAAAGCGACGTCGGACGCGCTCGCCACTCTAATTAGTCGGATATATCGCAGAGCTACGGCAAACATAGCACGGTGGATGATTATGACGCAGGAGAGTGTACGTCAATCCGTCGGGAACAAAAGAAACACGTCTGGCATTCTCTTCTCAGGAACGCGATTTTGTTTTCAATCGTGCGAAGGTGTGAACGCATGAAAGATCGATCTCTGGTTCGATCGATCGCGCTTTCGACTGTTCGCGATTTCCGACGGTCTCTTCGAAAACTTAAACAAGACAAACTCGACTTGCTTGTAAGTATCATTTCAACCCTCGTACAATGTTTTCTGTTCTCGAGTCTCGACGAAAGATAGAAATGTTTTAAACCCGAGAATTACGACACAGTGGAGTACGAAAAGTGATATACATTTTTTTTAATATGTTTAATAGGCTGACAAAAATATATTTAAATTTTTAGGTTCTCTTTTCTTCTTCTAATTCAATAAATAGAACCGAATGAACGGTGCACGAGAGCTGAAGCAATAGGTGTGTAATTAAATGTTTCACTAGCTGTATGTATTTCAGGTTGTCTGTTCAGCCAAAGCCTCTGCAACCCCCGAACGGAGATCTGTTATAACGGTGACATTTTCATTTATCTCTTGATTACTTTGTCTACTGGAACCTACGAATAGATTATTTAATCACCGTGACATTAACAAAAGCCTCTGAGACAAGCTACGACAACTTTTCATCGAATTAACAATTTCAAGAACAAATTTATTAACCTCAAATCGCAATTGAAGACGTCTTAAAGACACGCGTCGGAACGACATCTATTTAAAAATGTCTTTAACACGTTCGTCGCCATGTCACCCATATCTGGATGGCGGGAACGGGGTCACCGGTCGGCAAAGTATTAATTTGCACAAGTTCTTGAAATTTGTAAAAATGATTGATGACTGGACATTTCAGATTTGGCATTCGGCAGGTGTCTACCACTGTACGGCGACCTGAGCGAGGAAGACTACTATCAGTATGTGTTCGTTTAGGCTGATTTCTAAATTAGCTGTAACAGCGGATTTTAACCGAACAGGTGTCCCTTTCGGAAGGCGTTCCCTTCCCTAGGAATCGCTTCAATAGTATTCAATCGTGTACGGGGTGTCCCAGAAATGTTCGATTTCCATTTCTCGGACATCCTGTAGTGTTCAAAAAAGAATTGCACAAAATCTAAACAAATTAATCTTGTAGGATTAGTACCGACCTCCGCTCGAGTCTGCAAGGTAGTCGATCGGCTACGATTCCCTAAGATCCTACGTTTTCCTAAGATCCTACAATTTGCGAGCTCGTCCGGGATGGCGTCGGTGAAGATGACAGATGACAACAAAGTAAGCGAGCGTTGCACGACGATCGCACGTGAACAAAAGAACAGCGACGAAGCAAAGCGAGAGACGCGTCTGAAACAGAAACTGCTGGAGAGGGCAGTAGGATGATGTTCTCGAAAAATCTGACGATGCTGTGACGGCCACGCGAGGGCGAACGTCGTTGCAAGGATTTCCCAGACCAAATACTATATGGAGATTAGGAAAAGTCGGAGGGCCTCGCGAATATGCGAGGTAGTCGATCGGCTACGGCCAGAAAGGTTCGCGGACTCGTGTCGTGCTGTGGCGGTACTCTCTTTTTCCTAAGATCCTACAATCTTGTAATTTGTATAAGATAATACGCATTAGCTGATTCTTATGCTCTGTTGATTTGATGTTAGTGGGGAACATAGCGTCGAGAGACTTATAATCGAAGTAATTTCACGCGGCCAGCAGTCGTTTAGCTTTACTGTCCGACCATAAAGCGGTCTTACTACTACTCGACCGGAAAGTAGTAAAGTTCCACGACTGGAAATGGGTCGTACCTTGTGTACACGATTCCGAAATAGAACTACTTTATCATCGACACTGTTCATTTCTGCTTCGAAACAGGTACGACTTCGATATCGACGAACTTGAGCTGTTGAGACTACAATTAGAGAAGCTGCAGATCGACGGCTACAAATGGTCGCACCCGTACACACAATGTATTATGCTAACATCTTTGTACAACTTGCGTCACGGGTACGGTGAAATTCCAATTATTCAAACTACTGTAGACTTAATAATTAATACTTAACATTATACCTAACTTAACATTAATACTTAATTAATGTGGGTGACTGGTTATTGTATATCGTAATTTTACAATTTGTTATTTCAATTATTATTTATTTATTACTTTGAATTTATGCGATATTTCAGATCACTAGTCTGGCAATTAAAGCGTTAATCCGAATCCTTGAAAAAGTATTTCAACACTGCATTTTCGATGCTCGAAAGATGAAGAAAATTCAAACGTCTACAGAAACTTCAAAAAATTTTTCTCGTAAATGAAACTACCGTGGAATTGAAGACTGAAGCCTCCTCTTTGCAAGTACTCTTTCAAAATTGATGTACGATTTTTTTTCACTGTGTATAACTTACACTACTGCAAAGTCGGTAGTATACCTCTCATTCAAAAGTCGATAAAATGGCAACGAAAAATCGTACGTCAATTTTTAAGGCGTCGTTGTAAATAGGAAGCTTCAATCTTTGAATCTATAGCGGTTGAAGTCATGAGAAAAATTTTTCAATGTTTTCGCAGACATTTGAATGCGTCGCATTTTCGAGAAAAAACATATCTTCGGATTCGTAGAATAAAATAAACGATGTATTATGAAACTAGAGGCTTCCAGCTTTAAAATAAGACGTGTTATGCTTTCCAGGAAAAATTACGATTTGGGACAGTGTCAGCGTTTGAAGCAAATCACGGAATTCGAGGACGACAACGGGATCGACCAGACTAGAGTGAGCATAAAAGTAGACAAAATAGGCTTGTTGTTATTCTCAAACGAAAAATTCGCAGTCTACTAATTACTGAATTTTATTCAAAGGTACCCGCGATAGCTATATTGAAGTTGACACCAAATAACGGCAATTCCCGGAGTCAGTACGCTAACGAGATATTCTATCCGTCGGGAACACGCGAACAGTATGCTCGAGGCACGCTCTATAATGAAGAATTGCCACAATCATCGTACAATGATCAGGCCAGGCAGCTTCCCAGGTTGTATGAGCCAAGGTACGCCACGAACCCTTACAAGGAATACGTGCCCTTCACCAACGACGAGACCTACAACGATCGCGAGGATACGATCCGGAAGAAAAGCTACGGAGTGATCAACGAGAGGCTCTACCGGACCAGGCGGCAACCGTACAACGTCCGAAATTACAATGATAACGCTATCGAATCTATAAAATACGCTCTGGGCGAAGAAGCGAAGTCTTACCCTAATCAAGCGGATCTGAGTACCGTGGACACCGTACCCGTCGACGAATTGGAATTCCTGATCGACAAGTCTCCGGATTATTACAACAATAAGGAAACTGACGATGACATCGACGTCGAGTACGAGAAAGCTTTCTCCAAGAAGTACAAACATCCACGGAAATTCACACGTTTCTCGGACAAGGATGAATTCTTATTGGGGACTGTGAAACGCAACTCGAAGAACAATGATTACGACGGAGAAGATTACGAGGATATCGACGAAGAGATTGATCTACTGAACAAGGACGCTTCATCTTCAGCGTTGGAGAACGCTATGTACACCGAGGGAGGTCTTGTGCAGTCTAACGACGATAAAACTGATTCCGACGAGGAAGGTAAAGCTTGAAACGAGATCTTCTTAGGGTAGTTAGAAATTGATTCGAACGACTTTGTAGGGAATACTTACGGCACTCTATTCAATAACGATCTGAACGAGTATCTACGAAGACGAGACTTACCTGGTTTCAAGAGGTGGGAACGTTTAGACGTGAAAAAGCCTGGACCACCTTTCTCGACGAACAATTATGCGTTCCAGAATCAGCTGCAGACGGGTACGTATCTTCGAATTTTTATACAATGTGTTTCTAATGTGTTTTTGGTAACTATTCGATCCTACATTTATTTCCAGGCGAGGAGAAGGAGAACCGTTCCGATTCCAACGAAACCGTGCTAAATGTAAGCACTTTTGCCGTTCTCTGAACATTTAACAACAATAGGCTTCTATCTCTCAGAAGTATTTGATTTGCAGAAATTTAAAATAGTATTTTAAATATTTTCTTTCTCCAATATTTTACTTACCGCTAGCCCAATTTCAGTCCCCTGCGATACTCCAGATAGATTTGGTAAAATATCGTCGATTTAACATTCTAGAACGAAGAATTGTTTGAACCCTTTGTGAAGAAAGAAGTGGGTACCGGACCGTTGGAGGAGAGTCCTACAACATCCTACCACAATGTCGATTTAGATCATGTGTACGTCGTGTTCGAACAGCCCATTCTCAAATGGGTAGAAGGTGAACATATTGTCGAGGAGGTCCGCTCAAACTTGTTAACGCTAGAACAAACATAAACATCCAATAAGAATTAAATAATTGTCAAATTTACAGATGACAAAGCTGTTGGAACTGGCGCCAGGTACGCTGAAGGATACTGAAGTTGGCAAGGCGGAAGTGACGTTCCGAGTTGCGAAGAATAATAAAAATTACAATGCCACGGATGTTGCTAATAAAATAGGTACTTTCGCTACAGACGAAACGTTGAATAGTTTTAGCGATCTGCACGCCTAATGTTAACGAATCAAATTGTATTTTCAGATAGCATACGAGGCAAGCTTAAGGAGTCCCTGGGTGTTGACGTGATCCGTGCAGGCATAGGTGCCAAGGTTCATCTTAAAACAATTTCTATCTAAATGATCGCATAAAAATCCGCAGTCTACCTACAACGTGACATGCAAACGATTCGATGGATAAAATATTTTATCAGAAATAATGAACACGAATTGTGTTTTAGGCGAGGCTCCCCGCGACGTTAGAAGTAGTTAAAGCGCCTGAGATGAATTCGAGCGTATTTGGTGCAGTGGTGGCTGCAGGGATTGCCGCTGCCTGTGCAGCTGCGGTAGTTACCTTGCTGATCGCTCGTCGCCATGCCAAATCTCGCGCTAAGCTGGCCGGATTAACTACGCCTGACCCCGAAGCGTCCAAAGACTATCAAGACTTGTGCAGAGCTCGGATGCAGGCGAAAGTGCCCACTCATAAACTCGAGTCACCTTTTACTGCGAAAATCTCACTGGAAAGCGAATCCAACAATTTACCGTCGAATCGGTCCAGCACATCTTCGTGGGGCGATGAGCCGTCTTCTTCTAACATGGACATATCAACTGGACAGATGGTTCTTGTAAGTTGGGACGCAGCAAAGTCGCATAATTAATTGGCCATTACTTTGGCTTTGAAACTAACTGCGACCGACTGAACATTTTGTATGGTTTCTTAGAGTTACATGGAAGATCACCTGAAGAACAAAGACCGTCTGGATCAAGAATGGGAAGTATTGCACGTTCATTATCCCGGCTCGACCGACGTAGCCCAGAGCGAGGAAAACTTGAAGTGCAATCGCCCTGGCGCTCCATTCCCCTACGACCATTCCAGAGTTATACTAAACGATCTCGCGAACGCCAACAATTCTGACTATATAAACGCCTCCACAATTGTAAGTACCCTTCTTTGCCGGACACGTCAGAATTCCTTTCCGGAAAACGCTGACCTAGAATAAAACTGTTCTCTCAAAGTCTGCACATAATAATTCTATGCGTCGTTTTTACCGTAACGGAACTGAAAATAGAAATCGGTAAGTCACGCGACAAGCATGCAGTTTGATGATGCGGCAATGCTTTTCACGAGAACGCTTTTGGTAGACATACATTCTTTTGCATTGCTGCAACATTGTAAATTCAGGCATGACGAAGTACAAAAGATGCTTTGATAATAAACGCCTTGCCTAAGTGACTATAGATTTAATAGGCAAGATGAATTGATATAAATAAATAGACATTAAATAGTATTGAATCAGTGCAAAAGTTCATACCCGATTCTTTGTTGCATTTGAACCCTTAGCCCTCGAATGACGACTCTAAACTGCCATAAAATTAATTACTACACTTGTGTCTAATGTTGCCTCCAAAAATGACGGACAGCAAAACTATTCTATATCAGACGAAACGTCTGAATTCTGGAATCAATCTTCGAGCGCAAAGGGTTAACTCGAGGAATACACGAAACGCTATTGTATGCAAGCGTTCTGGACTCTCGCCTAGACACCGATAGTGATTAATTCACCGTGCGAACGTTAGACTACCCGCATAACGGAAAGCCTCCCAAGCCATGCACAAAAATGCTTTCGGATGGACCACATGACTAGCTTGTTCAATGATCAATTACGTTTGTACGCCTATGATTCAAATTGATGGGAAATTTTCAGTCGGACCACGACCCGAGAAACCCAGCCTACATTGCTACGCAAGGTCCTTTGCCTCATACAACGGCAGATTTCTGGCAACTGATCTGGGAACAAGGCAGCGTCGTGATAGTGATGCTGACTAGGCTAACCGAAGATGGAGTATCTATGTGTCATCAGTACTGGCCGGAGAGAGGATCCGAATTGTACCATACGTACGAGGTACATCTTGTTTCCGAGCATCTCTGGAGCGACGAATATCTAGTGCGCTCATTCTACCTGAAGAACATACGCACCGGCGAGACGCGAACTGTTACGCAATTCCACTTCATGTCTTGGCCCGAGGACGGCGTACCATCTTCTACCAAAGCTCTCCTCGAGTTCCGTCGGTGAGTACCCGAAGCATCCGGCACATCAGATGCAGGAATAATTGATGATGAAATGCTATAAATGTCGTGCACGTTACAGGAAAATCAACAAGTCGTACAAAGGCAGGTCTTGTCCCATAGTCGTGCACTGCAGGTAATTTGTTTAATTAGACCTTGTTAAATATTAAGCCAACCCTCAAGAGGGTATCGTTTTGGAACACCCTGTATATCATGTGTCATTGATTCACAGTGATGGCGTTGGTCGTACCGGAACCTACTGTTTGATCGACATGGTATTGAACCGCATGATGAAAGGAACCAAGGGAATCGATATCGCAGCTACCTTAGAACATATTAGATACCAACGACCCGACATGGTTGCAACGAAACAACAATTTGAGTTCGTTCTAATGGCGGTGACCGAAGAAGTACACGCAATCCTTAAGGCTTTACCCGCACTTCCTGCTGAGAAATCTCCTCCGGCAGGAACCAATACTTCCACGAAAGAAGGCCAGTGAGATTCGAACGGGATCCTGGAATTGCAGTCGCAGCAAGCAACGGGAGAGTATTAATTGCAGTCTATATCAAAGGGATAAAACTGGCCAAACATTTTTAGTCAATCATCTAAGAGTCTAGAGTCACTGTTGACCTTTCATTTTCCATGTGTTACTTCTTCGATACGCTTCCGACACGTTCTAGGACCGTGTAATTTTCAATTCTTTGCGAGTCTTCAGACAGATGATATTCATTCGTATAAAAGAAAGAAGAACAAAATAGAATGTCAATAGATATTGATTTGTAAAATTATGCCAATCACGCAAGGTGATAATTACGATACGTACAAACTCTATATACGGTCGAACAGATACTTTAGGAAGCAGTGTCAGTCTGTGAAATTTCTCGCGAGTCTAATTTTACTACGGCCTACTTGGACATTTCAGTACAAGCATATACGGATTCGAAAGACTGAGCTATGCAGCTATTGGAATTCTAAATATTGGCTAACGATAACATCATTTGTATTATACATATCCCCGTAAGATCGTCTCTACAGGTGATCCTCGTAGTGAAATCCTGGTAACGAATTTTTCAGAAAAAGATATTTCTTTTTACACAAAGAGACCAATGCCTATCGCACATTATGTAGCTCAGTCTTTACGCATTTCATTTTGCTGTTGATCTCGACGAGAAATATTGTTTTAGCGAAAGTTACGTTGCTTCCTCTCATAGACGACTTCACTAACGTGCTTTACAGTAGCTTTAAACAGAGTATCGAAATATATTGCAAAGTAATTAACGTTACATAGTTCTATCAGCTGAGTCAATTCTATAGCAAGCATACACAGGGCGTACAAGTTCGTATTCGTTTAGTTTGTAGTCTTGTTAACAGTTGCCTCTTTCATTGAGAAGCTTTACTCTTGACCGCGAAATTTAATTGAAAGAAAAATAGACGAGTTTTCCGTTTGCAAGAAGCGAGTACCTACCAAGAACAAAGTATTAGAGATCGAAGTCCGAGTTTTTATACTATTGTTAAATATTCGAATATTTACCGTTATATGTAAAGGAAGACGAGCATTAAACGCTATCTGTCAATCTGTTTTCTACGCGTACGGGAAAGAACCTATCGAGCTGCACGAAATCCACGGAAGTTTACGATTAAGTGGTTCTATCATGTCGACGGGAAATTATAAGAAAATTATTTTATCTGTGTGAAATATGAATCGATGTACGACCACGTAAAATAAAGTTAATGTACTAAATGTCGAACAGGCTCATCGAATGAAATGTTTAATCATTGTATCGTGACGATAATATTTAAGTGGTATGTAAAAGAATATTATAAGCGTACGTGTTTGCGCGAATTGTCGTGTCGTTATAACAGGTTGTAAATGATAACGCTATACCTGCTTCAACCGAAAATCGTGGTTCTGTTGATCCTGTAGATTCAACTTCCCGCAGGATAAACAGACTACCTTAAAGGTTCCCTTCCTTCTTGTTGTGCAGTACAATTACTGTCAATTAATATGTTCTTCTTCGTGCTCTACATTACGGCGTTACTTCTCATTTTTAACGAAGCGAAGATTCACAAGATTATAAAAATTCCTATCGGTAGAACAAACTATGAATTCAATTTAAAATACAATCGGCTACGATAAAGAAACGATTCGAGATACCGTATAATTCTAGAACACCTTAATTTCCAATACTGCTTCCAATTTGTGGGTAATTCAAGAAAAATAATCATACGAATTGTTAGTGTTTTTTCACTTTGTAATTTTGTCTTCGTTTTTTATATGTATCCATGGGTTTCCGGCATGAGCTTCGAATTAACTCAGCATACTGTGGACGCGATGCGAAAGTTTGCTTGACCAAAAAGATTAAATGAGTTCCGTTGGTCTTTTTTAGCACAGATTCAGATAACAGATTCTATATTTTTATGCAGAGGAATAAGTCTATATGAAATGAAATAATATAGTTATATAAATCTATACTATGTTACTCAAAATGTAATACTATATGTGTTATAATATAATAAATCACTCTATGTTCAAATCAACAGAACACACGACGAGTGTATAATTATTCTTTCAAATTTATTCCTTCTTGCGCGTGAATCTTACATATTCATAAAATTTTTGGTAAATCTACAATGCGAGAACATATACTTTACCACAGCACAAATAAACAATGAATATTATAAATATAAAGAGATAGAAAAATGCAGATTATACTTTAAAATTATATTATGACATGGTAACGTTTCTATTAAATGATGAATGCCATCCGAATGTATAATTTTCAGTCATCTTGGAACGTGGACGAATATGTATCAGGAAACAGAGGATCCCAAAATCCTGGAAATAATTAAAGTCTTTAAACATTTGTTATGTTTAATTTCAGCAGGAAAATTAGAATTCCTGTTGTTACCTTCGGGAGTACTTGGTTTTTCACTGTATTTAGTCCTATGTCGAGAACACTCCTTCTGTCTTGCTTTTATTTGGTTCTCTGAGAGTCCAAGATTGCCATAATACTAAAAAGAAAAATTTTAAAACTGTTTGAATTTGCAAAAACAAAGCTATAATGAGAAGAAATTGTATTATTTTTTAAATGGAATCTTACATTACTTTTTTATAGAATACCAATAACTGTAGAATAACTTACTGTTCAATGCTTGCGTGTGCGACATTAACAAAGAAAAGATTACGAATGTTAAAATTTACGATAATAATATTATCTCTGTAATGAAGATCACAGATGTATTTGTTACCTTTTCACACTCCCAGCAAGTGGTGCCAGCCATCTTTGCTCTTTCCGTTCTATTTTTCGTTTTGTCAGTAAATACGTGCTCCTTCTTAGGTACCCTACAAAGCATAATTACGTTCGATAAGTAATAATAAACGATTTACTAAAAGTTTATACTAACAATAAGAGGTACTTACACATCATAACTATCCATAATATACTTCTTCTCAGGTGGAGAGTTGGAAGACACATTTTCGCACAGTTCATCTGTATTGTTTTCTACGCTACCAACTTTAGTAGTTGACTTTTCTTTAAGTTTTTCGCCGAGAAGGCAGAATGTTTCATCGTTGCTTGAAGAATTGTAGTTACACGTTTCATCCATTACTTTCAATAATTTTCTTTTATGTGTTTGGCTCGCACTAACAGTATGAAGATTCTCAAATTCTATTGCTGATTCAATATCAGCGAGTATCGGTGATACAGGCGAATGTGAAACATTACGATTGCTTCCGATACTTTCGTTATTTAAAATGCTAAATGTTTCAAATTTCTTCATTGCATATAATTTATCCTTTTGTGTAGATGTACATACAGGTAAATGTTGACTGAGACTAGCAATTTTATTGTCATTATATTTGCTGACCGAATTATCTTTCTGACAATTACTATCTCTAAGTCTCATAGGACTTTTCTTTTTCAATTTCCAACTTTTCATTTTTGATCTCAATATTTTACGTTTAGTAGGACTATCTTCAATTATTTCTTCATCTACATTTTGATTGAGACCAGAGTCATTAGATAGCTCCAGTGAAGTGCATTTCTTATAGTTTTCCTGATCTATGTTTTCTTTGCTACTTGAAGTTGAAAGGAACACGAGCTTTGACTGTTTCAATTTCTTTCCACTTTGCAACAGCGTGGTTTCAACATTATACAGTTTACTGACTCCCAATTTTTTTGGTAATTTAGACAGTGGTGTACATTCTATTTGATCATTATTATTTAAAATATTTGAACAATCATTTTCATTGTTTTCCACAAATGTTTCAGAAAGATGTTCATCAAAACTATTTTCTAAAATAGTAATATTTTCTCTAACTGGTAAAAAGGCATTAACCTCATCAGAATCATCCAAAATGGAAAAGTCAGGTGTAACACAGTTCTTCTTAGTCTTACGTTCTTTTATGAGTACTGGGCTATATGATAATTTGTTCTCTACTATTTGTTTTTGATCAATGCTGTTATCATTGAGCAAAGTTGTTTCATTTACAGTCTGCAGTTTATCCAAAGTACTTGCAGTTATACTTCCATACCCAGATGAGGATTGTTTGCAATGGTTGGATGACAGTTGATTTATATGTTCATTAGATGGATTCATACAATTTTTGGCTGCTTGTGGCAGTATTACACTAAAATGTGAACAGAAGAAATTATAAATTACAATGTTTCTTTTATAAATGTGGAGTACTCAAATACTGAAGACAAAAGCTCACATATCGTTATTGTCACTTGTTGGCTCAAAAAATTGAAATGGAATTTTTACATCTGCATTCTCACAATACTTTCTCAACTTCAAGTACTCTATCCATAACTCTGAAATCATAAGAACAGTTCATGATTTGAATGTAAGGAAATATGTTCATAGATAAATTCAGTTATATCTGAAACTGATAAGAATAAATATATAAATATATATACATAAATAATATATATATACATATTTATTCTTTTATTAATACATCTTTTTAATTGTAACTGCACCCTATACAATGTATATTAACATTATTTATAAACAGTTAAGAAAAGAACATGATTTATTGCAAAAATTATAGAAGCACAGAATAGCAAATGTTTGTGTGAACTTGTTTTATTTTTTTTTACGCTAAATCCATCAAGGAAGTTATGCTTAGAGATTCTGATGTATTCTACATATAAAACACATAAATTAACAGAAAAAGAAAAATGCAAAATGCAATGAACCGTTGCTTAATAAATCATAATTAAACTGTAGATCTTTATAGATTTATGATTCCTACATTTGTAAAATTGAAGAAAACATTTACATTAAGAATAATTATGAATATTTATTTTTAATATAGATATTTTCAAATTAAATAAATTGCTCATTTGTTCGGATTTTTAGAAAATTATCTATCGAAAAATCGAAGTTCGCATAAAGATCTGCAGTCTCAAGATCGATAGCGTGTCACATCTGACATGTGTTATTAATAGAACAACAATCACAACAATTATGTATACTTACTTTTATATTGGTCGAACGCTTTCTCGAGCATTTCGGCGAAATTCTTGGTAGCCTTTCGTGCAACTTCATTTTCTATACAATAACGAAATTGTAGAACGTCTGAGGTAGCCATCGGTAAAATAGACGAGGTTAGGTATTTGTTTTTTTTTTCGAATTCGACACCTCGCTTGTATTTTTCACTTTGGCGTTAATTAATTGTGCTGCATATTTTTATTGTGCATACCAGTTATCACACCGAACATAGAAACGAACAAATTCAATAAAGGAAAAAAATTTATTATTCATTCCCACAATGTCGTACTCTTGATATCACTTTTCACCGGAGGAAGCACGGTCGCGCGTTGTCTCCTTTCGAATCATAGTACGATCCGCCATAATACGTCACAGATTGTATACATCTCGCCGGCAAAGAAGCACACGTCCTAACCTCACTTTCACAGTGTACACATTTTCTTGGGGAACCGCGTCAATCTGAAAAACGTTTGTGAAAATCGTGTTAATTTCTCGCTCTCGTCGACATTGCCTTTTTCAAAAAGAAGTTAAACAAATATATTTCCTGTACAAATGTTCCTTCATCATGCGAATATGCTCCTAATCTGTTCGTAATTTAGTAAACACCTAACCACAAAAATAAATCGAACCAATTTTAATATTATTTCTAGCTTAGACCGGAATAATTTGAACAATTTATTTTGCTAATAGAAACGTTATTATCCCGATCTGAAAGAATTCTCCTACATTCATGTACTTTTGTTTCTTTATTATATCTCGATCATGTTATGTACATTACATCCTGTAAATATTTCCATAATAAATAAACGTTTTAACATGTTATATAAAAAAAAGAAGTCTTATGCAATAAATGTTCAGAATGCATCCGACCTTTGAATTTTTATGGAGAAACTCCATTTCTCTTTCAGTGTCTTTTGATCTCATGAACTCATTCAGTATGAATATATCGCATGACATAAATATCTATGCGTAACAACAAATTCATTTAAAGAAACTATATTTAAAAAGAAGAATGAGAAAGATAGAGATAAAAATGTCTGCATAGACAAATTTCATTTAACATTTGTTTCTTTTTAAAATGCACATACATTTTACACGTGCTTTCATGTATGTACATTAATATATTTATATATGTATTTATATATATATATATATATATATATATATATATATATATATATATAAATATATATGTGTATATATATGTATATTAAATATTTCTTAATGGCAAAGAATAAATCTATGTTCGAACAATAAAAAAAAAAAAGTTGAAACTTTTTAAAGCTCTCTCTTATCTCGTTTGTCGCTTGTGTGTGTGTGTGTGCACTATAAAGAGCATCATTTGTATTATTAAAGATACAAGTACCGTATTAAGTAACTGGTCTGATATTAATAATATATCAATTATATACAAGTTATACACCGACTGTGCACTTACAGTTACGAATAGGTAGCAGAGTCTATTAACAACTCGGATGCGGTTGTACTTCCTTGCCTAGTTAATTTAAAAAATAGTAATTTAGACCTTCCGTCGAGTCTTTATACAAAACATTGTTTTCGAACGCTGCAATGAGTCCATATATATATGTACAAATTATTATGAGCTGAATGCTGACTGAGAGGAAGTCGAGGGCAGGAAAAGGTTCTGCATCAGGCTGGATGCCGGTTTACCTGGGGGTCGGGTGATAGCAGGGGAAGGATTGTATGTTTCCAAACCATAGCGCGACATAAGCGCCAATAATGCACTGCGAACACCAGTTGTAGCCAATTGTGACCACCTTCCAGAGCTCATCGCATCATCGCCAGCATAAACTGCATGCGCATCAAAGTTTCCTGACTGGGAAGTATTCGTATCTGAAAAATAGTATTTAGAATTATTATGCGTTGCACAGGCATAAGGAAAACCTGTAATAATGAAATTTACCTAGACCCGGTGGATTCAGTACAGGAAGATGAGATTCTAGTTGTCCACTTGGTCTTGCGTTTGCTGCGAGCCGTAGTTCAGTGTGCAATTCTCCTATCAACTGTACTACTTTAGGATCACTCTGCGAAAACATGATATCACACAATATTAGAACTGCAAAACAAAAATTCCTCTCTATAGCTGAACTAGAAATAAATGTAGCTTCTTTCGTATATTATTGTATAGAAAGAAATAAAAAAAAAAAATATATATATATAGGAGGCAAGATAATTGAATAAAAACTGACAGCAATCATTTACCTCGTTATCCGATCGAAGCGACATAAGATCATCGACACGAATTGGTTTTCCCTGATTTAAGGCATTTGTGAGAATACTTAATTTTCGAGCAAGACTATCTTCGGCGCACAGTTCTGTTAAATGAGAGCTTGCATCTCCTTTGAGTCGTGGTTTAACAGGTGGAGGACTGGCATAATAATACGATGAAGGTGAAACCATGAACGGCCCACTCTGATTAAACAAATTATCTCCCCCGTAATGCGATTCCGCACCAAGTCTATTTGGATGGGAATTGTAGCCTGCTTCCATTTTTAAACGTTTGGAAGACCTGAAATCAAGTCGAACAACATTATATCGATTATTTATGGTGAATTTATATGGAATTTATTAAATGGAGAACACATATTATTTATATTGAAAAAACGCAGGTAGTTAGTATTTATATTATAAATATGAATAATTTTCCACTGCAAAGGTTATAAATTTTAACAAACATTTCCATACAATGAGTAATATAAGATCACTGACTTATGTTCTATTGTTGAAGTATATATTTCAAAATAACAATGTTAAGATTATAAGTAATCTGAGATCATGCTATTCTATTTAGAATTAAAATAATATCAATAATCATAATAAGATTGTATAAAATATTACAATTAACCGAGTATCACATGAATGCATTAATATTTTTATGAATGGTGATGCACAAATACCCCAAATAACACTTATTTGATGATCAACAAAGCCCATGCAAACGGTAACGTGTTTTGTAAATGTGCATATCCAAAAAGCAAGACTAGTAAACCAGTATATTTTATATGGATGTTACATGCAATTTAATAGGCACAGCTTATCAACTTTTATTTATAATTTGTAATTTTATTTTTCACAATTCATTGTGTATACTTATCATTTAGACCTCAATGAATGAAACAGTATGACAAAGAATTTCGTGAGGGATCAACAAATATTATGGGACTCGAACATAAAAAGCCCTGAGTTTGTACATAAATATATCTTTCAATCCATCTGTAGAAAATGGTCAAGCATTTTTATTTTTTAGTCGGAAAGGCCAAGCAAATGAATTTGTTATATGATACACAAAACCAACTCTGATGTGAATTATTAAACTGGATACCCTGGGTATAAACATGTATTAAACAGATTTGAAACATTCATTACCTATTTTATATTCTTATAAGTGCTACAAAATTAGCCCTCTATCATTCAGCCACAATAATATTATTTCCTGAAACATAATGTTTTTCACATTAGATATCTTTCCAATTTGTGTTTACTTATTATAAATTATTTTTGCTTTGCTTTTTTACTGCATCATGTTACGTTCTCCAAATTCCACAATCAAATTTACGAATATTAGACTTTATAACTAGTGCTACACGTAATCAATTTTTGCATATCACTTATGCATTATTTATACATAGTGTGACTGATACACACAAATAAGAAAAACAAGTATGTACCATTACGCAATAGTAATTAACACATTTCGTTAAATATTTGTAAAGGATAAAACAGATTTACACGTTTGAAATCGATTTAACAATTACACAATCTTGCAACAATTTATTTTTAATAATAACACTTAAAATTATTATTCTGTCATAAAGCACCACTTTTCAATTACTTTTAGTTTTCTTATTGATAACAGAAAATATTTGATAATTTGATAAAAGTTGTTATGGTTTACTAAAAAATAGAGAATTTTCAATTCAGTAACTGAAATTAGTATAGTGTTTGTTAATTTAATTTAATATAAAGGTTTAATTTCAGTTAAGGTAAAGGCAGAATTGACTTAAAATCATTGATACGCGTGAATTTGTTAAATTACATACTGTTGTTATCAGGATAATTCTCGTATAACAGATTCAATTGAAAAAAAGCGTAACACGCTTCTACTTATCTTATCTATTTCACTGTATGTGTAATAGAGTGTTGCTGTAACGTGAACATGTTGTTTATTATTTAACATATTCTACAGAGAAATAACAAATATATACATATGTATATATATGTATACATACATATATACATACAATTATAAGTTAATATTCATCGAACTTATTGTGGAATAAGTAGAAAAGTAACATATATTTGATAGTAATTTTGAAAGAAAGCACATCCGTGCATTGGTACTTTAATTAATTCCCCAAGGTCCCAGTGTTCATAGTCAGATATGATTCTCCGAAAGGATTATCGGTACTTAAATTTGTAAATTAAAAAAAGAAAGTGTAGATACATTGGCAGGGGCTAAACAAATTAAACGATAAAATATTTTAATAACATTGGAATCCATTCATTGCCCACAAAAAATTGTATCAGGCGGAACGCCTCTGGACATTTCGGTAAATATTTTATATTACAGTAATTCATCATTATTTTACATTTCGATGATAATACATTATGTTCTTCGTCTGAATTTGTCCGCGTTTCATTATAAGAATGGCGCTGATACAAAAGTACAACATGCAAAAAAACATGAAAAATATCAAACAGATATAGAAAAGAACTGCCATTCGTATATTGAAAACTTACGTTTAAACTATCTACATACAGAAATAACGAACTATAACACAGTTTGCGGAACCAATTAAAAATACACCTAGTCTAGAAAATGTGTGGATGTTAAATTAAATTGAATTTAACGTAAATAAAATGAACTGTCGATGGGAGGATGGCCGTGACGTTACTATTTGCGGAGCACATTCATATTTTAGTCTTGGCTCCTTGTATTCCATGTCTTCGTATCTCGGTCAGCTTCTTCTTTGTGTCCCATTCGACCTATTTACACTCCAAGACTTTTAAACATTATACAGGATAGTCGAAATATTTACATTGCTTCCCTTATTTATATTCTCCATGATCATCTCATGCGCTTCAAGACCTGCATCTCAATGTGATAGTTCGATAATAATCGTTGACAAATAACATTCTAGTAACTCCGAGCTCTTTTCATTCTCAATCGTACAACTCGCTGCACATTTTTTCCCTTCTTATATATTTTTTTTTTAATGATCGTCATTCGATGGTAGACTTTAAATGTATGCACAGTAGCATTCAAAAATCATCGGACACTTTGTTACTCGAATAAAAATACGAATGGCCAATAATCGTTTAAGTTTGCACAGTTACTTTATCGAATTATTTCACTTTTGTTTCAATCAATCTAACCGGACGCTAAGCAATTTTATAATTAATTTAAAAGATTAGAAAATTCTATAATAACTCGATCATTTTACCTAACCAGATAAAATGTTTCTATTAATTCAATTTAGAATTGCAACAAATATTTATATATGTATATATAAAAATAACAATTTTTGCAACGAAATTGCATCATTTATATAACTTGTAACGATTAAATTTAATTCTAAAATTCACTAATAAAAGAATCCGATGACTTGTGAACTGGATATCATTCGTACAATTATATTTGATTAATAATATGCACATATATGTAAATCATCCTAAATGCATGTATCGAATTTCAAAGTAAAATCATATATACGTGCGCTCTTCTTTTACATACGCAAATATTTTTCAATGTATCCATATGTATGTTCACCCTATTCACGAGGCCATAAATATGTCCATACATATCTATGATCATTGCTTTTGGTCATGAAGATATCAGACATAAAAAATATGTTATAATCTTTAAGCTCGTATCATTACTTCCTAAGGCAATCAATTAAATATTTGGATCGCAAGGTGCATCTCACATAAATGCCTACACACAGTATCCACATCCAATCAAACAATATCCGATATTAATTTAAAAAAAGAAACTTGTACTATAGTGTACTGATGGTTAGTATCATAGAACTTCTTCCAGTCACCGATACACACGTGTGTACATTGTTCTGACAACACACGTTTGGATATGCAGCCACATAAAAAAGTAAATTATTGTCTATAACATATGATTGACGTAACAAAACGTATCGCTGTAAATTTTGTATGTTCCCTGGTACGCTGATATATTATTTTGTCGAGTGAGTGGCTATGTGTGTGTATGTGTGTTTGAAAAAGTTCGTAATGAAAAAATTCATTGAGGAGAGAACGAGGGTGTACATTCTTTCTTTCTGTTTTTTGTCTTTTGTACTTATAATATTCCATTGTTCTGAGCTATAGCCATCGTCGGCTTTGAACGACTGCGAATCAAATTAAAATTAACTTAATTTTATCCATTATTGAGAAAGAGTCACATGCAAACGTACGACGGGAAATATGATTACTACAACGGTTACGTCTCCATTCGTTTTCAAATAATATTTTCCAAAAAACAACGCACTCTCTGGCTAAGGGAAACAAAAAGAAAAATAAATGCTAAGCACAACTGCAGTACACAGCCATCTACGTGTGTAAGCAATTAGTAATCTGGTCAGTACTGGATCGCGTCCCAGTTTTGTGCGAATATGTCTCTCTACGACTACTCACCCCCCGACATCTGATAGATCTTCGATAGCCTTATGGGGACCTCCTTTATTCGGAAGAGGTAGAAGAGGTATCTTTCCTGCGGAGCTCTCTTGCTGTTCTCGCAACTGGCGTCTTCGTTTTTTGCTCCATAGCTCATGACAATCTTGCCAAGTAGGAAGTTGCGGTGCCGGCATCCTAATTTGTCAAACGATAAATGTAGATATTTCAAGAATGGGACAATGAAAGCATGCAATTAAAAAAATTACGAAGAAATCATATATACATGTACAATCGATACACATATACATCCTCTGCCGAGGGTTACGCAAATTTTCAATACTTTATAATTTATCGCATAGCAATGTTCTCATTAGAAATAAGTTTAATTCAAAAAAGAAAACATACTGCTCTGGTTGAACATTTTTCAGCCAAGCACTTTTAAGCGCGTCAGCAGCCGTTATTCGTTTCTCGGGATCTAATTCTAACATTTTGTCTAACAGATCCAAGGCTGGCGCCGGCATAAACGAGAAATCTTCCCGTAGGCGTCTTCTATGGGACTTTTTTGGTTTGAGTGTGTGCCACAACGGCAATTTTATCACAGAAGGCCAAACGGCGGGTGTCGGTGTGCCACAGACTCTGGAAATCATCTCCAATTGCATCATCTCTATGTTCGCCTTGAGAAAAGAAATGATAATATTCGTGTCAAACATAGTGATTATTCCAAGACATTTATTTAACCCTTTGCGGACGTGGATCTGCTGATAGTTGTCCAAACAGTATCACTGTTCTACGACTTCGAGTAATTTAAAAAAAAAATCATTGCTATAAATAAAGATCAGATTTTTCGTCAATGAGTTATAACACTCTGTCCGCAAAGGGTTAATATTAAATGTTCGTACCTGGAACAGCGGTTTCTTAGAAAATAATTCTCCTAAAATACAACCACAACTCCAGACGTCTATTGCAGGTCCGTAACGTTCTTCACCTAACAGCAACTCAGGCGGTCTATACCACAAAGTGATTACTTTATTTGTGTAAGGTCGCTGCCTATCCTCGGCATTGTAAAGTCTCGCAAGTCCAAAGTCTGCTAACTTTACTTCCCCCCTGTAAAGATTACATGATCATGTTCTTTTTTGAATAATCAACACTTCATCAAAGTCACTGCCGTTTACGCGAATTACGTACTTATTGTTCATCAATATGTTTGAACACTTTATGTCTCTGTGTAAAAAGTTTTTACTGTGGCAGTAATTTAAACCGTCTAACAGTTGCTTCATTATGCTCGCGTTGTTCATCTCGTTAAAGTCCACCATTCCAGATTCTAGGAGACCCATCAAATCATGGTCCATGTACTCGAATACGAGGTAGAACGACCCTTTATCCTGTAAAGTCAATAATGCATGTAGTCCATTGCAATCTCATGTATTTTACAATTAGAGCAATTACAACTTCTTTGACGTTCGAAAGAAGAAAATTAGTTATCTAATTCTCTAACAGAACATTGTTAACACCAGGTTTACAAAGCACTAAAAGTGACTATATTACATACTACTTTATAAAAATAAGAAGAATGTGTATATCCAAATGTTTTAAATAATATATACCCAAAGAAATAAATTCGTCAAATAAATCCTCGTGGAAGCCACCTCTACAATCTCGACAATCCTAAATTAACCCTTTCCGGTCCTACGTCAAGTTAGACTTGTCGCTAATTTTTACACTGATAGTCAATTATTATACTGATTTATATCGCATTCATTAATAATGACACCTAGCAAGAATCGCAGTATCCTTCAGCTGTTCTACATAAGCTGGCGAAGCTACACATGGAAATATAAATGAGAGTTCTGAAATAAAACGGAGAAAACATATTGGACCGCAAAAGGTTGGAAATATTAGAATGCCTCTCGTGAACTGTACAGCTTATCGAGCAAACCTCAAATACCTTTCTGAAGTCTAAGGCATCCTGTTTGTCCGTGACAATCTCTCTCAAGTTAACAATGTTCTTGTGATTCAGCTGTCTCAGGATTTTGATCTCGCGCACCGCCGTGATCGGAAATCCTTCTTTCTCGTTTTCCAGGCGTACTTTCTTCAACGCGACGAGCACGCTGGCTCGTTTATCTTGAGCCTTGTACACCTGGCCGTAGGTACCCTCTCCGATCTGCGCAATGACTTCGAACACGTCGACGCATCGTTCTCCCCAATCTTTGCCACCGGAAGCCGACATAGGCGTGTGACAATTCCTCGAACTTCTACGTTTCAGGATTTTTGGTCTCTTTAGCTTCGGTTTCGGCGGAACACGTTCGACCTTCGTGCGGGGCGGCGTTGCATTTGGATCATCCTCTCCGCTTAGGTCTTCAGACCCAGGAACTACTGCAAAGCAACCAAACACGTTATTTCTATCGGTCGCACTGTTCAACGTGCACTTGGACTTGCTACTTCAAGTCGTGTCTGATGCATTAGCGTTTGACTCGCGTCAGAAACGTTCACGCCAAGTTGCCCGAAAGCGTTCGAATTCGTTGAACAGTGGTATTCGCATCGACAGATCATCTTATAACAGAGTTGGGCAAAAATTACTACGAATAACGAATGAACTGTCACGCTTGTAATTCGAGTAATGCCCAACTCTGTTGTGTGAAGTGCATTAATATACCTGGAGGCATAGGCAAGTCTTTGATACTCTTCTTCTGCGGCGGTTTCGGAGTGGACGCGGGGAACTTCATTTGCGCTTTGCTAGGTGGACTCGGAGACCTACTCGGCGGCGAGTCTATACTCTCCAAATCATTCTGATTAATTCCGGGTGGTAATGGTAACCGTGACAGACTTTTCGTTTTGAATGCCACGATAGGGGGTTTAGGGGGATCTACAGACTTAAGAGGAACCAAGTTATTTGGAGGATTGAACTTCGACATGGCAGTATTGGGCGCCGGAACGGGAATCGGTATTGGTGGCGGCGGTACGGACAGGTTCGGTAGAACAGGTACTGGTACAGGGATAGGCACTGGCATAGACGGTTGCGGTATGCAGGACGCGTTCACGGGATCAGACTGTGGTAACGGGGGCGCTTGTACATTGGTAACGGTCGGGAAGTTCGGGCTACTTGTAACAGTCACTGGACAATTGTTAGACGCAGTGGTTGTAGGTGAAGTATATACAACAGTTGGAGGCTGATTACCTCCGGGCATTAAGTTCGATGCACTGACAGACTGTGCTACCATGGGCAACGGGGGTGTCTTTCCCGCGATTCCACTATCGTCCGACACCGGGACAGGGATATCCACAACGTCAACAGACTTTATGCTCTCGTTCATCCCCTTCGCTTGGTCTTTGTGATTCACGTATTTGTCTTTGTTTTCCGCGGAAGAAGCTTTGTTTTCGGAGGACGCATTGCTACCGTCTTTATCGTCGGTTCCCTCTATGATCTGAACCTCGTCCTGGTTCACGGCTTTCTCTTTAGCTGCTTGTAGCTTCTTGAACGCAAGCTCCCGCATGTTCCTGTCCTTCACCAATTCGGCGAATAGACTGGTCTCGCTGATCTTTGCTTGTACTCGAAGGTTTCTCGCGGTGATGCTAGACGGACTTCTCGGCCTGGGTCTGTGTGGCGAAGGAGACGGTATCCGCGAGGGACGAGGACTCTTCGATTTGTGCTTCCTCGTAGACTTGTGTGACTTGCTCGGAGAACGAGACTTCTTCGGGGTTCGACTTCGTCGACGCGAACGCGACCTTGATCGCGATTGGATCTTCCGCCATCTTCCGGGACTCCGAGATCGCGAACGGGAAAGAGGCAAGTGCAACCTGGAACAAGGATTCTCGTTAATTATCAAATCATCAACAGCTAACGATATATATTCAGGTTCTATACAGTATATTCGTTTTAAATGTAATTCATATACAATACCTGCTCCCAGTGGGACTTCTAGTCGACCTTGATTTTCTTTTATCCCTCCTGTCCTTTTCATGATGTCTGTGTCGGCGATCAGGCTCGTCGCGTCTTCTACGTTTACTCGAGGGTGGCGAGTTAACAGGATCTCCTCTGCGTCGATGACTAACAGGACTCGGGCTGAATTCCCGCCTCCTCGAGGGACTAGGACTGTGCCTGATTCTGTGCACCATGGGACTTGGACTGAAGTCTCTTCTCCTTGCCGGACTATGGTCTCTCCGTCTCGATGGTGGACTGGGACTGTGTGGTCTCCTACGACTTGTGCTGATCGTAGGCCCCGGACTAATGCTGTTACGTCGAGCGTGAATATTAGGACTATGTTTCTGTCTCTCTGGCGTATGTTTCATCGTAGACATGTTTGCTTTGTTGTTCTCCGGCGTTGTTGTTCTTGGCGGTAACAAAGGAGTGTGCGGCGATTCCGTTGGTCTCGGGGGAAGTGGTGGTGGTGTTACGTTCCGAGGTTGCCTGGACAGTACAAGCTCGACGTCGCTGAACTCTCTCAGCTCTTGAGGTGTAGCAGGCGAAATCGGCGAAGTACTGTCCTTCAATGGTAGAGGAGGTGACTCGGACCAATTTCCAACTGGTTTCTCGCGTTCCGGACTTATAATGATCTCGTCCGGTATACGATGCGGACTCATACTATGAGAATGTCTCTTGGACTTTCGTTTCTTCTTCTTGCCAGAACTGGACGAGGGACTAAGGCTTCTTTTCTTCTTCTTCTCGCGTTTGTGTTTCTTTTCTTTTCTTCTCGCATAGCGCCTAGACTCCTCTTCGTACTCGGGTGTGCCACCATGCATCGTCGACGGTTGCTGCTCGTTGGGCGAGTAATGTCTGCTGGAATGCCTGTGCTGGACCGGTGGAGATGGTGAAAGACTAATTGGCGATGCTCCCAGAGCTCGCACGGGACTCCCGCCATAATAACGTCTCTGTAAAACTGTTTCAGGTACTTCTCCGTCCGTGTAGCTATTACCTCTACTGTCCTCCGACTGAATCTCCCCTGCTTCCGGCTCGGACAAGTCTTCGCTGCTCACATCCGAGTATTCAACCAAAGGCTTAACTATGGAAGAGGCTACGGTTGGTACATTCTCTATAGATTTGTCTCTGGACCTCTTTTTCTTCTTTTTTCCGGAACTCTTACTTTTTCCATGCCGTCTGTGCTTCTTGTCGGAACCCTCGAAATTGTGACGGTTTATATCACTGCCTGTACTGTCTCTCCTGCGCGATCGAAATCTTCCATTACGTTCGGCTCGTTCGATATCACGACTGCCAGGCATGTCACCTACTGAAGCGTACAAACATTTCAGTGTATACAAATAACATACATTGCATTTACTAATTATATAATTATAAGCTTTAAATATTATCTATAGTGTCCGCAGACCTGCGAGTATTCCTAAATATTTTTCTTGTAAGATTAAAAATATTACAGTGTTATGATATATAAGAATGATCACTGTGTAGTGCATGTTACTTACATGAATAACACAAAAAACCCTACAAACAATGGAATCACATTTCTTTAAATACCCACAAACAATTAGTGGGGATTGATTTGCAATCAACCTCGATTTCTCAATTATTTATAATATCATTATTCTATTTATACTCACTACTTATCGGAATACTTAATATTAAGTAGTATAAAATGTTTTAAGGGTAAAATAATTATTTCTGTTCTCTCTCTTTCAATACTTTGATACTGATCGTCATGGATATAACACACGCACATAACAATCACACATGAAAAGACGACACACGAACACGCACATGTATAGTTTAGTCGACGTAACAATACTTTCGAATAACACGTATTTGTTAAGAAACCGAAAAATTAACGGGGAACCGCGGTGAATCGCGATATTTTCGGGATATACGCGAGAGAACTCATTCAACTCGAACGTATGACTTGTCGATCAAGGAAACGTATAGTTGAAAAGAATTTCTCGGTCGACCTAGCGTAGCCGCCATTATTAACGACTAGGTGGCAAGGGAGTTGCCCAGTTTTTGGAATAGAAAGTTGCTCGGTGTTTCCGACAGATTTCTACGTCGACGACGAACGTTGGTACTCACGTGCAATGTAAGTCTTGCGATATCACGCCGAATGTTGGGTTCCTTTGCATCGGGCTGGGTCCAACGTAGCGATGAGTGTAATGGTTACGTTCGTTGCTCCGTATACAGTCTCACAACATATTACGTTACATAGATCGTAACAATTCAATGTTCAGGCAATCATATTTTTATAGATTTACTAGCCGATGCATCATATATCATGAGTTTTCTTTGGATTGTATTTGGCTTTCTCATAAAGGTAGCTCAGTAAGTAGAAGCCATTAACCATTAGCACGTCATTATTGTCTGACGTAACAAGCGACAAGTGCTGCGCTCTTTCGGTCTTGCCGGAAAGAAACCGAAATTGTGGATGATCTTAAGTCTCGTTCTATTCGATACAATTGGTCGAACTAATTTACATTTTGCACCTATTTATAAATATATGTAAACCTGTAATTAAATGTTCATCGACGGATAAAATCGTTCTAAATGCAATTGAGACGCGAAGGGTTTGCAGAAATATTTGCCATTACATTGAAAATATTTTAGAAAGACTAGTCTCGAATTATTATGCTCGCATTATATTTTCATATTAATTGCAAGTAATATTATACATGATATACCAAAAAGTTGGATTGTAACCCAGAGGAATGATTCTAAGCAACTTCTTCCTTTGCCAATTCGTGCCGAAACACTTTGTTTTCCAGTTATTAACGAAAGACACGGACCAATCAGAACGCAGCAACGATGAACGTTGTTGGACTCCGTTAATTGTTGCCGTGGTCTAATTGGTCTTTCATTGACAACTCGAAAATAAATAAACGAATCGTTTAATATGTACATGTTATTGCTTCATTGATTTTTCATTTTGTTCATAGGGTTATCATATGTTTACTCATTTTACAAATATATTGTAATTTATATAATTCGGCACAGAACGAACAACATTCTGTCATGAGAACGCTGCATTATGATCTCGATCTAAACGTATACTTCGTACAAATTCGAGTCAAGACATAATTGTTTAATCCGTTAACTGACTCGAAAAACAAGGAAGAAGACTAAACCGAGCATATCTGAAAAATCGTATATTTAGTATAGTGCTTTTGTGTTTGTCAGCTAAGAGAATTGAAGCATGGGGGAACGTTATAATATTCATAGTCAATTGGAGCATTTGCAGTCAAAATACATTGGCACAGGACACGCTGACACAACAAAGTTTGAATGGCTTGTGAATCAACACCGTGATTCATGCAGTTCGTATATGGGACACTATGATTTATTAAATTTCTTCGCAATTGCCGAGAACGAAGCAAAAGCGCGAGTACGGTTTAATCTTATGGAGAAAATGTTGCAACCTTGTGGCCCACCTCCGGAGAAGCCGGAAGATTAATTTTTCGAATAATTTATTGTATGTGAGCTGCGAACGTATTAAAGTGATTAAAAATATTTCACAGTTTTATTTTGTAAATTATATATCTACCGTGAAATAAAGTTTAGTTTAATTAAATTTTTAGTTTGAACAGACTTTTTTTATTATCGACGTTTATAACCTGTGTGACAATCTCATCACGTGTTTAGATCGTGAAATATTTAAATTACGTATTTGTAATATTCGAAACACAGTGGCGTCATTTTTTGTGTCAAAATGCCGATTTCATGTTCAAGAAATTGTGGAAAAGATGCCACTCTAAAAGTAAGTTAATAATTTTTTCCATTAACGTTTTCATATTGTTTAGTGTCTCTCGATTAATCAGATGTTTAAAAGAATAATGCATTCAATTGCAGAGACCTAAAACAGGACATGCGTTGTGCAGAGAATGCTTTTTTGTAGCATTCGAGTCTGAAATTCATCACACTATTACAGTAGGAAAATTATTCAAATCAGGCGACAAAGTTGCTATTGGAGCATCAGGAGGAAAAGATTCAACTGTTCTAGCGTATGTGTTGAAAACTTTGAATGAGAGATACAATTATGGAATTGATCTGTTTCTTTTGTCAATTGATGAAGGAATTACTGGTATACCATGCTAAGATATTATGATTTTACATAACCTAATGAATCTCCTATGACAAGTTTTTGATTTTTAGGATACAGGGACGATAGTTTAAAAACAGTTGAACAAAACAGAAAAGATTATGGGTTACCATTAAAAATATTATCTTACAAAGAGTTGTATGGATGGACTATGGATGAAATTGTAGCAGAAGTATGAATACAGATTTCTTTTGATATTGGGTCAACTATATTAAATTAATGTTCATTATATTTTAGATAGGAAAAAAAAATAATTGTACCTTTTGCGGCGTTTTTCGAAGACAAGCATTAGACAGAGGTGCAGCCCTGTTAGGAGTAGACTGCATTGCAACTGGTCATAATGCAGATGACATAGCAGAGACAGTTATCATGAATATTTTACGTGGGGACATTGCAAGACTGCAAAGATGTACTTCAGTTGTGACTGTAAGAGTTTTTTTGGAAATATTTATGCAATTTGTATATGGGTTACCTATTTTAAATGCTCTACTTTCTATAATAACAAAATTATCTTTTGCAATTTAGGCAGGAGCAGATTGCATAAAACGATGCAAACCGCTCAAGTATGCCTATGAGAAGGAGATTGTGATGTATGCGTATTTCAAACATTTAGTATATTTCTCGACCGAATGTATATTTGCACCAAATGCATACAGGGGTCATGCGAGAACATTTCTGAAGGATTTAGAGAAGATTAGACCCTCGTCCATTTTAGATATTATACATTCTGGTAAATGAAATTCTGCTGAAACCTTTATGCAGAAAACTCCCTCTTATGTGTTCGGATTAACCAGCTCAAGATCCAGTTCCATATGAGTTGAATAAGAGGGAGTTTATCGTATTAAAATAATTATTGATAACTAATGCGCGAATAAATGTATTTTGCGACAGGGGAAACATTACAAGTAAAAGGTACTGTGAAAATGCCGGAAAGGAGGAGCTGTTCCCGTTGCGGATTTGTCTCGAGTCAAGAGATATGTAAAGCTTGCATCATGCTGGAAGGTTTAAATAGAGGACTACCGAAACTTGGCATTGGAAAAACCAATAAAATTAAACGCACGATGGATTCATTCAATGAGACGGTGGATAGCATCAAACACGACGCTGAGAAAGAGAAACGGGAAGCTTTAGAATTTTGAAATTTTTATACATGATGTACTAGCGTGTATAATAAATGAAAGTATATCATATATTTTCATTTTTCTCTTTACAATAGTCTTGTAATTATGAGAAACTATAACAACCGCTAGATTCGTTTTTTTAGCCCCTCTTTATCACTTAAAGACCTTCGGAGTAAACTTGAATAATTTTATTTTAAAATCTATTTTAAGTTATATATGCAGCAGCTTTCTGCATTATTGGAGCTCTACATAGAGGACAATCGTTAGTAATGTCGTTGGAACAATCTTCGCATAGGCAGACGTGTCCACATGGAAGAAGAATAATTTCAAGCGGATTTTCACGACATACAACGCACAACTGATTCTGCTGGAGAACGGTGTCTCTCACTCTTTGCCGTCTTTCTCTCCGAGATGCGGAAAGTGATTGCCTCAGCTCTTCTGCCAATCTTTGCTCTGTTCTATCTTTCCAATAACGTCGAAGAACTATTCCGCCAATCAATAAACCGATTGCGCCAAACATAAAACTTAAAAGTCTAAAACAAAATATAATCGATAATGTTATTGTCTTGCAGTTGGTTGTATCACAAGATAGTGAATACCAGTAATTGAACACACCTGTATGTTCTCTTTCGCTCATCTAACTTTTTAACTAATGAAGTAATTGACATGCTTGTTAAATAAAATGGCATTCCATTTGTTGGGGGTTGTAACGAAATAGTATTAGTTTTACTTTTCGTCAATTCGCCTATACCTGTAATTAGTGTACCATCGCGAAGTATTTCTTCTGTAGACTGCATACCTCGTTGACGTATACCTAAAATTATCATGAAATGTTAATGATTAGAAATATTAAGCAGAGTAGTGAATTCTGTATTATATTTCTAACCTGTAAAGAAACCCCATAAATGGTCTGTAAACGATGGTACAGTTGATTTGAAGGTATTTGATACTACATCCAAGTCTAAAATATCAGCTGACAATGGTTCTAATACTGTCACGGTTTTAGAACCTTGTTGCAAACCAAATGGTACAACATTATATACTTTGTGAACTGTGTGCTCTTGATCTGACCTATAGATAATAAAAACAAATGAATAATTTATAACTGTGAGATAATACGTCTCTGTTTATGTCATATTTAAAAGAAATTTAACATACCAGAAACCAGCAGTAGTTCTGGCTACAACATGTTCTTTAATTTTGAGCTTTCGAACAACACCGGTTATCTTTGAGTCATTGAGGCTAACTAATGTGTTTTGTAAAGGTTTAACAAAGCCTCTGATTGCTATGTAGCATATCTTGTTATCAGGGTGTTTGTCAATAAGGCTCTCCAACTGTGGACCAACCTCGTGAACCTCCACCTCCTGTGAAGAAACTGAACATTCTGAGGTATATTTAAACATTACATTATTTTAACATATTATATTTTATTCTTTATAGTCCCTTGGTCTTTTACTTATTCTTCATGTTCTCTCTGAGTCTATTTGAAAAGAAAATCAAGCCTGTCTTGCTCTTACAATTGAAATTATCTGGTTTGTACTAATTCTAAGTTTCTTATAACACGGTTTGCGTAGAACACGTGTGTGGAACACGTGACGTTATGGAGAATTGATTATAATGCTGGAATTACGTGACAAAAGCAATGCTCATCGTGCGGTGGGGTTAGATTTTGAGAACTATTAAATTTGCATGGAACTCAATAAGTAGCTATGCGATAACAAAGATCTTGCTTACCTGGACTGCACGGCTCGCATTTCTACAGGAGAAAAACTGTTTCAAACAAATACCGATGATGACACTGTCAATTCCGAGTGCTATTATTTCTCCTACATAGTCCATGACTAGGTTATGTTAGGAGAAATTACAAGGTTATTGTTTATGATTATCATTCGTTGCATGCGACTAACTTTAATTCGTCAGGAATTCCATCGACAACATTTTTAATATTTTGTATCTGATAACACGCGATTTTTAAAGATACAATTCAGCCAAAGAATTATAAAAGCAACCAGTTACAAATAATGTCAGACCTAATTGTGACTATCACGTTGTCAAGACTGTTCGAACATAAGATTGCTCGACTGACATTCTTTTTTTCTCCGTTGGCAACCCTGATTATGGGTTTAAAGTTTGAAGTTTTGCTTTTTGCGAAATGTAGTTGTTAGTCAATTGTTGTTGAAGTGTTTCTACGAATTCGGGTAAGTTTAAACAATATCTTTCAAAGAACCACCAAGGTATTAATTGTTAATGTTAATAACTTATAATACAATATATTATAGTATTAGTTTAAATGTGTAACATAAGTGTGGGTTGGACAGCTATTGCGACTAGAAACATATTTATCTTCAATAACTAAACCAACCGTTCTTATTTTACAATTAATCAAATTTTGAAGATGCTTTCATTGGAAATTATCGCAGAGCTTCTTTCAATTAAGTATACGCCATAATAAAAGTTCTGTAGAATCAGAATAAATTCAATCTTGTCATTTACAAAAAGCAATATACACTGATGCTCACTATTCTGCTTAATAGGTTAAGTTTTGAAGGAGCAGGTTCTAAAATCTGTAACTGAGAGAGATGGAACAACATTTTTGTGAGAAAAGAAATTTTATTGGTAACGTAGAGACGATTCGAACACGTATAAACGGTATGTATAAAAGTATAAAAAATAAATAGCGATGGCGCTGCGACTTTGCAAGTCTTAATGAGAGCGAATCCATCGTGACGTGTCACGATCGTAATTCGATGACGATAACTTCACTAGTGACAAATAATGACGATAACAATTATCATAATAAGAATAATTGACGTTGTACTTAATCTTATGGTAAATCTCTCTATCATTCGACGCACAATTTATTCTCTCATGCACATGAATCTATTTCTCTCTCTCACTCTCTCTCTCTCTCGCTCGTTCTCTCTTTACACTTGAACACTAATCATTTGTTAAATTTGAGTGATGGAGATCAATGCCGTAATATAAATAAACTAGATTCGCAGATTTTATTTCTTGTCTCGAGGATTTCTCACACATTTTTTTTTTTGGTTTTCTACCGAATTTGTCGAATATCTTTTTCTTTGCAAAATATTTCAAATATTTCGTTCAATTCACTATCTAGAGTCTACGCAACGTTCTACAGAAATTAAACCGAACAGCGAAGTGTACATTTCGGGTTTAAGAATAAAACATCGTTTCTGTTTGCGAATTCCAGCTCGCGTATCATGTGTCCGACATAAATATAGAATATCTAAAAATTCGCTATACGATCCGTGACTATTCTTCCTTTTCGAAGATGAATTTAAAAACAAAACGAAACGCGAAATCGATCCTTTCCATCCGTAGTTTCGAAACGAAAATATTGTCTCGTTTAAAAATCCCGCGTCGAGTTTAATGGGGGTTGCGTTCGTATGCGCACGGGCGTGTGCGCGCGCATTCGCGCGATCTTTGAATTTTCAAACGTTGTTTTCGCGAAATCTACGCACGAGAAATAAATTAACTCGACGTTCCTCGATATCGGTCGTTAGATTTCGAAACATTCCGTGTCCTATTGCTTTCTAATGATTCGCTCGTGTGCTCGGAATGCAAGACGTCTAACATTTTATAAAAAGAAAAAGAACACCACGTGCCAGCGTGTTTTGAAATCGATAGTATCGATAGTATCGGTATGTCTTATTCCTTTTTCAGGTTATCTTAACCTAACTTTTTTTAAACACTAGGTTTACGGGACCTGTCGAAATGGCGGATTCTAACATTTTCCATTTACGATTATTGAGATTGCAAAAACGATATTCAAGAAATTTATTGCTATGGGTATGTATTACTTATGAAACGTTTAAACATTCGGATAGAACACGTTCTTGTTATTTTTACGATGTAAGATAAAATCGTCGCTTCTAGTGTTCCGTAAACCTCCGGTGTTAATCTACATAAATAATGAATTTTAGTTCTCGGGAGAGGCGTTGGCGATTCAGCGTGATTTTCGCGACCTCTTTCCGCTGAATTTCTTTTTCGGTTTGCTCTACGTACAGTTGCTCGCAATTGCCCGTCTCGGAGCAATCGCGATTGAGGTTAATCACGGCCGGCAATAACGGTGATTAAATTTGAACTTTGCGCGGGAATGCACACCCGCTCGAATTAAGCGAATCGCAAATAGAGCTGGGTAAAATATTATATTCGAATAGTAAACAGCATATATGCATTTTCAGAAACAACATATTTCGTTTGTTTGTGAAAGTTTTCAACTTCAAGAAATGTTATTAATATTTCCTCAGTCTATTTTCGTCGTCAAAAGATATTTCCAGCGCAAAATTCAAATATTTTATCTTTCAAATCAGCATAATAAAAATATTCCATTTTGCGCTGTAAACTTTATTCCCGTGGCGATTGCAAGCAACTTTTTCCTTTACAAAAATGTCGTCCGTTGCTTCGTTTCCGAGTTATCAACGAAAAACATGGACCAATCGAACGTATCCGCCCCCCTGCTCCGATTGGTCCACGGTTTTCGTTGATAACTCGACAACGAGGCTTCGAATCGCGAAATGGCAAAGGGAAAAGTTTCTCGGGATAACTCCAGGAATCAATAATAACAAACTTTATCGTTTATTTGAAACAGTATTTTATTCCAATTATGGAACAAGGACTATTTCAAATAGTATTTGCAACAATGTTTCTATAAAATCTTACCCAAGTCTGATTACGAAGAAAAGGAATGATTGATCGTTGCGAGAAGGTGCAAACCCTTGCGTAAAAATGGCCGGGTCACCGGAGACCGTAACGAACACACAGTCTGACAATTTACAATCGACAACGAAATAAAATAAATAAACAATTCTCTACGAATCTTTCGACAATTTGTATTTGTAAATTGACCACCGCGACTAGTGCAACTCGTAAGAATTTGGCCTAGATAATCCTCGAGCCTAGATCTCGGTTCGAGGCTGAACGTTTGTGCGTTGCTTGTCGGCTTCCGTGAAACTAGTGGCTACAGAAGAGTGTGCGGTAAAGTCGCGTTAAATGCCACCATCACGGGTCCAAAATGCTCAACTTATCGCGTACACAGAACGTCCTAAAAATATTCGAGTTTCTTGAAAGGGTGGATTCCCGAGGTTATTCCAAGACACTCTTTCCTTTGCAAAAATATCATCCGTTGCTTCGTTTCCGTGTTATCAACGAAAAAACACGGACCAATCGCGACAGCACCGAACGTATCCGCCCCCCTGCTCCGATTGGTCCGCGTTTTTCGTTGATAACTCGACAACGGGACGACGAATCGCGAAATGGCAAAGGGAAAAGTTTCTCAGAATAACCCCAGGAGTCAACCAGAAATCTCTTTCAAGGGATTCGAACATTTTCGGGACACCCTGTAGGCAAGAATTAAAAGTTCCAACGATTTAAATTGCTTTCAGAGTTTCGCGTTACATCTCTAGAAGCGTACCCCGCAGCAACGGGGAGAATACTGTGGCAGTTGTCGCGTAGTTATTCCACGCAGTTATCGTGTAATTGGTAATTGGACTCGAGAGCTGGTGGCAGTTAACGCGTCTTCGCCGTATGAACGTGTAGCGAAGCAGGTTCGCGCGAATCACGCGTGACAGGGCAGTGATAGGACGATTAACTCTTTCATGGGAAAACTCCCGTAGGTCCCAGAGATCGGGGCCAGTCCCTCGAATTTGATGCTCCGTGTTGATGCACGACAACGTGGGAATCGCGAGTACACCGAATCGTTTCCGCGGCTGCTAAGCCCGCCGAAAGCTTCTCCTATTTGTCGAACGTCTTTACGACCGGATCGCGTTCGGCTTGTCGCGCTCTAGATAAAGACGATTTCCCTCGCAACGACCTGTAATCTCGTGTTTGCTCGACGCGTCACTGATTATCCAATACCTGTTGCAAATTTACGGGGCAGTAAACGAGCGATCCTGCAGCCAGAGGATAGCTCATCCACTCTCGAATTCGATCAATTTCAACGTGTCCTAGTTCAGCGACGACCGATCCGCGGACTTTTACGAAAATGGCGCCTTCGTCGCAGGTCGTATCAACTCCGGCAATCTCCTTCCTTCTTTCATTAATTAATGAAAATTATAATTTTGCACCGTGGACAATTACGCGTACCCTAATTCTTCCGGTCGTTCCGAAGTTTGACGTTTCTCTCTGGTTTTCCTTACGAGCGATCGCTCGTCTCTTTAAAATCGTTCAGTCGGTTCTAAGTCGTTCGAAATCACTCTAAAACGGGACTCTAGATTCCTCGCGACTAGCCTACTTACTTTCTCTCTCTCTGTCTCTCTTTCTCTGTCTCTCTCGTTTTCGGAAAATCGTTTGCTACCCTAAACCGATCCTCCCGCTCCGACTCTCCTCCGTGTTTCGACGAGCGGGTTGGTCCTTTTCGCTTGAAACAACGCTGCTCGATCTATCAAGAACCCCGATCATTCTCTCGTTAAAAGTCCGCTAAAAATCGGTCCGAGTTTCCGAAACCGATGCCTCCTGACCGTTTCGGTGAAACACACCTTGGGGTTGCTCGTCTCTCGTCGCCGATCCTAATCGATCGCGCGCGATCGTTGCCCAGTGGCGAAACGGAGAGACGATTGTCAATGAAAGGGCGCCGCTTCGAGCCACCCAGCTCCAAAAGGGACCTCGTCAAGGTAGCGTGTGATCGGCTCTCCTCGCGTTATCATTCGAAGCAACTCGTTCACAAGCGGCTCGGTGAACGACTGTCAACAGGTGAGCACCGACACTGTCCGTGTCGCGTTCGTGGCAGCGATTCGTCAAGGTCCTCGCCGTGGCCAGGACGTTCTCCAGGTCGACCCTAAGCCGGCACTTGGACCACCGGCCTGTGGATCGGCACCGAGATCACGTAGATGTCCAACTTCTCGCCGGACGCCTTGTCCACGATCTCGCCGTAATTCACCGAGTCGTACGGCGGAGGTGCGAACAGGTGATACGGAGGAGGCGGTGTCTCGGTGATCACCTGGCTGCCGTTCATCACCTCCGCTCGCTGGGCGTACGGCACCGTCAACGGACGACCTCCGCGACGACAACACCACTCCGAACAGCTCACTATCAGGAAGAACGCTACCAGACCGCCGAACGAACCGATGTACCACACGATCGACCAAGGGTCCAAAGGATTCTGCTCGTCCCCGTTCACTGGAACAAACAGAAACCGACCTATGAAGGACAAGCTTGCGTTAATAAATTTCTGCAGCAGGCGGATGGAACCCTTTCGCTACCAGGACACTTCATTCCGATCGCTGTGCCGTTCAAGATGACTCGATTCCGGATTCAATCGGTATCAGCTACTCGATTCCGATTCGAACTGTTCCAAATTTATATTGATTCTCGTTTTTTCTCAAGTTGAATATTTTCAATTCCGGAATTAATACGTTTTCCGATTCGAATTGGATCACGTAAAAATTTATAACAGTTTCTTGAACTATTTCTACACTTTGGAACAGCTTACTTCGATCGAAAAATTGTTAATATTTTACGCAAACATAATTGAAAAGGGTCACCGTCCCAAATAGCACGCCTTTAAATTTTTATTCTTACAGGAGATGAACTATATCTCGAAGGATCGAAAGGATAGCGAAAAGGTTCAAAGTTTCTTAGAAGATCGAGCGTTTGCATATCGTCGAGAGACTTGCAGATCTTTATGCAAAATAATAATTATTCCAATGGATTGCACAACGCAGTGAGCCTACAAAAACGTCCGTGCTCTTCTTCGTGGCTTTGCCAAGTTTTAAACAATCGTATCGATACTCTCAAATATGTTTTAACACTTTAACTGCCAGAACAATATAAAAAATTGCACAAAATCAAAGTAATTTATTCGATGAAACAACAATTTAAAGTTTAAAATGTACAACACATAGTAGTTATCCTTCGACCTTCTCGTATTCTCCAGATTTCATAAATGTAGTGCAACGATTATATTAATGTAGAAATTTATTTTAAAAAAATGGATAAATTAATCTGTCACCCATATGTGGGTGACATGGCAGTCAAAGTGTTAAACGATCATCCACGTCCGTCGCAAAAACGCATAAACTCTTCAGATCAATTTTAAAGAAATAAAAATCGCCGTACTGTTATTAACACTTTATCGACCGGAAGCCTATTAATAGGCTTTTCAATATTCGCGCTGTATCAAAAAGAAGCTTAAAATTCTATTTTTACATTCCAATTTGTAACAACATTATTAGACAATATTATTGGGGATGCATTGTTGATCCGCAATAAAAATTGCTGTCAGCCTTGAAGGACCCATTAAAAAGTTTTCAGTCATGGATCATGGGCCTTACAAAAATTCTGAAATAATCGCCGGTCGATAAAGTGTTAAAAATAATGTTACATCGTTATATTTGCATTTAAGAAATCGGTCGAAATTTAAATATTGCACGTACGGATAATAGCAATAAACATTATAAGCACGAAAGGAAATGTATCATGCACAAGGGAATTATTCTATATCAAAAAGTGTCTTTTTTTTGGAATTGAAATAACTTGGAGTGCAAAGGGTTAACAAATATAAACCATGTGACAGAGTTATCGTCGATATGTTAGAACGTCAGGTTGTAACGCCGTTAGACGATGCTCTTTCGAGCTGTCGATTCCCCGGGGCGGACGGGTTGTCTCGTAACAATAAATACAAATTGTTCTCGGTGTCCGCGAGAGGTTGACGGAGGCTAGATGACGTGTTTCATTAGCCTCCGACCATAAATTCCCCGGCGGTTCGCGCCGAATCAATCCCGGAATTGATTTAGCTCAATCGCGATCCAGCCGTACGCGCGCGCTCGCGCTCTTATGTAAATTAAGCCTCGCCGATGTACGATCGAACAACGAATCCCGTTAATGAGCTCAACGAGAGTTAACCAACCGCTCCGAAACTATAAATAACGAGCAATAACCGACCGTCGCGGTGCTACGGACTCTCCTCTTCGCTGCAACGCGATTCGTGAACCGGCGGATGTGACCGATAGCGTTGATAAATTCAAGTTTACACGCTCGCCACGGCGATCACTATGCACTGAACAACCGTTTTCTTTTCCCGCGAACGATCTTCTACGCTAAAATCGAATTCGGGACTTGCGAAGTGCAGTTAAATGCGATTCAGAGCTTTCGAAGTACGCTAGATTGCGATTCGGGGCTCGCAAAGTGGAATTAACCCTTTGCACTCGAACGGTGACTCTCGGGCACCATTGAAAATAGCTGCGGAACTGTTTAACACTTTAACTGGCCAACGAACAGCCTTAAAAATTCCACAAAATCAAAGTGATTTATTTAATGCAGCAACAATTGAAAACTTAAAATGTCTGACACATAGTTATCGTTTAAACTTCTTGTAGTCTCTAGAAATGAGTTAAATTTAGTGCAATGAATATATTAATGTACAAATTTATTTTTAAACATGGACAAACAATTCCATATATGGGTGACATGGCAGTCAAAGTGTTAAAACAATCTTTACATCGCTATGGTATCAAAGAAATTCGTAAAAATTTAATCGTTACAAGCTCGAGCAATAGTAAACAAATTTTGTACGCATAAGATGAAAATATTCTAGGTAATAAAACATGCCTTGGAGTTAAAACAGCTTCGAGTGCAAAGGGTTAACACATTGAGCGTCCACCTCGCGATAGTGCGGGTTTAGTAAGTCTGTTTCTAGAATGGAATCCGAAAGCTTGAACACGATTTTGTTTCTATTAACACTTTATCGACCGGCGATTATTTCAGAATTTTTGTAAGGCCTATGATCCATGACTGAAAACTTTTTAATGGGTCCTTCAAGGCTGACAGCAATTTTTATTGAGGATCAGCAATGCATCCCCAATAATATTGTCTAATAATGTTGTTACAAATTGGAATGTAAAAATAGAATTTTAAGCTTCATTTTGATACAGCGCTAATTCTAGCGCTGATTCCGGTCGATAAAGTGTTAAATGCGATTTAGGTGCAAACTTCGGTTCCCGACAACCGATTTGGAGAAATTTTATTTTGCATGAGGATTGCCATGGTTGGCTCGAAGAATACGTTAATAATATGGATGGAAAGAGATCTTACCAGCAGGTCCGTCTTTCCCTTTGTCCTGCAGAGTCTCCTCCTTCTCGCTGGACTCCGATTCGAACTCGATGACATAAACGGTCTTCTCGTCCTCCGACCGATCGTCGGTCGTCGACTCTTCCGAACGGTCGCCGTTCTTATTTTTCTGAATCATCTCGTTGCTCTCCAGACGTTTCTGGGCGCCGGTCACGTCGTAACTCGACACACCGTGAACTGCAACAAGAGCAAACCGTGCCCGATTAATAAACAATACATAAATTCACCGATATCGGTCGTCAAATCCGAAGGCATCTTAGTCTTTAACCCTTCACCCCGGCAAGCCGGGGAGGACGAGTCAATTGTCCATTCTTATTCGCAATCGTCTCTGAAACCGTCCCTCGAATCGTATTTTTAACGACTAGTGGAAACGTTCGAGCCGAATCAAAACAGATATACTTCTTTCGCGAATCGAACGAAATTCCCGATACCGCGACAGATCGAAATTCGTTCAACCCCTTTTAACCCCTCGACCCATCGTTTATTGCAGCTTCTGCGATAACCGTGATATCTTCGCTGTCGAACACGATTCATTCCGCAAACGGTTTAACACTTAACTGCCGAACTTTCAAGCTCACAAAATTCCACAAAATCAAAGTAATTTATTTAATAAAGCAACAATTGAAAATTTTATTTCTTGTATTCTTCAGGCATCAACTAAATTGATTGCAACGAATATATTAATATAAAAATTTACTTTTACACATGGACTAATAATTCTGTCACCTATATATGGATGACATGGCAGTCAAAGTATTAAATAGCTAGTGCTAATTAAAGTTTTCGCATGATGAGTATACTCTTCAATTTATTTAATAAAGTAACAATTGAAAATTTTAAATGTTCGACAAATGGTTCGCTTTCAACCTTCTTGTATTCTCCAGATATCAGCTAAATTGATTGCAACGAATATATTAATATAAAAATTTACTTTTAGATATGGAGTAATAATTCTGTCACCCACAAATCGATCTGTACCGAATGTAAAAATCCGGCTCGAGTCGAAGACGATTACGGGGGATGTTTTCGAATCTGCGCCACCTGGATTTCGCAGGGAGGCCTCGCGATTCCTCGAGGAGAAGCAACAAAGATTTATTGTCCACGTTGCCTGCTGGGGTGAGCCTTCGTTTCCCGATGAAACCCGAATAAATACAATTAATCAAACCTGTTATCTCGTACGAGCGAAGGATTAAGAACCGATGTGTTCGAGATTTTCGACCGAGATAACGAAACATTGAAATTTGCTGGATTAAGTAACAATTATAGTACGCTCCTACGCGGGAACGTCGGAATGTCACGAGTTTTCAAGATCTACTCGAGATATAAATTGCGCGTTCAATTTTCAAGAGACGGTTTAACGCAGATCGGACAGTGATTGGTCGGCATCGAACCCGCCGAAACGATTTCACCGTTGTTTGTCGGCAATATATCGTTCACGCTCGGAATCCGACTGTCTCATCGGCGCCAGTTTCACCCTAATTTGCCAACGAGTTCGCTGTCTTTATCTTGTCGTGCGCAAACACCGACTGACAGGCCTGAGCCACTGACACTTCGCTTTGCTCTCGTTGTCACGCGTACTCTGCGCTGCCTATTTACTCCCAGCCTGCGCGTCAAATGTTCAACGTTAGACTTTTACGCATTTCGGTTCACAAGCATCGTTGGGAATGCTGTTCTGTAAACAATT